>LQNS02278149.1:2283946-2316822 GCA_001587735.2 Parhyale hawaiensis
TACATTCTACTAACATAATGGCAATAGCTCATAGAGGATCGGGGTGTAAGTCCCGGTGTCTTTTTGGGAATGGGCCTTTTGGTTCGTCTACTGCCGCCTATCTAATCTAATCTAATCTAAAAGGTCTTGAAATGGGCTTTCAGTGTAGGAATCTCATTTTTCACGAGTGTGAATATTAATTTGTATAGCCCATTTTAAATTTGAACGTCATTTTCTCACTTATTTTAGCCATTTTGCCAGGTTTTGACAACATTTGCGCATAGAGGATTAAAAGGTTTACATTACCACCAATTTCCGTCAAAAAAGTTTGAAAGCTGAATTTTTACAGCGAAAATTGTTTTTCGGAATAAAAGTTAAAAACGCTGTAACTTTTTCAAGAAGCTGAATTTTATAAAAAAAAAATACGCCACAGGGTACGGCTATTATGACTTTACTTGTGGTTAAAATATTTGCGCTGAATTTTCCAACCCCCTGTATATACGATGTATAAAATTGTGCTACTTCTTAAGTTTCTGATCGGTTAACTCTGACTGTCCGCAGGTGTAGATAAACAAACTGATGGTAAATCTAGTCCCATGCGTTACCTTTAAGAATGTTACGCATATGAAACACATGGGTGGCGCGCATATCGCCCCCGGACATTGTTCGAAGCGTCATCAAGTAAGTAATGGATACCTCAGGGTGCTGTGCCCCTAATTTGCAAGGCTACGCAGCCATATAGAAAAATAAATCATATTTCTTTTTTTTTCCTGTTGAAGCGCGTCAGAACTTAACATAGAAATATAGTATAGCATAATATCTTTAACTAACCTGTCCATCGACGTCTACCAAAAATAATACAAAAAAAGTAAATAAAGTCTCTTTCTCAGAAAAAAACTGAAAGCAGATCTAGCGAACGGCTTTTACAAAACCTGTTTAAATATGTATAAAATTATATGTATAGCTGATTATCTCGTTGAAATACCATAATGCACACGCTGGTTAGTGCAGTCAACACTTTTTGAACGTCGTCGTAGATAGCTTTGGGTAAAGACCTGAAGGTTCCAACACTTTCCGTACTAATCAAAGTCCAGTAGCCAGAGAAGCGCCACGACTAAAAGCAGCAGGCCTGGCAGGAGGCATTAGCCCTGCAATCCATGTAATCATGTGTATTCCTTAGATGTAAGTTGCTACCTAGTCATTATTTGGCCATTATTTTAGCTCTAATACACTAAATCGAGATTAATTCTCAGTACGCAAAGGCAGGAACGTGGCATGCAACTGCCATAGTACTTCTACTGCACACATAACCGATTTCTAAGGACGTCATGAAGGCTGTTCCCTTAATTTCCGTATAATGTTATGCTCCCCATACGAGGCATTGGGCTTTATGAACTGAGCTCAAGAGACTTCATAGCTGCGGCTACGCATCGCATAATGCTTCCATACGGTGCTACTTGGATGGCATAGCAAATTTTGTAGCTTGTGGAGGGTCTATATCGACGTAGATATGGAAACTTAATCTTATTCATACTGAGCTGTAAGTATTTTACACAAGGGTTCTTTAACTCGTTTTGTCTAGAAGAACATGTACTATGGCATAATGAGATTACACGTACTGTAGGTACAGACAAAGATAGATGTAACTCATAATTATTGGCTAAATATAAAATAATTAAAAGATTTTCAGAAAGACAATTACTGCAAAAGTCGCTCGATCCGCAGGTGCGCCATACAGTCAGTGTTTCGTCGACTTTCGTCAAGCTTCTGGGGCCCTTGACGAAACACTTAATTGTACTTGCCTCATGTCTTTATCACCCGCGAGCGAAGCGAAGAGAGGTGACACTGTTTTCGTTGAAGATTTAAGTATATATATATATATGTTTGGATAAATATAACGCCATATTTATGGTTAATAATAAGTTTATTAAGCCGTTCCAGTTGGCGAATCATGTTGACAGCGGCTTGATTTTCAGTGAGATGGATGGGCTGTGCGAAGTTGAGATTTTGGTCCAAAGTGGTGCGACGCGTTTGTAGAAGGATGAGGTCGCAATGGGCTCATCACTGGGCGTGGTTTTCGCCAACTACTGCATGTGCCATGTGGAAAATAGTGTACTCGCAGCCACCTCTGCTCTAAAGCCAACAGTTTATGTTCGATACGTCGACTACTGTTTCGTTATAATCAATAATATAGAACAGCTCATCGAATTCAAGAATGCACTGCAATCAGCCTCCGTCCTCAACTTCACTTATGAGCTCAACGCCAACAACAGAATCAACTTCTTCGACGTCTCCGTTGACACCAGCACCGACAGCTTCGCTACATCACCGTATAGAAAGCCAACAAAGACGGGAACATTCCTAAATGCAAAAAGTGAATGTCAACAACGATATAAAGACGGCACCATTCAAGCTCTCATCCACAGACAGGTACAAAATTTTTTCATCATGGAGCATCTTTAACGAATCGATGCAGAAGCTGAAACAAGCTGTGATTAATCATGGTTATTCCAATCAACAGTTCGACCTAGCCCTTAAGCACCACCTCAACTAAGTGCAACACCCGCCACATGACGATAACAGGAATGGAGCAAAGCATGCAGTATACTACGAAAACCAAATATCAGCCGCATACAAAACAGACGAGAGAATCGTGAAACGAATAATCAAAAACAACACCCACTGCATAAACGACCAGGACTTCATGCAACTACACATCTACTACAAGAATCCCACCGTCGGCAGTACCGTCATGCGCAACAAAGTCAACTCCCAAGAACCTCCACTCAAGTAAACTAACGTCGTGTACGAGCATACATGTACCACTGGAGACTGTGCGCTCTATAGAAAAGCTCGTCCATCGGCATGAACACAACCACTCTCTCTAGAGGGCTAAGGGCTTACACTCTATCTTCAAGCAGGTGGACCTAAGGATCATGCACAAAGCATCCATAACACGGCACGAACCAGAACCCATCTGGTCGCAGGCACAACCATCCTACACCGTTCCACAGATTACCTCAGACTGCAAATCATAGAATCGCTCTTAATCAAAACCCGCAAACCAACCAATAGTCGGTGTACCGACTCCTGTAGAACCTTGAAATTGCACGGAGAAACTGCTCGGACCTAGCTTCATCCCGCGCAGCCATTAGTCTCATCCCAGTCAACACAGCCAATCAGCACCAAGGGTTTGACCTCTATTCCGCTCCTTACGTTTACATATAGAGGTTATATCTACTGTGGAATCAGTCTCTGCCAGCTAGTCATACCTGCTGAGCACCTCAACTGCTAACTGCCTGATGATGACCAAACGATATGGTCGAAGCGCGTCGCACCACTTTGGACCAAAATCTCAACTTCGCACAGCTCATCTATCTCACTGAAGATCAAACCGCTGTCAACATGATCCGCCAACTGTAACGGCTTAATAAACGTATTATTAACCATAAATATGACATTATCTTTAACCAAACCTCTTTAAAAGAATGGTTGCTTCCGAAATATTCCGATATATATATATTTACGGTAAGCGGTCCGCGGGATACGAACCTGGGACCTCATGCATATCGAGGCGCAACTGCGAGGCCAGCACTGAGAATGGATAGAAGACAAGCATACAGTATGCGGAGTACTGCAGGCTGCCCCGCGTCTCTACAGTGAGGATTTAACTTGTAGCGCTTACCGTTTTACATGGAAGCTCACAGTAAAGGTAAAGTCAACTTAGACCACACCCTCACCTGGGAAGCCCACATGCACTGGTTTTGTGCTGCGGGTATAGGCCCGCTGGCCCCAGATGAGTAGGTGTAGATGCAGTCGACCTCGGGTCACCAAGAACTACCTATGGCGCCAATTTGACGGAAGGAACAAATGACCCGAGACCCCCACCCCCCTCATCTCTGAGGAAGGCAATTCCACCGCGGCGCCGTGCATGCACACACAAATGCCGATTCAGCATACCAAGATCTGCAAAGAGCTCGCTGCCTGGCTGGGCATCGAACCGGCGAGCTGAGAACGGAAGCATGCTGCTACCGCGGCGGAACGAAATAAATCGTCACAGGTCTTTTCGCAGTTGGTTTTTTCACCGTTAGGTCACTTCGCCGTGAAGGCATTTCGCCGTTATGTACCATACATGTCTTCATAATATATAAAATATACCAAGCCACGCCCCACCTTATATGCTATTATTATTTTTTAGAAAAAGTTTCAGCTCCAGCTTTTGGCCCATATAGCAAGTCGTGCAGCAAAACTTCACAGGAAAAGAAAGGGTAATAAAAGAAAAGGTAGAATAAATTAAAAATACAGTAACTTGCAATGCAATGATGCACAGCATCACCGATCTTAGTCATTTACTAAACATAAAATAATGAAAAAAAAGACACCCAACGAATGTATAAAAATGAATGAAAATTTTTGAATCTAGTTAGGTACTAAAAAATACAAAAAAAGAACTTACTGGAACTTAGAATATAATAATTCCCATAAAACTTGGACATCTTGGTCATTTACCAAGACATGACCGAGTTACTACCCAGTCGGAAATTATGGTTGTGATTATAGTAGAGCAACCATGATTATTGTCGAAACTTTGGTTGTTTATCATCGAAATATCTTCCATATTCAACCATTTATGGGGTGCAGTATGGTAGAGATATGTCACAACCTTCGACCATATTATCAACCATAATTCCCAACCATAAATACCCAATTACAACTATTCAGGCTTTAGCTGCACAACCATGATCTACCATAGCGAACCGTAAAAAACACCATTCACAACCAAAATCGACTGTGTTCAGCGAATGATACAACTGTATTCTACCAAGATAAACTTTTTTCACTGTTGTCATATTATGCAGTCGATCCCTGCTTTGTTTGCTGATGATTAGTTGTTTATAATAATAATAATAATAATAGTTTAATTATTACGTACGTGTATAGCCTGCAACTCAGAATGGTCTAAGGCTCTAAACTTCAAAACGATGCTAGAGTAGGAGCTTGAACCAGTCGGTGCTGTTAACGCAGGTTTATATGTAACTTCTTCAACTCTAAGTCGGTACAGAGCTACTCTACCCAGTTTAGAGGAAGTCACTACTCGGGTGAAAATTTTCAGGCCTACCCGTTTTCAGGGCACGAGTACGAAAGGTTAAATATCTCATAAAACTTTACATCTTCCACATAAAACTAACGGGAATAATTCTTGATGAATCCTTACAGATATAAACTGAATGAACTCAAATATGGATATCAATATTTGATCAAGGATTGTAATACTATTCAGCAGGGGATACAACAGATAAAAATAAAAATAATGGGTAATACGCTGAAGTGGCTAAGCGTAAAAAACTCGGTAAACAATAGATAAAAATAACGTTAAGGCCGTTAGTGTCCATATATACCCTGCAATTTTTACATTTCATCGACAGGAAAGAAAAGACTGAAAATATGCACAATTTTCGCACTATGATATGAATTTTTAGATGTTTCGCATTCTAGCTTATAGTCATACAATATTATTTTGGCCGATAATGTTGGGAATTCTAGCCATATTATTAAAATCCATGGCAATCCATACATATTCTGCGCCATATAATGGGAGGAATTCCGTTCGTGATCGTGCGAACGGAAATCGGTTTGATAAGCTACCGTAGTTATGCTCTAGCATATGTTCTACCATATATAGTCTCTAAACTTCCTTGTACAACCATCTACCATATACAGTCGTCAAACATCCATGTACGACCTTCGTTTCCTGACCAACCTTAAACAACCAATATCGCCTCCACCAATATCGACCTAAATGTACTAAAATCAACGTTATGTTATGGTCGACATCTCAACCTTATTGTTTCATCATCCACAATCAACTTTAAACTCTCATATACCACTATATTCTACTATAATAACAACCATAATTTCCGACTAGGTAAGAGGACAAAGATTTTGACAGTGGGCAGTCCACTTGAAGTCGTTAGTTAGGCTGGTGTTACCATTTCTGTTCCTTCCTTTGCATGGCTTTTAGACAGATTCTTACTTAGGCTGTTATTGCTTTTTTTTGTTCTTATTTATGTCTCTTAGGGGGTTATAGTGAATGCTTTCGGCCGTAACTTCATTGCAACAATTCTATATATGTTTTCTTTCTCTATTTACAGCACTGATGATGTATATTATATGTTTCGAAACGTTTGCGGTATTGGCTACATATAGTAAACATGTTTTTATATGTAGTGTGATTCTCCTTCTTTATTCTACGAATTGTTTAATTTTCATCGATAAATTAAATATTGATGTTGGCTTTCATGCTAAATAGACCTTGAAAATTCTGTTCACAAAGTAACTTGAGTCTAAGTCGTCCGGTTGGATCGGTTTCAAGTGACCGGCCGGGCATTGTGAAACCTCTTCCGACCGATCCAGTGCTGATGATGACTTGGCCAATCATAAATTTATAATCAAAACGTATTAATTTTCATTTTTGTTTAGCACATTTTAATTATTTTAGTCACTCGATTATATCTTTGTAAGTGACCAAAATGTACAATACTCACGTGAATTATGGTATTTTAAGTTCCAGTAAGTACCGTAATTATTAACATTATTTCATTTTTCCGCAAATGTCTGGATTTGGAATTATGTTGATGATTATATTTTAATTTGATTTTTTCTATTATTTTATGTGTAATAAATTACTAATCTCGGTGATTTTGTGCATCATTACATTTTAGGTTGGTGTATTTTTCATTTTCTTCCCCCTTTTCTTTTTATTATCCTTCCATTTCTTAAGAAATTCTGCAGCTGAAGATCAAACATTTCATAATAATAATAATAGCATATTAGATTTGACGCGGTTGGGTGTAATATTACATCACGGCGAAATGCCCTCACGGCGAAATGACCTAACGGCGAAAAGACCAACGGCAAATTGAACTACGACGAAAAGACCTAGAAACATATAAATACTACCCAATATAAATTATGTCAATATATGTCTGATCTGTGATATGTATTGGGTAGTATTTATTTCGTGAAGACTGTGAGCTTCCATATAAAGAGGAAAGCGTGCAAGTTAAATCCTCACCGTAGAGATGCGGGGCAGGCTGCAGTACTCCGCGTACTGCATGCTTGTCTTCTTTGCATTCTCAGTGCTGGCCTTGCAGTTGCGCCTCGCTATGCATGAGGTCCCAGGTTCGTATCCCGCGGACCACCGACTGTCTTTATCTAACTCGAAAAAATGTTAAGACTGTGAGCTGCCCTCCTGGATATTTTCAGGTGCGAGTGAGATTATTGTACTGTGACTTATAGAGGGTCCTTTATATTTGCGCCGATAAATTTCGACTATAGCTAGAAAAACTCATTATAAATCGATTTTCATGAATGATAAAAAGTCCAAAACTCCTTTGTTTTTGAGTTACAATAATGACTTAAAGAAATTTAAAGCTCTAAGTAGGATACTACGTGCGCGCCGATGTTAGAGCAAAATTTGATTGTTCAGCAAGTTTTCAGATCACCTTTCTACACATGCGTTTTCACTGAATCGATGTTGATGATTATTTGGGCGAATGACATGAAGACTATTAAGTTTTAGCCCAATGGTGATTATTGTCAACGTTGAAAATACCATCGCGAGTAAAATACGCTTCATCAGTTAACAGAATAAGCTTGGAGGAGTTAGAATCCCTTGTTCGCTGCTGCATGGACCACTCTGAAAATTTTACACGAGGTCCATAATCTGGTAGCAGCAACCCTTGCATTTTTCTAAACGACACGGATGTAAGCTCTGATGACGTACTGTTCGCCATACAGGAGTGAGATTATATTAAAAAATGCTCACTTTGAAACTGCTGATATTATTCCCAACCAGAAAATACTTGCAGCTTTAATTGTAAAAATAGGTCGGAAACGTGTTGAATTATCAAAATTAGTGCTAATGTTGGCTCTCGTAGTATCTTGCTAAGGATTTCTGGGCGTTTTATCATTCATGGAAACCGATTTATTTTGAGTTTTCCAACCTATGATTGAAATTTGTCCGCACAAAAAATAAAACACCCTGTATGTATTTGTATACCTGCCTGTCTACCCAAAAAGAAGCCGTTGAGCAATGTTCATACTTTTGTAGGGAGTCAGGGGTGTTGGCCTAGATGTGAACAATGCCAAAAAACTAGAATTTGCTGGCCAACAAAAAAGGTGACGGTGAATTTTGTTGTCTGTCCACCCAAGCAAAGGCAGAAGGATTTGAGTAATAATAATAATAAATATAAGTCTTTCACGCAGTCAAGTGGGTTAAGTGAATTGTGAAAAAAATGGAAAAGTCTTGAGTTATCTGGCCATCCAAAATGACGGCGTTGAATCTGTAACTCCACCCAAAGAGATGCAGAAGGAGATCAGCCATCATCACAATCGTTTTCAGAGAGTCAGGGGCTTGACTGAAATGTGAAAAATGCCAAAACTGAAGCGTTAGTTGGCCATAAAAAAATGACGGCGTTGCATTGCCCTCCACCGCTGGTAATGGTCATACGCCACGAGGCTTTCTAGCTATCTTTTAATATTAATATATTTCTCAGTGACTTTGTATAAATCAGCATTTACCTCAATTGAAAAATAAGAAGACCAATGTGCAAAAAGTAAACTTTATTCGGTTATGAAGAACCTTCACTAGGAGTACAAAAGGAGGGAGAACCCTTGGAAGACGATGCCTCGACCAAAGTAAGAAAGGGTTAACGTTGTGGTCGCTTGCTAGTGGCTCAGCTTTGACTCGTTTCAATCGTAAATCTCGGTCACTGCAATTCTCACAATGGATTCAGGACTTCAATTTAAGAATATGGTATTCGTCACGAGCCGATTACGGCTGAAACAGCCGATAAGTGTGTCCTGTGTGGTAGAATTCAATTCCTGACCGTCCTACTCAAACGACGAGGATTGCGCTTCAAGCAAGTGAGAGATAAGCTGATTACATAGGTTATATCCATTCAAGTGAGCAAGTTGAATTAAAAAAAAATCAAACATGGATATTGTGTCCAACAAGGTTAGGACACATGATCCTCAGGTGTTTATTCTTAGTACTAACATAAGAATAGGTAATACTTAACACTAAGAAAAGAGAGAATCAACAGTTGGTTTGCAGAGAGTGGTGCAATATCTGCATCTTCATAATGAGATGATAAATTATGGACACTATTTTCCATTGAGAGAAACGTCGGTTAGACAGAGCTGGGGCGAAAAGGGGGTTTTGAGGGTATGAAATACAGTACGCAGAATAAAGTGGGCTAAGGCAAGACTTTGCGTATTAGTAAACGGTACGTTTACAGAGATTTCAAAATAGGAAGAGAGGGGAAATGTGAATTTAGAAGATATAGACCAGCTAACTAATTTCAACAGTGAAAGAGAGACGGACATGCATTACTAGCAGTAAAAAATAAAATTTAGAGCCTGGAGATAATGCAGTGAGAATTACAGTGCACATTACGATATTATGATAAAATAGAGAAAATGTAAATCTAAAACTAAACATAATGTTAAGCTTAAAATGCGACAAGATTCGCTAGATTTTTGTTAAAAACATAAAACTAAAACTAGAAATGCTTTATAGTGCCAACTACGACAAGAAACGCCAGATTCAGTTCAACGTTTTCATTCCATCTCTGATTACGCAGTCCGATTGCTTTACGCACGTGCAGACGGTGTCTCCTATGGTTCTCTTCACGGGAGAAGGTAGAAGCCTAGCGGTGTGGGTCGGCCACCTCGATTAGCGGCCCACCTCCCGAAACGGAGGGGGATGTATTGAGAGCCTACGTAACTTTGCAAAACTACCCTCGTCAACAGGAACTGCGGCAAGCTCCAGCATCTCCTGCGGAGAAGGCAATTGGGACTCTTGGGTTCGTAAGGCCAAAAGAATATTTTGGCAGGGAAAGGGCCCCGCCAAAATCTACCTCTGAGGGCTGAATAAAAAATTTAGACCAAAGAAAAAATACATGAAACGATTTGATATACACGATGCACATGTGATGTGGCGTAACATTTTTTTTGTGCCCCTCATGACAAAGACTGAATAAAATTACACATCAAAATAAATATAGTAAGTCTACAAATGCGCTGCACGTTACGCAACAGTGTGTCTGCATGTGACTGTATGACAGACAGAAAAAAATTGCACGTTAAAAGCAATATAGTACATTTACAAATGCGAAATGAAACATGAAAAGAAATACAATGCACTTACAAATGCGCTGTGCGGTAAGCAACCAGTATAGCCACGTTTTTAATATTTTGATGTGGCAAAAAATGAGCTAAAAGAGCAGACGCAGTAGATATTAGTTATTGAAATTTGAAATTTCTACTACAGGCAGAAGAGTATGCCTCTTTCACTTGAACAATTTTAATACAATGAGTCAGGTTGCTCGAAGTGCGACAACACCATCCTGGAGAGCTGATTGTATTCAGTCACATGCTCAATTGAAGTGGGAAGAGTATTCCAAAGCTTAGCTCCAGAAATAGAAAGAGCTTGTTGACCAACCTTGGTGCTCGTGTAGCGCACCTGAAGATGCTCTCGCCGATGAGATCATCCACAGATTTCACTGTTTCGAGTAAACTACACAACCTCGACATTTCTGGGAGCGCCACGCAGCGAACGAAAAACGTATTGGGCTTCATCTAGCTTTAACTTCGTGCTAACTCGTGCCCACTGGAGCTTTTCTAACAGTGGACTGGCATGGTCGCGTTTGGTGAATTTTCCATTCAGAACAACGTTTGCTGCAAAGTTCTGAGCTTTTTGTACATTTGAAATCAGATATTCAGTGGCTTTAGCCCAGATCAAGTACAGTGGCTGAAATGAGAGAAAACAAGTGATTGGATGAGAAAGAGGCACGATTTTTGCCCCATGGAGCCAATTGTTGGTATTTTTTATTTCTTTTGACGTTTTAAACTATGACATTATTACGTGACACAAAATTTAAGTTTTGTTCTTAGGGGTAAGGAATAGTGGTGTAGCATTATACATATGCTGTAATGAAAATTATCTCGTAGAAAAAACGTTATAAAGCGTGCCACAGTAAGACTCCGATTGTTATGAAGATACAAACTCTTATTAAGAAACATTGGAAGCGTGAAGGAAATTGTTGGTGTCAGGGATTGACATGAGTCACACTACGAATTGGAGTTAAGAGCTAAGCTCTCTTGGCTTCACTTGTCCTATACGTGAGACAGGAGAGCTGGCATCGCCTCTTTGAATCGGGTCGCAGGTCTTAGCAGCAACCAGATTATGCTACAGACAACAAAAATTCCATTTTTTTTGAGCAGGGTTGAGTTTTCGAAAATCACATCTGTAATCGATTTTGGGTTAACTGGTAAATTACGATGCACCGGAGGGCACCGGAGCTCTCCATGAAGTTTCAGTTAAGTTAATCATGCTGGGCTTAGCTTTAGTCAAAGTCGCCGAGCTAATCGACCGTGCCTCTTTCATCTGTCCAAAAATGCAAAAAAATATGTTGTCGCAAATAAAGGTAGAGACATTGAACTTTTGTTAACGGAAACATTACCTATGACACAGACTAAGCCGCACTGGACGGTTCACGCAAAAATCACAAATAGCATGTCCCTGTGCATTTCATGTTTAATAGTTTGTAGTCAATTTAAAAAATTAAAAGTTCAATGTACGGGTTAACTAATTTAAAATTATACTATTCAAACAATTATCATTGCCAGCAAAGGGTGATAATGTGCATGTACCAAAAGAAGAGCAAAAAACTGAGTTATCTACTATCCTCCACCCTGGCCAGCACGTCTGATATCGCCAAGGGGCTAAAAATTCATGGGGATGGCGGTTCACCCAGTTGCAGATAGGTCCTCCAGCTACAGTAAACACCTCAAGTATCATCTTGGTTCAAGCAGACTCCAAGTTGTCAGCCGACTAACTATTAGGAAAACCATTAATAATAATCTCATGTTAACACTGACTCAGTTTACGAAAAGGAAAATCTCTGTGGCCACAGTGCCCAGTGACGTCATGAGTGAAGGAAGCAAAAGTTCTACTAACTTTTCGCATGCAGGAGCGACACCAGGCCCCAGTCGTCTTTTTCTTAACGATTTAAGAACCACGGGAAGCGCAGTGTCATTTTCTCTGAAGAGACTATCTTTACGGTCTATTCGTCCGGTCGTTAACAGGGAGAACGATCGTGTTGTCAGCTTCGACCAGTCCGCTACGTGCCTATAAGCATGTTCTCCGCCTCATTCATACCTGGGCTTTCTTGAAGCTCTTCATATCCGACTTGTGGCCCGCACGGAAAAGAATAAATACATCAATGTTTTTTTCTCCATTACGGCATCAATGTACTTGCCTCTATTCAGCGCTAAAGGTAATTGCCTTTAAAGGACCAGTTATCAGTACGCGTCACGGAGAATTATCCTTACTCTTTGCAGTTGATCACTGTACCGTGACTTTTGCACGCCAATTGTCGACAGATAAAAAAGTTTTCTAATTCACATAGGAGCCCGATATAAAGAACCAACCCTTTATGATGACGCAGGGAATGCATTTCTCTGCAAGAAAGACAAACTCGTAATTGCAGGTGAATTCTGAGCAATTGAAATTAGGGACACAAAACTAACCAACAACTGATTACAGAAGAAAATTACCCCAGTAGCTGCTCATAGTAAAATTAAAAATTGCGCAATAGAATAATTTCCAGATATTTCTGAAGAAAATCCCCAGATCAGTAAATTCAAGCTAAATAAGTATACTCTTTCTGTCCCATTTTTGTTTATTTTCCAGAAGAAATTCTTCAACTCAATGAGACAAAGACGTCTCTCTCTCTGCCCCGTATTTCAGCTTGCAGATTCCGTAGGAACAAATTCGATGTCGCTATGTTAACCGGCAGCAGATCTCCAGGGCTCTATCTGCCCTAAAAGCCCGGCCTGGGCTTATCGCCCTAACTTAGATCAAATCTGTTGCAGTGTCTCTTTATCACCCGCCGTCGCCCATAATTTTCTGTCTTGAATGCCTGGAATGAACTCAAGGCGACCTTGGGCTGCCAGGCTAAGAGGGATTGCTGCGATGTGCCTCTGAAGTTCTCGGCAAAGAAGCTTGAGCTGACAAACGAAAATTCTAAGCAACCGTGTTCTGCATGAAAAAAGTGCAGCTGCGTGGAGAAAATTTGGGTAAAGATGGTTTGTTTTACCGATATTCTTAACAATCATTTGTGAAGAAATATCACAGTAGGGCACAGATATTTTTAGTAGAGTTGCCTTGTTTCACGAAACATGTTGGCATTAATATATTGAATGAAAAACTGCAGCTAAGACAAAGCAAATACCGGTAAAGTTTGATTTTTTAACCGAAATTCTTAGTAGATTAGATAGGCGGCAGTAGAGGAACCAGGAGGTCCATTCCCAAAGAGACACCGGGACTTACACCCCGGCCCTCTATGACCTATTGCCATTATGTTAGTAGGGTGTAGAGGACTGGCGAAACGAGAGGAGAAAAAATGGAAGACGAAAGAGACAAAAAACAAAGAAAAAATAAACTAGAAGGGGGAGAAGAATCTCCGCCAAAGAGATGGTCATGAATGCCCGCGAGCATGATCGATAGCCGCTGATATGCGAAGCCTAAATATATAGATGGAGCGGAAGGGAGAAGAAGTCAGCTTAAAATGGCCTGAGAAGCTGTGGCCGTTAAGTGCGTGCGACTCGTGGAGGAGGAGTTCTTAGCTGTGGAAGATGTCTCTCCCAATGTATGTCAAGACGATTTTTATATGAGTTGACCGACTCCGCACCAGCAACGTTGGAAGGGAGTAGCCATATTCTGATAAAAGCACAGTCGGGTACAAACACTTTGCAATGAAGTTATATTGTTTAACAGAAAATATTAGCAGTAGCACAACTAAGCCTAAACTAATTCCAATAAAGTTGTTTTGTTCAGCTGAAGAGTTCCTAGCCATATTTTGAAATGAAAATAGCACAATTGAGCAAGCAATTTTTCATTGGTGTGAAAATATTTAACAATCATGTTTGGAACCAAAATAGAGGTCAACATTGCACAAGAACTTTAAGAAACTATTGCTTAAAAACAAGGAAATAACTGTGGCCCCAGCATTCTAACGGTGTAAATTATACAACTGTAGTTTCAAGTTGAAGAAAGTTCACCATTTAGTTCTAACCATATGAACACGAGAAGATAAAGTAAATTCTGCACACATGAAGACTTGAGGACAATTGCAAAGTATTTGACTTTTTTATGAGCAAATATGCTGGAGCTGGCCAGTGCTCAGAAATTCTTGGTTATGACGACCTTGCGAAAGAGTGAAAATGATAAAAAAAAACATCTTTTCTCCAAAAAAACTACATAATTTGAGAGACAGAAACTTCAACCGCCTAGTGATAATTTACTCTCATATATACATTTCGCAGGTAATTATTGCACATTTTTTCCCTCGTTCCAGTAGAAAACAGCTGAAGAAGCAACGTAGCTGCAGCTCACACATACTAGACATAAGCAGAAAAAGTAGACAGTCAGACAGTGCTTTAATTAAGAGCCTTGTCTAAAGGCGGCATCGACTGGCACGAGGCAAATTAACCATACTTGACCGAGGCAGACGCCCACGAAAGCTATGTTTAATACTTGTATCTTTCATATTTCTTTTTTAATCAGGCGACGACGGGTTATTATGTTCTACTTGCTCGGAACTTTAGTCAGTAGTAGGTGGTTTGTCGGTAGACTTTACGCGCCACAATGCCTTGTGCTCAGACCCACACACCACACTGTTGCCAGCACCGCCTCGGCTTTCGCTTTGCTACAGCTTTGCAAATTAATAGTTATCAATGTTTAGATAAGATAGCTGTAGCCACAACTTCAAAGGTAAAAAAAAAAAACTTTCCTAGCTGCTGAGCAATCTCATGCCCAAATTCGACTTACAGTCTATCAAAATCAAGCCGGTTAATTGACTTTGCCTAAATGATCCCTTAAACGCTGTTGCACGAGTCACTGTATGCTACTTGGATCCCTTATACGCTGTTGCACGAGTCACCGCATGCTACTTGGATCCCTTATACGCTGTTGCACGAGTCACCGCATGCTACTTGGATCCCTTATACGCTGTTGCAAGAGTCATCGCATGGTACTTGGATCCCTTATACGCTGTTGCACGAGTCATCGCATGCTACTTGGATCCCTTATACGCTGTTGCACGAGTCACCGCATGGTACTTGGATCCCTTATACGCTGTTGCACGAGTCACCGCATGCTACTTGGAGGTAAGGCGGTGTTCCCCTAGTCAGGTTGTGTAAATTTCAGAATTGGGAATTTTCAGCGAACGTTCCAGAATTTCCAGCATATTTTGCGCTGTTTAATTGAGCTTCGTTTGTTCTCGGAGGTGCAGCAACAAAGGCTCCGCGTTGATTAAATTTCATTGTTAGACGAGCTCAATAACAAGAAAATGAATTGAAGCTGCGCAAAGTGAATAAATGCTGTCTAGTGACCAGCGTATTCTGCATAGTTAGGATTGAATTTCTCCGTAAAACTGGAGGAGGGAGTGGCTGTGTATTATTTTTCTTAGAATCTGGTCATGCTTTACAGTTTGGAAACATGCATCTGCCCGCTTTCAAATAATACAGCCCTCGACCCTCATCAGGCAAGTAACCATATATAGTTACTTCCACAATGCTTTGCACGATTATTGTGCACATAGTACATTTGCACAGTTATTGTGCGCTCTGTACTTTTTTACGAGTGCCTTCGATGTGCATATCCATACTTTTATTTACTGTGTATTAATACATATTACGCGCTGTGTGTATTTTCGCGTTGTAAGCCCTAAAAATTTATGCAATGATTCATACAACACACTTGCATACACGACGCGGCTTTACAGGCGCACATATTGAACACACTGTACAAATGCACAAACTGTTGTGCCTGCTACACATAACATGATGCGAACCACATGAGACCAGCACGACAGCGTGGTCAAGGAGCTCGGTGTTTTTCGAGATTTTTTGCATCGTCTTCATGTAGAAAGTTATCGGCTGCCGCTAAAGCTGGAGTGTTTCGCATAGCCAGTTATTGGTTTTCTATTCTTTTTTATAAAGTTGACTTTGAGCGTCACCTTCAGCTGAAAATCATTTTGATGTACATACAGTGTATTAGTATATTACACTCTATATTTTATGTACATTATATTGATATCAGTATATATTCATAAATTTATGCATTGTATAACACTAATCATTCTACTTCTCATACTATTGTGGGATTAGAAATTGTTTCCTCTGTCACTATTTTAAGGACGTACAGTAGATACCTAAGCAAGAAATTAATCATAATGGAGATTTGCAACAGGGCTGGTAGATTTTTTATATGATATGTCCATTAAATTGGAAAATATAACGGCGTTTTGAGCAACAAAAGTATTAAAGATTTAACATTCACTAGACGGCCCGTGACACGTTGCAACGGGCGAAGACTATCGCAAAATAAAACAGGTATTATTTAGCTGGGCATGGACCACCCGCTGTTCGGCCGTCCTCTTCTGCCCGTCAAGGATCGAGCTGCCCGTACGGCTCACGATCAACAGATTATTTGCTTCTCTAACGAATATTCAACACCCAGGCTGTAAGTTAAGTCAATTTATATTTTACGTATTTCAGTTGTTTTGCCCGTTGAACCGATGAATTTATCATGCCCGTTCTTGAGGCCGAGCTCAGTTTAACTTCCGTATCACAGATGCAATCGAATTAAAGAGCTAATCCATGAAAAGAATGCAGCTGTGCCCTAGTCCATCGAATTTCTTCCCGTCTAAAACCGAAGAAGCTGTGTCAAACAAGACACAAGCAAATCAACGTGACACAAGTAAGTAAATAAGACCTCTTCACAGGCTTTTAGTATAACATAGATAAAGATGATCGCTAAAAAATGTGACGCAAGTAAATAAACAAGACCGGTTCACAGACTTTTAGTATAACATAGATACAGATTATCGCTAGCATTCATTTTTTTCTGGGGGGAGGGAGACTTACGAATTATTATTGTTTGTATTGACACACGGCGGAGCAGGATGATAGGTAAACAGCTAATAACCGAGGTTTGAATGTCGCCCGTGCAATAAATAGAATGCATGATACTATCTCTCTTAAACTATGGAATTAGTTAAATAATTCACAGAAACAGCTTCAGCGTTTTCTGAGACTTATTAAGTAAATTAAAACCGTACAATGGTAAATGTATATTTCATAGAAGTTTTAATCATTATGATATGTTAATTAAACATATATGTTAAGGTAGTAGCATCTTCAGTGCAATAATAATCATTATTAACAAATTCCACACCAGAGCATCAAGGTAGGTATGGAAATAGCCTAAATGAAGCATTCCTACGACTCTCAAAACGCTGCTAAGTATATTCCCTCAAAAAGTCCTTCACTGCTGACTTGGATGCCTGCAGACCCTCACGGCTGAACACGGTTCTCGGCAATGAATTCCATGCTATGTGGTAGTTCCGGGTACAAAAAAAAAAAAAAAACACGGAACTAGCGCGGTTTGCACCTAATAGTCTCCATAGTCTAGGGAAGAGCCTAGATCTCACTTCGTGTGTTTCTCCGAAAGACCCCAGCAGCAGAAACAGTGGGCTGCAACAAATACCTCTCGATCATTATCGAAAAATTTAGATCAAACCGATGGTTAGATCTCTCACATAAAAGTACAGTTGCGAGCATAATAATGGGTCAAAAATAAAAAAATTCATATCTCAAAAACTGTAAAAGGTTCAACGCTGAAATTTTAACATGCAAGAGGTATTGGGATACCTAATAATATACTAAGAATTCATTACGATCCGAAGGATAAGAAAAAAGTTATGTATATTTAACTTATAATTATGAATTTAGTGTGAGCAGAATTAAGGGGCACTTTTCAAGTATTGTAATTTAATCTTCAGTAACCCCATTTTCTTGCGTTTCCGAAGAAGAAGAAGACTGCCTACGTCATATGTAAACATTGCAAGTACTGCAAGCATGGCTACCCGGGAAAAAGTTGATAAATCTATACGCATGAAAATTGTTAATTTACACAAACAAAATCTCAGCATCAGGGTAATCGCAGAACAGGTAAATCGTTCAAAGAGTATTGTTGGAAGAATTGTGAAAGATTATGAAGATCTTGGACATGTTTCGAGTGTTCGAAAACGTGGGAGGCCCAGAAAAAACTTCTGCTAGGCTGGATAGGATCATCCAACGCACAACATTAAATGACCGTTTTGCTACTGCCTCTTCTATTTCTAGGCAAATAAATGATACTAACGACGCAACCATCTCCAGATTCACTGTACCACTGCGACTGAATGAGATTGGTCTTCGTGCACGTCGGCCTCAAAAGAAACCGCTAATCACTAAGAAGAACAAAGTTGCAAGGTTGACGTTCGCCAACAAACACGTCAACAGTCCTCAAGAATGGTGGTCTAAAGTTTTCTTTAGTGATGAAAGCAAGTTCAACTTGTTCGGAAATGATGGAAATAACTATGTTAGACGTCAAACAGGTGAGAAATACGATCCAAGATGCACAAAGAAAACTGTTAAATTTGGAGGCGGTAGTGTTATGGTGTTCGGAATGTTTTCTACAAAAAGTACTACTCCTCTCGTCCGTCTGAATACGCGTGTCAATGCTGCTGTGTATAAGAGCCTCTTGGCAGATCATGTATTGCCAATCTTAAACAATTCTGACACTGACGGCCCCATATTCATGCTGGACAACGCACTCTGCCACAAAGCCAAAAAGTGTGTTGAGGTTTCTTGATGAGGAAGGAGTGGAGACTCTTGACTGGCCTGCTTAAAGTCCTGACCTCAACCCCATGGAGAACCTGTGAAAAGTCTTGGGTGAGAAAGTCATGGCTCGAAATCCAACAAACCCTGAGGATTTGTGGACAAAGCTTCAAGAGGAATGGGGCAGGATTGATATTGAACGATGCCGCAATTTAATTGAATCTTGCCCTGGAAGATGTGTTGAAATCATCCAACATAAAGGATCGTTCACAAAATATTGATTAAGGATGATGGTTTTTGCTACATTTGTTGTTTTGTTGCGTTTTTTGTCAAGTGTCCTTTAATTCTGCTCACACTAAATTCATAATTATAAGTTGAATATACATAACTTTTTTCTTATCCGTCGGATCGTAATGAATTCTTAGCATATTATTAGGTATCCCAATACTTCTTTTGTGTTAATATTTCAGCGTCGAACCTTTTACAGTTTTTGAGATATTAATTTTTTTATATTTGTTCCTTAATTATGCTCGCAACTGTATACCGTATTGTGTTATTCTTGTATTTAACTAAAACTACCGTGAAATTTCTCACAGGCAAGTTCAATTCATTGGTGCATAGTAATTGCATTTGCGTACATAGAACAGTAGCTCAATTTCTTACGTGGAACCATTTATCATTGTATTATTAATGGCATAGAGTGCCGGGGCGTATGTTCCGGTGTCTCTTTGGGAATGGGCCTGCTGGTTCGTCTACTGCCGCCTATCTAATCTAATCTATTAAAGTTATGCTAAAGCAGAAGACTGGTTCCATCTTTCACATATTTTACTTTGCCATCATTTTCTAATTTCTCACGGAGAACTCTTGAGCACTGAGGTACATACATTACTCATATTAAAGTTGCACGGTGACTATACCTCTCACATGAAGGTAACCAGCACCGGGCAACTACAACACTTGTCATATTCAGCGTGGCCTGTTAATTGCTTCCACAAAGTTCAAGGCTACCAAGCAACTGCTGCTGCCTTGCTTGCTCTTCGGATAATTTTGGACCGTTCCGTAACTGCTGCGAACAGCTGGTATCACCTCATTAGGCAGATGGTGCCGTAAACAGCTGGTGAGCTAGCTTGAGACGGGGGTTGCTAACAGCTGGTGCCACCAAATCAGACAGGTGGAGCTGTAAACAGCTGGTGAGCTAATTTCACAACAAGGCTGTCAATAACCGGTACGCTAATTTGAGAACCTGGATGCAAGCTGGTTGTGTAATTGTATGAGATTTTTTGTCCATGGAAGAGTGGTCATCCTCAAGTTCTGATCTTAACCAGACTGACTTCAGCATCTAGTTTATCTTGGAGACCAATTTTTGTGGAAAGTTCCACTGTTCAGTTTGTAGTTTTTGGCAATGTCTCGGGGAAAGGGAATGGGGAAAAAGTATCACATGACATCATGCTTGATGAAATTGGCGCAAGGCCGTGTAGTCACAAGGCTGCAATAACAAACGAGGTGGATTTATCAAATAACTACTACCTCTTGTTATTTGCTCCTGCAACAGAGTCGCCATAGCAGAGGCTCAGAAGATCAAAGAGCGAGCTTTTGCAATATGTTTCTGCGCACCGACTTCGCAATTAAGTGCGCTGAAATTATTTTCGCAGACTGTGGTCGATAGACATGGTACTTTTGTAACTTTCTTCAAACCATAGTTTGAAATTTCGCTCTAGATTCAACTTTAACAAGTACTCTATAGTTCTTGAAAAATGGATGCACGCGTATGCGAAACGTCACTACAGCTATACTTGCAGCTACATGTCAACTTAGTTGTGATTGTTAATAACTATCTAAGAAACTAATCCGAATTGCCGAAGATATTCATCCGAGAAACAGAGAAAACAAAAAAGAATCCGAGCAAAAGATATTCCCTTGTCTTAATTAAAGCGTGCTTGGAAGATATACATAAAACAAATTCCATTTTGAAAATTTGGTGCTACATATACGTCTGATGATGAATCGCTGATAGCGTACCAAAAGTTGCTAAAGAAACTAGTGTAATGACTTGGGTAGTTAAAGGTTACTGAGCCCTAGTTTCCCTGGCTCTCCATGAAGCTTGAGAGTGCGGCAGGCATCTTTTTGTCAAGGAGAGCCCGAAAACTAGAGCTCAGTAACCTTTGACTAGCCACATGGACACCAGCAAAAGCCAATCAGCTGCCAGCACCGACAACAGGGTACGCGCAGATGCACTGAGAAACATTTTGATACATGTACGTGTTTCACAGAGAAGCATCAGGATGCATGTACGTGTTTCACAGAGAAGCATCAGGATGCACGTAGGTGTTTCACAGAGAAGCATCAGGATGCATGTACGTGTTTCACAGAGAAGCATCAGGAGGCACGTAGGAGTTTCACAGAAAAGCATCAGGATGCACGTAGGTGTTTCACAGAGAAGCATCAGGATGCACGTAGGTGTTTCACAGAGAAGCATCAGGATGCACGTAGGAGTTTCACAGAGAAGCATCAGGATGCACGTAGGAGTATCACAGATAAACATCAGGATGCACGTAGGTGTTTCACAGAGAAGCATCAGGATGCACGTAGGAGTTTCACAGAGAAACATCAGGATGCACGTAGGTGTTTCACAGAGAAGCATCAGGATGCACGTAGGTGTTTCAGAGAGAAGCATCAGGATGCACGTAGGTGTTTCACAGAGAAGCATCAGGACGCACGTAGGTGTTTCATGGCGTAGTTTGGTGTTTCATCGCAGTAGACAGAAAAACATATTTCCGCCAAAAGAAAGTGAACAAAGGCTTAGTAGTTTGTTACACGTGCGAAACGAAACGCGGTTACTTACCAACACGCAGATCACTATTGTAATTCGAAATTTCGTCTTTGAGGTGCATCAATTTTACCTGTTTTGATGCATCTAGGTGCATCATCGGCTTTGTCCCAAAACCGAAACACATAAGTGCATCAACGTGACTAAGCGCATCATAGGGCTCCATATGGATCATCATGATGCACTTTCCCTTTATGATGCAATTTCGTGTTTCGGTGTTGGGACAAAAATGCATGTAATTTTGATGCACTAAAGTGCATCAAATTTTCTCTCAGAGTGTCTATATATATATATTAAACCAATGAAATTTCCTCCACCAGTTGACGCCTCTCTTCATCTACACTCGTAGTCCTCCCTAGGTCTGCACATCCATACCAGCCAGCCTGAAGATGATCATCTGAAATGATCGAAACGTGTAGCAACAGCATGGACCTCAACGCAGTCGACTTTGGTCAGCTCATCCTAAGAACAGAATAGCATGCTATTTTTAAAATTCGTCAGTTAGAGAAAGTTAATAAAGATATATTAACGAAGAAATATGTTGTGATTTTTAATCAAGCATGTTTGAGAGAAAGGCAGCTTCCAAATTATACGAATATAATATACATGTATATATATATATTGTAGTTCGGTAGCAGCTTTTCTGCTATGCAAGTTTCGTTAAAGGCGACTGAGAGATTGGTATTGATTTAACAGCTATTAAGTTTCTCCAGTTGATGAATATAATTTATGCATTGATTATTGCTGGTGCCGTACAGTAGACCACCGATGGTTTAATCGACGTTTCGATTACGGCTGTAATCATCATCAGGAGGTATTGGCGGTACCGGAGATGGTTGCTGCGGTGTCGGTGGTGGTCGTGGCGGTGATGGCGATGGAAATTCTTTCATGCTGATAGAATTGTGGCTCGAGCAGTACTGATTTCATATGAATTTGGAAGATCCCTCTATGGCTCTGGAACACGAAGAGCGGTGCTTGGTGTGTCGTACAAATGAAGGGCAAAAATTAGGAAAAGCGAAGATTACAACGAGCCAAACTACGTTCTGGCTAAGGATTTTCCCTTACTTGGATCCGTTATGCGACCCCAGTAAAGTAAATATTAGAAGATATGAAGATCGGTATGGTATATGGGATACGTATGAAATGAAATTCATGTCTTGCCTTTTAAACTAACTGAAATTGTTTGTAAAGAGCGAGCGCAAGAAGAGAGCTATGGTTGAACTTCCTTCCTGCGAAAACCAGAGCTTTTTGATAGTTAGAGCTTCCGCTAATACCAAGGAGCTCGATCGTTGGCTGATACTGAAGAAGCGTAACGTGCAGACACAGGGACGTACACACGGACAGACGGTCGAATGGAATCTCAAGCAGAATTGTACTATAGATATTACGAATGAAATATCTCACGACTAAAGCTATTTATACAGACTCGCGTATCATGCCTAGGAATTTATGAAGTATACAAACACGTGCTAATTGCAACATCATCAACGGCACATACTTTCGAACAAAAATACTAAAGAAACGCCCGTCTATGTCATTTTTTTCAGGGGATGTCACATTTATTGTTACCAAATATGTTTGAAGGCACATTACTTGCCATCGGGTACTCTAACTACTTATACTTACATAAGCCTGATCGCAATAATCATATGACTATAATGGTTTATTTCTATTCGGGCATATCTCTTTATAAAATTGGTGTATATTAAAAAAAGACATTTCGGGAAAACGACTGTCTGTGACAGCTACATCGTCATTTCCATTTATCCATAGCTCATATTCTCCATGGTGCCACCTAATATGAGGACCAGGTATGGACGTAGGGCGATCGGAATGCCTGGCATGTAGAGGTACGGTGCCTGTGCCATTATGAACAGCCTGCCGCAGCCTCTGGCACCCTGGGCTTCTCTGCTTGCACCTTATGAATGGAAAGAATTTCTGAGCTTATCATATCGCCTATTGTACTGGGTGGCCCATAAGTTCGTGCAATACGTAGTTATTCTTCAGTTTTTTTAATGATTAAGAAAATAAAGTAGCCAAGAAATGGATAAATGAATGTGTAAAGACAGTAAACACTCAAGGTTTTATGACCAGTACAGATGTTACGTTACTTTAAGAAGTCTCCTGTTTCATTTTTTTTTTTAACTTTGGATTAGCAATGAAGAGCTCTATGTGGCGCGCATGTTATAAAACACAAGGATAAGTCAAGCAAGTAAGCATAATCGGGAAGTAAATAAAGGTAAGTACATTATGGGTATCAGATTTCATGAGAGGAAATTTTCAGCCGTTTTTCCTAGGTTACTGGTGAAGACAAAAATGGATTAGCTACTTATTGTGAAGCACCTGCAAAAACCGTGTTTTTATATTTTAAACAGGAATAAGGATTGTTAAGATGACTGAAGTCCCTCAGTTGAGTTCCTCGTACAGACGCCCATTATGTGCCATCAAGGTAAACTGTTTTGACCCGCTATGATGACTTCAAGCAATTCTATGGGTATTACCAAGTTAATTTAAAGTGGTCACGAGCACGATCGTATAGCACGTTTCAGTGAGTTATTCATCTAATATCACTGCAACATTATTATTTCTAAAAATAAAAAGTCAGGCAAAATCCCTCTTCACGCGGCTAATTTATGGTAACTTGGGAATCATCCATGGTATAACTGCCTGAACATGACCCTGAATAAATGTGAAGATACTGAACATTTTGCATTCCATTAGTACTACTTTTATTCTTATATAATCTTTATTGATGGTGATCAGATGGTCCGACGAGATCGTGTTTATTCATTACTGGTTGTCCAAGTATTAACGAAATCAGCATAATACCGCAATTTTCGCTGTAGTAATGCGTTATTAAGGTTATTAGTATCTCTCTTATCACCGAAAATATGTCTGCAGTCTATAACAGCAGTTATTATATTGAGCTGTATCTCATCTATAATATTATGCAATGAATTCGAAGGAAATTATGCAACGTCGGAAACTCTCTTTCAATAGTATTTCATGTAGTTCATCAGTGTAATTAATGCACATGGTCTAATTACTGTCTAATTATCATAACACATAAAATATCTTGATAAAAGCGGCTGAGTATCTCATTGTCTGACTGACCTGCACATCCAGAATGAGGAGCATTAATAGATAATTTAATAAGGAACGAATTTAAATCTTATGGGCTAATTATTCTTAAATTCCGTAGCAAAATTTGGGGCGCCGTGCAGAAGTTGAATTGCTGTTTTAGTTTCTTGGCGGCCCTGATTTTTGCTGGGAATGGCTGTGTAGGTAACTAGAGTTGGCTGTTGTTAATAAGCCTTGTTGGGATTTGCCGACCTTTGTCACCCGTGTGCTGACGTCACTAAGGGAGACCTGCTCTGACATTGAAGCAGAAATCCCACCCCGTTAACATGCTTTTGTCTCGGCAGCTTTGGCCCAACCAGATGACCTCAGTAAAAGTTTGAAGCGTCTAAAGCGCTGCCAGCTTATGGCTTCCATCTGCAGAAAAAGTTGTCTTAAAAGATGGGCCCACCTGATGGCCTGGGAGACTTCATCGCGGAAGTATGATAATGGCGTCTGCATTCATCTTCCGCTGGCCGTCATCACGGAAAGTAAGTCTTCACAGACTACGTCATGAGTACGTCTCGGGGCAGCTGGCGGGTGCATGCGATAACGGACTTCACTTTATGTCGCTGATATTCTTCGTAGAAACCTAGTTCACAATCAAGGATCTATTATAGGTATAATGCTAGTCTGCCAGGTGATGCTAGCGATTAATGCCAGACTCATCTTTAATTAATCATTCCTTTCGTACCGTTAGATATTTGTGACATATCATATAATTTTATTCCTACAAGAGAGGCAAATTAAGTGAAGAAGGGAAGGGTTGATCAGCTGTTATATATTCTGAAATAAATCCCTACTTATAGCTGCACACAAAGTTTATTTTCGCAGGCCTTGTTTCATCCACTCCTCCTCTCAGTGATACGTGCATCAAGCAATATATCATGTACTCATTTTTAATTCTTTTTTTTCTTTGTAGACGGCTGGACTCTCTCTTATATTCTTAAGTGCATTACTGTTTATGTTGCTTTGTTCTGGCCGTCTTGCAGGCAGACAGAAAAATGCGGCTTCCAAGAACAGGAGCTTCCAGAACAAAGTGCAGTGTGCCTTAGAATACTAAAATAAAAAATTAGATACTGAAGCTTTGAAAACTGAGGACTACATCTTGTAAAAATGTTTTGAATCATTCGCTGCAGTTCTCTGCAACCCTACTAATGGAATAAGAAACAGTAAATGCCAACAAATTAAATGTATAAAGGTGCTCCTAAGGCCCTGCAACCAGACTATAACACGTTGATGTGTTGATATTAAACTAGTTCATTATCATGCAAAAAAACGAGGAATCTGATTCTAGTGACTGAAAAAAAGCATCAGAAATAATGCCATCGAGCTGGAATGAGGTGACAGTGCATTGCTAACTGCAGAGTCCGTGAGCTTATACTAACCGTACTAGTTATTCTAATCCTTCGAAGCCTCTACCGGCAACAAAGGAAGACCTGGAGCTTGATACATACAGTTAAGATTCTCAACAATAGAACTCACTGCTATGCACGAACTCAGCACACTGCAAATCCAAAGAACCGCGGGCTATGAATCCCAAGCAAGAGAAAACATCATCGCCGGTAATAAATTTAGCAGAAGAATAGAGGTATCTGTCAGTGCTTCAGCCTGTCAGCCCAGCCTGAAAGATTGCCATCCACTGGATCAATGCTGACCTTCCTAGAAATCCAAGCAATTGCTCACATTGTACGGACTACACCCTGTAGCGACCTGCACGCAATTCTCTTAGCATAACTCTCACTGTCTATAAATCACACCCACAGGAGTAATATTCAGCTACTTATTGGAACCGCAGTTAAAGCTATGAATCGGTGCATTGCTAGCTCCTTAGCGTATACGTAGCGTGGCCGTGATGGGAACAGCGTTATTGTGTTTCTGCATCTGTATGTCGAAGTAGAGGTGCGTGCTTCAACGGGATGTTTCTGTCCAGTAGCATTCTTTTCAGCCATATATTACCGTCGATTCCGACCCGGATGAATTTGGGATCAATTCCAGTACGTCTGTCTGCGTTTCCGCATCTGCTTATATTAGCGATAGTACATGCACTAAAGTGCTGTGTTTATGCATATGGTCTTTGTTTCTATAACGTAAATTCTCCAAATATTCTATGGAGCTTTTAGGTATGAAGACTTCCTAATTGACAATATTTGTGATGCGGCTTTCGCGAAATCTTCCCTGGTTATGACGGGAAGTTCTTTTCATGTCCACTGTGCCTAGCTCCCTTTAGATTTTTAAATAGGAAAACGCTGTTGTTACCCAAGTCTACTATATAAGCCCATGCAAAATGTGAACTTTTAATCGCTAAAAACCTACTTTTAGCTGACGTTTAAAAAGGTAACGAAGACTGGCCTGGCCTTTCAACTTGCAGGCTATTCAAAATTTAGGCAAATTTTTAGAGAGAAGTAAAAGGCGCTATTTTTGAGAAACAAAGTGTACGCGGCGATACAGAATTGCCTTCGGATGCAAAAAGTGAAATGAAATTATTAGTTTTAATGCTGCAAAATTGGAAGACTAACTTTACCAATGCAGCAACTGTTGCATGATTCACTTCAATTTTTTTTAGTGAAGCTGTACGACATTGCTTATTATTATTCTAATTTTTGTGTGATCATTCGTAAACATCGCAACAGCTGAGGGAAAGAGCAGATTATAACTGCGCGGTATTAAGACCAGGCGCAGTAATGGCGAGGAGTTTTACCTCAATTAAGCAGGGTTCACACTCCAGTCTGTTGCTCCCCTTAAGCTTTAGAAAATGGCTGAAAGTTTCATCGGGTCTTAGCGATCACAGTTGTGTGCTTACCAAAAATATGATACAATGTTAGCTGTTACACCGGGTGTTGTCTATCATGCGCCGCTGCTAAAATTTCGGATATCCCTTTGAAGCTGAAGTAAAGCAATACTGAGAAATTTTCTTTGTTCACAGAAAATAACAAGACATTCGGACGCTCTGCACTAAGCTTTGGAAACTAAGGACTATTGTGATAACTTGGCTTTAGAAACGTCATGTCCATACTATAGTACACCAAATAATGCAGTACCTTCAAAACTATTGTTCACACCTTGCTGTACTATCCGATTCAGGTCTACGGATCGAAATGCTTGAGGTAGACCATCATTAGAAATACTATACGTGACTACAGTTCTAATGCCTTGTAACGCTTGGAGCGAATTAGTGATATACATATAGGACCACCATACACCATTTTCATAACAACACAGAAATCCTAAAATTGAGCAGCAGAGACTAATAATATTATGATTCGACTCAGCCCCAAGCCGGTCACTAATATTTCAGGAAAATTCCTCAACTATGACAGAAACGCACTTGCATAACACTCTTATATCCCATAAAGCCAATTAATCATGTTCTTTATGTCCATGCCGTTGAAAGTAATACATGTGTAATATCCAGTGAAGGCTGGAGAGTGTAGAGGGCACGAACGCAGAACCAACTAACTACATTGATTTTGCTAGACTGTTGCCTTACTTTGCCACTTAACTTCAATTTACCTGCGAATTGCGTAGCTTCTGTGTCGATCCCACCGAGTTTCACCGCCCAATTGCCGTTTATTTCAGCAATAATTCAGTTCGCTGCGATATATTTAGCTTTCAATTCTCTTAAGTTAGAGCCACTCATCGATTTGACGCGTCCAGGGCCGCGAACTTATTGCGCCCTGCGAGCATGTGCCTGCTGATCTCCTACCCCCAACCGGGCCGTACCACGGAGTCTGGACAGGGGGAAATAGGGTTAATGCTTCGATCTTAGAACTGTTCTCACGAACTTTGTGCACGAACCCGAAAAGTTACCGGTACCTATGAATAGAGTTCTGAATTCATCTTTGACGAATTTAATAATAAAACGTTCCCAGAAACAAACATTATTATTAGCCTTATTTTACCATTATTACTATTGTCACCATGCCCATTATCATCATTATTAATGTCAATACTACCTTTATCAATGTTTTCCTGATTATTACTGCAATCAAGGCTGTTGTTTTTTTGTTTGTGCTTCTCTGTCTATCACCAATATAACTAAAAAAATTATTGACGAATTTTTACGAAGTTTACAGGGATTTTTATGGCTTGCGCCTACTAACGTAAGAGTTGTACAACCACGGAATCCCACATCCGATTGCTTTGCGCCAACAAGGCTTCGGCTTGCACATTGCTATGTACTAGAATGAATCTCCAACATATGATTAGCGTCTTGTAGTTGGCAGGCTATGACAAGCAGCAGTGGTCAAGCTTTGATTATATCTCCTGTTTTTTAATTCCTTTAAAATTGCAATGCGTGACATCCAAACACCGTGACCTGTAATCACGGCAGGGTGACCGCCAAAATGAAAAGTTGCGTGACTGAGCAGCTTTTGCATTAATATGTGCCAGTCATTAGGCCCGTTAGGAGAAACAGATGATTAGCAGTTACCTTTGCTGAAGCTTCGTTCGATCTTTTGCTTGTCTGCATGTCTCTGTTTTCTTTGTGGCATAACTTAAAAAGGTATGGACTAATGTTGATGAAATAAGCAGAAATTGTTCAACATGCTACGAGGCGTAAATGAGCAAATTTTTGTGTTGAATTACTTGTCCCTTTGTTTGCCTGAAGGCTGATGGTTTGTTTTACAGTATGTTGGTCAGTGGCATAACTCAAAAAGTTTTGAATGGATCTTAGCGAAATTTGTAGAAATAGTTCAATTGCTAAAAGGCATAAGTGACCAAATCTTGGTAATGAGAGGTTTGTCCGTCTGTGTGTTTGACTAACGGTTGTCAAAATTTTGCCAGAACCCAACTCAAAAACTTATGGACTGATATTAGTGAAATTTGTAGGAATTTTTAACGATGTTAACAGACTTAAATGATCAAATTTAGTGATAATCGGGTCTTCCGTTTGTGTGTTTGACTAAAGTTTGTCTTAGCGTTTGTCAGAACATAATCGAAAACGTTTCGGACGGATCTTCAAGACAAGAACTTTGCCGCAGCTGTTATTGCCAGAAGCAAAGAGCTTAACGGGAGGTCTTAATGGGACGAAGATAAAACTTAGCCGTGACCACATGAAGCAGAATGACGTCACACCGACGAGTCGAAGCATTTAAGGGTCGGAACTCAGGCGTTCATAGGTTGGCGTTTTAATCCTAACCAAAAACAATAAGCAGTATTATATTCTTGATGCGAGAGAAACCATAGGAACAGTTATTGCTCAAAATTTCTGTACCTGACGACAACCATTTTACAGTGTTTTCTTTTTTTATAAATGAGTGCAGCTCAAGTAGCTGGCCAGTCAGGAGCAGGAGATGCAATGAATTAAGTGAAAAAAATGCGCTTATATGTTTAAATAAGTTTCGTGAAGAGTACTGTAAGCTGAATATGGTGCGTAAATAAGGCTTCACTTCAAAAAGAATTGAAATCAGGGTGCCATACCGGCCCAGATCTGGCCTCTATAGTTCTGTGAAAGTTTCCCTAGCCTTCACTGCAATTATCTAGTGGTAACTATTTATAGTTCACTTTGTATGTATTCTCATCGTTTATTTATGTTCAGGGGATAAAATCTGCGATTGACGATGATTTTTCCTGCGAAATTAATAAAATACTCACAGGCTGCTCAGCCTTATCATACGTCGATGTTGAAGCCATTGATGACGTCACTTCTCGGTACTAATTTCATACGAGTCTTCCCATCACGCTCTATGCATCCTGGTTATTACTCTCAAGAGGCACTTATGGCCAAATTTTGGTGATGATGAAAAGGAAATCCTGGTTTCATGACCAGTCTGATTTTTTGCTTGCGCTGCCTTGCTGTGCGAAGGCATATATTTTCGGAGTGTTCTAGATTTTATTGTTATCATTATCACATTCGCCCAGGAGGTTATGTTTTTGCCGGCGTTTGTCTGGCTGGTGCAATAGAACCGAAAAATTTGTGAATTGATCATTAATTTACAGGAACTGTTAGAAATGTCATAATGAACAGATGATTAAATTTATTGATGATCCACCGTCCTCTATTGTTGTTTAACTGTCTATCCGATGCTCAGTGCCATGGCTCAAAAACTTATGAGCTCATAAAAAAAAATTCACAGGACCTGTTGGGAACGTTTTGAAGAGCAAATGATTCAATTTTGATGTCAAGCTGGAGGAAATCCTGGATGATTCTAAACCGTTTTGAAGTTTTATAAGCGTAACAACGCCTGGCTGTGGTCTGCGTTCCCGGAGTGTATGTCTAAGCAAGGGGCAAGTTTACCCGACGGAAGCAACAACCTATTCCTAGGTTCCCGGAGCGTTGCTCAGACGTGCCAGGAGTATTAACTCATGGCCGAAGTACAAGAAAGAGGCTGCCCGGTGCAACTGATCATCGACGTCTTGCAGTACAGTGACGTCACTACACCCATGGCAGTGTTGGTCTTAATTTCGAATGCCAGTATAGTGACGTCGTAGAACAAGCCCCGCCCTGTGATTAGGTCAACTTTCGTGTTTGTTTCCCCAGGTCACAGTGGTAGTGACGTCACCAACAAAGGCCGGAAGTGACTTTAAAGCACTAGCCCCGCCTCACGAACAGGCTACGTGCCTCAGTAGCCACTACTCTAGCATCGGCACACTTAACATATTTCCCAGAGGTAGTGCTGCTATCGCTTCCCTGCAGCTCGGCAAAACCTGAAGTGATTAATAGCCGCCTCTCCGTGCAATGATCGATAAGGTCTCGCTTCTCAAGATTAATTCTGTTCCTGGAATGTTGGGTGAAATGCGAAGTTCAGGTAGGCACTTGCTATGGGCATAACCATCCTCCCTGAAAATTCACATTGGTAAAATCTTACGCTTAGCGAAGGATCACAGATTACTTTTTCATCTCCGGGGTGTTAACGCTGCTGGTTTTGAAGGTATCCTTAGATGATACATCGTTGTTTTTATTCTTTTAAACCAACGTCGTGTCACTTTCTCTGGAAACTTGAAAGCATTTTAAATGATCAGCTTCAATGGCTAGCCGGCTTCTGGTATTATTTGAATCTTAGCTAGAGATGAGCTTTTATAATCAATGGATTGTTTTTCTCATAAGCTTATTAAGGCACTATAGCGTAAAAGGAGAGGAACCAATATCCGAGAGTACTAATTACCTCCAACAAGGAGGTTATGTTTCTGTCGAGTTTGTCTGTATATTTTGTCTGCCACCAATTAAGTAACTCAGTACGATGTGGACAGATCATTGCGAAACTTACCGGGAATGTTAGACGCATAAAGTGTAACAGGTGATTAACTCTTGATGAAGATACGTTCAAGCTTTTGATTGTCTTCCTATTTTTTCTTAATAGCATAACTCAAAGAATAATGGACGCATTTTTTTATGAAATTTACATCAGTTGTTAAAAATATCATGAAAGGTAAATGTAAATAATTAAATTTTTGTGTTGATGTTGATCCTTTAGTTCGTTCGTTTGTTTCTCTCTGGGTTGGATTTTACGTTTGCTTGAAAATAACTTAATAAGTAAGTAATGAACGAATATTTGTCAAATTTACAGGAATGGTCAAAAATGTTATATATAAAAATGATAAAATTTGGTGATGACCGGTCGCGTTTGTCTGCCGATTTGTCTTTTGTCTGCCTGTTTATCTGTCACCAAAATTACTCAAGAAGTTATGAACGAATATTTACGAAATTTACAGGGATTGTTAGACATGTTAACAGCAACAGATGAATAACTTTTAGTGAAAATCTGTTCATCTGTTTGTTTGTTTCTCTGTCTGCCTATTTTTTGCTTAAGGCCATAACTCTAAAAATAATGGACGGATATTCGCGAAATTTATAAGAGTTGTTAGGTATAATATGAAAAGTAAATGACCACATTTTGGGGATGATCTGTTGCTTTGATCGTTTGTTCGCTACCCTGTTTATTTTTATGATTGTTAGCACAATAACTCAAAAAGTTATAGATGAATCTTGATGAAATTTACAGTTGTTATTAATGTTAGAAGACATAAATGAATAAATTTTGGGGACGATCTGTCTGTTTTTATGTTTGACTTATGTTTGACATAGTGTTTGCTAGCAGCATATCTCAAAAAGTTATGAATGGATCTACATGAACATTACAGGAATTGTTAATAGGGTGCGGCACAGAAACTTGCTGATTTAAAAGGTTAATAATAACAACATTATCTAAGATATTGGTATAATTTGGTCAAAATCTCATTCTGCACTCCTTAAATTTTATTTCACATTGTGTGAAAG
>LQNS02278149.1:2321407-2342485 GCA_001587735.2 Parhyale hawaiensis
TGTCAACATTAAAGCTCATCTGCCACGTTGTGCTCCATTCCATGAGGTGGTCAAGATCTTGTTGGAGCTCGGCTCTTTTCGTGGCAGGATGGCATAGTTTTGTATCATCCGCAAATTTACTGAATTTACTACGGATGTTAAGATCCAGATCATTGATGTATATTGAGAACAGAGGGGGGCCAGGCACGCTACCTTGTGGAACCCCTGATGATACCTGCAGCCAGTCGCTTGTCTCTCCTTCAAGCTTCACACGTTGCTGCCGACCCGTAAGCCATGCTCCGATCATCACAGAGTTCAGGGGTTAGCCTAACTAATATGGTTCCAATGCTCAAGTTCACAACTTTAGCAGCGATTTTAGTAACTCCGACCCCAATCGTCTCAGAATGGAAATGCAGTAATAATTATTAACTTCTTCAATGACAAAAATACTTTTTTTTTGTAAAAAAATTCGCGAGGTATGAAAACCAGATTTTTTTTTTTTACTCTAAGATGAAAGTAGCTTGGCTAAATGTCGACATTTGTCACTTCAGAAAATTGAAATGAGTTTGTTCACTTACCCACATCCGCCGAACTCAGGACAAGGAACGTCGATAGGCCCTGAGGCTAGCAATAAAAAAAAATGCAGATAACTCTGAAAATACTAAAAATTATTTCAGAATTTGACACTATGTGCAGGTCTATCCAAACCCTTTTGCGCTGAAAGAGCACCCAACGTAGCCAGATAGGGAAAAGATGAAAACAGAGAAATTTGAAGCGTGAGTGCAATGGTGCATAAGGGAAAAATGCTGTAGATTAACGCGTTCTCACGCCGTTACCGTGCATTGGCACCAGAAAAGTTAGTTAAAATTGAAATAGTTTTATTGAAACTCAGCTCCTAAAAAATAGAGGTGAATATATCACTCAATACCTGGAATATGATTTCTTTAATGTCTACGGCTTACAAGGTTTCCTAATGAAATAACCGTGGTTCATATCTTTGTTCAATGGAAAAACTACAATTTAATTGCGCCCCAAAGACGAGAATCAAAAAAGAGGAAAGAACGTAAAGAAAGGACAAAGGTCACGAAGTTGTCACCTATTCTGATGTCTCCGAGAGAAAAAATAGGGTTATCAAAAGCAAGAAGGATTATACCTCCGGCAAGCGAGGTCGAAGAAAAGGTGCGAGGGCTATGAAAACCCGGACCACAACAGTAAAGCCCCACAACTTATGAAGAATTTTGACCTCGTGTTTAGGTCACTTTTATGCGATATGAAGTACTTACCTCAATCCTGCACTGTTCTGCGACTTGTTACGAAGACTTCTTATATATCCGACATGAGCAATATTGTGGGTCTTCCCGTATCTGAACCAGGTGGACTCATATTAGTTTTCCTAACGTGTGCAAAGAATGGAGATTCCCCAGCGAGTAATAAATAGGCTACCCTGCTATATTCCAAATTAGTTCATGCATCAGATTTGAAATGAAGACACAATTTGTCCTCAAGCTACACCGGATCATCAAGTTGCAATGTAATTTATTTTTTCAGCAGTGATAGTTATTAAACTTTAATACCTAAATGGCATAATCAGCTTGCAGTTCAAGATGGTACAGTGGGTTAGGGCGTCGGCATTGTGGAGGAATTTACATCAGTGGCAGGTTGGAATCCCGCGTGGGGTACAACGTTTTAGTGCTTGCTCAGGCTGACGCATAGTCGTTACGTGCGATGAATGTTTACATTGCACACTAATGTATTGAATAACTTTGTGCTGCATTGCAGGTATTGGCTATGCGCTGATGCCAAGCTGTCGGGTGCGTGGTGCATCCTGTGCAGAGGTGATGCTGCAGTCCGTGACCCGCAGGATGGCTTACAGAGAGTTATTACCACATTGCACGCAGCCGCTTACAGCTGGTTTATCTGGCACTTTCTGTAGGTATGCTTCCAGTAAGTTTTTGAAATTCGCAGTCTCGGTATCGGTGGCATTTCGAATGTGACGTGGCATTTTGTTGTATAACCTCGCCGCTCATCCCCCCCCCCCCCCGGACCTCGAAACAGAATAGTTCGCGGCTATTGCACCACCACAAGTTTTAATCTGAATATACTAATTTGTAGCTAAAATAGCCCCAAAACGTAACCGCGGTAGCAGTTTCAGGGAACGTGTTTTTACGTAATGGCAAGCATTTCAATTTCTCAGTGTTGTAGAAGTAATAGTAGTAATTAGTAGGAGGAAAAAGTAGCAGTAGCATTATAGCTGTAGATAAAAGTGGCACTAACGGCGCTGAAGGTGCTTACTCGTTCCACCTAACACTTGCAAATACTGTTGAGAGTTTTCGTGCTGACACAAACGAGAGAGCAGATTAAAAGAAAAAACTTTGTCTCAAGAAAAACAGTTCTTTGTCCCGAGCACCAAAGGGAACATGGGCAGTTGCCGTGCTGCAGGAGCGCGCCACGGCAGGTACATGCTGTCGGTGCACGGCAACTGGTGCTGCACTTATGTCTGTGTAAAATAGTTGATGGCTGCTGACATTAATGGCCAGCTTGTAGCTGACGGCAAGTTGTCCTGACAACAAGCGCCAACTATGCCGAGGCGACATATGCATTCGTAAAGACAACTGGGAGCGAGGATGGGTAGAAAAGAGGTTTAATAGAAGGAGGTAGTAAAGGCTGCAGTGATCTTGAGCTGAATTTTCCGGCAAGGCTGGCTCGCTGATTGTCTGCACGAATGACTGAGAGCCTGTGTTTGATGAGGAAGGAGCAGCTATGGAAGAATAAAAAGATAACCTGGCCAGTAAGGTGAAGTGTGGCAGTGTTCTTTCCTTCTATTGAACCTCCTTGATGTGCAACTCACTCTTCCTCCTGCAGTATACTCTGTAGCATGGATACGGTAGAGTGAACGACATGCGAGCTACACATCCTCTACATTGCGTCTTTCTCGCGAATATGTGGAGTGCTTCCGGCGCTAGGAAGCCCTGTCTCACTGACACGGATTGCGCATAAATACCCGCCACGAGCAAGGGAAATGCACAACTGCAGTCGATCCCAGATTGGCAAAGCTGTGGCGTCAACCTCGGACAGCTGCGATCTCCCATTACTGCTTTAGTAAGTGCCCTTGTAGTGAACTATGAATAACAAGTAACACCGACGCCCAGTAAAAAGCATCAACTCTTTGGTAGGGAACCGAACATGTGGCCTTAACACGACTACAACCTTGACCATTTAACCACTTACCACGATTTGTTCATGGAAATATCCCCGTAAGCAGTGTAGCACTTCCAAAAGCCTCGCAGCCGCTAGTCACCACTACTTAAAACACCTAGTACGATTTTCTCTTTTAATATTTAGCTCCGAAAGTGAAACTTCGCAATGCGTTGCACGAGACAAAATGAAGCACAGAAACTCACGCTTCCTCTATTTCCCTCACCGAATCTTTACCATAAATTCTCTCTAATGCGGAGCTTTAGTGCCACCAAGTATTTTACTATCAGGGCTAAGCGGAGACGGAGCCTGATAAGCAGGATCAGCGGAGGAAATAACCCCGTGATGGCAACACTGACCTTCGGAGACACTTAGCTGATGACTTGAGACGCCCCAGAGCAACTGCGGATCCACTTGTAAGTTCGACCTTAGCTTGTATAAGTGAACTGAAGGAGTGTTCGATTCGCACTCTGCGATTGAGGTTGTGTCATCTGCTTAGCTTCAACTTTTTTCGGTTCTGGATTTAGTGTTATGCGGTAATTGCAAGTCAATTACGCTTGAAAAACCGATTTCTGTCTGCCTCATTATTTTATTTCAGTAAGATGTCGCTAGCGAATTGCGGTATTTTTGGCCAATTACTGAATGAATATTTTACATCTGTAGGCTATGTATCAAGAAATTAGCTCTAACTTCAGTATATATTGGTATATACTCTTATTCACAGAAGTTTAACTAAACCTGCTCATATCACACCAGATCTGTGCAAAAGTTTTTTTCCGAGAGAGGAATTTCAAAGCACCTAAATTTATATTATACCTATTCTCATCACTTCAATATAACATCGTAAATAATTTATAACTTTTTATAAATTATTATTGCATCTTTCACATTTTTCTGCAATATTAGCACCCATGTTTAACCCTTCTATATAAAGAACACATTCGACAGGCTTTACCTTCCGAGCTTCATAGGGGTTCCCGTATAAGTTCAGCAATTTCAGGGCGTTAATGGGAATTATGAAGTGAAGGAGAGAAGTTACAGCATTTGGTATTCCCGTTTTCGGAGAGGAAATTTCAGATTGAAAGACGAGGAAAAGGAGAGAAAGGAAGTCATCAACCCTCATGATAATTCTCGTCTACACACATCGCTACTTACGTATGCTCTCCTAGGAGCATTTGTTAGCAAATTTTGCCCCATCCACCAGGGTCTCCTGACCTGGCTCCTTTGGACTATCGATAACTTATTTCGAGGATTACATAACCATTTGGATGACCTTAGGTTGACATCACGAGAAGAGATTGAAAGCAATTAAGTTAGATACTTATTTCATGTCAAAATCGAAAGAATTTTACAAACGAAGCAGTTATAAGCTCTTCCATAGTTGGAATCAAGTTCTGAAGAGAAAAGGGAGTTATTATTATGGAAATTTCTTTTTAACGCAAAGTTCTTCATTTTTAATATGAACTTTTACACACGCAGAAATTTTGCACCGACCCAATACTTTTTTCAGCATTTTGGGCTAAACGGTTAGCGGTTGATGATAAGCCCTAAATTAACTCTCCGTAAATTATCTCCACTTTATTTACGAGTCAAAATGAACTTACAGAGAATCAAGGAACAATTCGAACATTTTCATCCATGCATCTGTATATATATGCATATATATAATGTATATTACATTTATGCAGCACACATATAATACAAATGGAAAATATCCGTTCAACTACTACCCCGCATTTGACCTGCAAATGCAGAATTCCACTAGCCACTTCCTCCATCTGTTCTGAGCGAAGGTCTCACGTTGGCTCTAATTTTGCAGGCGTTTTATATGAGGAAGTTGAAGCAAAAGGCAAGAGCTCTTCACCACAGTCCATGCAAACAACGGAGACCCTGGTGAGTGCCCTTCTGATTTGAATAGTTACTTTAGAAGAGGTCCTACCATCCTTTTGATGCAGTGAATTTGAGAAGAATTAGAAGGTCTCATATTCGAGTGAATTTCATGTATAATGTGTTTTAAGAAAAAGTGTATTTGGGCGTCAAAAATACCCTGCGTTTCTAGAAAGTCTCCTCTTGATATAAATTAAATGTAATGCGATTTAAAGAGACTACCATTGTGCTGGCAAAACTACGCTTTGTGGAAATGCATGCAATGAGAAGACCAGTTTTTCCAGTAAATTAAACGTAATGTGATTTTGAGGTACTGCTTTTTATAGCAGAAGCTGCACAGTGTTGTTGTGAAATACATAAACTTGGCAGAATTTGCAAAACGAGCTTCAATGATATTGCAATTGAAAGGAGGTAGTAAGTGATTGTTCTGTTACAAATGATAAATTCTCTTGATTGAATGTACTATAAATAATTTTCATACTTGCAGATGAAGTGTGTAGCTACAGAAAGCAGTTGATTGGCGTTTCCAAAGTTACACATGGCATCTATTGTGTGAGTTATTTAGATTAGATTTAGTAGGCGATAGTGGGCGGACCAACCAGCCCATTCCCCGAGAAAGGCCGGGACTTACGCCCCGGCCCTCTATGAGCTATTGCCATTATGTCAGTATTGGTTAGACAACTGAGGGAAAAAAAAGGAAAAAATGAAAAAATGTATAGGGAATTTTCAGCTGACTTGTTCCAGAATACAAAAAAATATATATTTATTTACCTTTTCATAAAACTCAGTATTGAACAGCTAAAATGCTGCACACATATCTCTTGTATATTTATCAATCGCATAATGTTTTGTGTATGTGTTAATTTTATAACTAATTAAACTGCCCTAGGGATGAGAACTACCGTAAATATGTTAAACCCTATAAGGGTCACACATTGCTGTTTTCGTTAGCAAGTTAAATGGATGCATATCTGGCTAACTAAGTGTATAAGTACCTTATTCCCATAACAGAGAGCTGTAAGTGTGATACATGTAAGCTGACCTCGTTTGTCAAATTACCCCTTTAGTTGGCCTTGTTTCAGTTTTTACCAAAAGAAGGAATTTTTTGAACCTCCCAAGAATTATGGCACTCGATGTTTACTGGGTGATTAAAGAATGATAAGTTTCAAGCGAAAAGAGACGTGGTAATTCAACCTTGCTCCATCCCATTTTGCTTGATGGCAAAGCGAGAGAAAAAAATAACTGCTTGCTTGTATGCTCGCATATTTTAGCGGAAAATATGATGTTACACTTTGCCAAATTAAATCTTCCATGATGCATAAGATGGATTGTATGGCGCCAAATCGTCCCATAAATTTCACGAGACCCACATCGCTGTTATGCTTAACGTAGAAGAGCGGCGCCCATAATGCGCTATAGCCTCAGTAAACAAAGGCCGGCGCCTGCTGGCTACTAAAGCCTACGCTAGAATTTCATTCAGTACAGGCATGAAGTAAAGCTTCAAGAAAGATGGAATTATTAAGAGGGTGAGAGAAAGGCTCCGGCAACAATACGGACCTGACACAATGGTGCCACAGCTTCAATTCGACGAAGTCAACAGTGCCTTGCTTTAGGTTCTGTTGGACTTGCCGGCTACACCCGGCCGCCCTGTTGACCTCGGGTGTTCTTTGTGATGGTCTGAGGCATAGCCTAAGCCGGTGGGGAGGTACAGTTACTGTGGAGTAGTACCAGCCCTTATTTTCACGCCATGACGGATGGACAGTGCATCACAAAATAATGGTAGAAACATTGCTGTGCTTGATGTTATCACTTTAGAATTTAAATTAGAACAGATAGGGGCCAAACAATGAGCAGCAACACAGTGTAGTACGTAATGTTTATATTTGTCATTCTATGTGTGTATATAAGCTAAATCTAGTGGGGAGCTGCATATCACCTTTTTGTGCCTTGTCGTGTGTTGATATACCTACGAGTACTTAATTAAATCTGGTATGAAGTTTTTATGTTTTTTCAAGTTGTTTCATCAGTTTACTTTGACTTTTTAAGCTTTGCTATGTCATCTTGCTGAGAGACTAGATAAAGAAATGCCCTGTGTTAGAAAGTGCTTCACGGATTCCACCTAATTCAGCCGGCATCTTCAGGTAACTGAAATCAGGCAAAAATTAGAGAGGCCGTCAAAATTCTCCTTGAATATTACTTAAATTTAAAATGGGTTTTATCAAAAGTTGTCGCCCCAGTTTCTGTCGATCTACACTGCGGTGACACCGCTAACTTGTAGTGAAACTCTGGCTGCACCGCCGGTACATTGGCCCTTCAGGCGCAATTTGTGTTTCTAGATGAGTAGTGATCCGAAACTATAATATCTATCATAGCTTTGTTTGAAATATTTTTCTGCTCTTTGTTAATAGTTCTCTTGTGAGGGCAGTGTCATGACTATTGCTAGTGTGAGAGTTTGTTGCGGAGGTTAACGAATGCATCGTTAATCGGCTGGAATATGATGGATATGATGCCACTACACGAGCGTTATTATGGAGCTCACAGCCTCCCTAATTATATAAAATTGATACTTCTAACTTATGCCCTACCACATTAGTTGGGCTACTGCGGGCCCATGGTTACTTCAAGAATCCAAATTGGTAACTGAATGTACAACTAAGACAAAATAAGATCAATCATAGCGCACAGTCTGCGTAGCGGCTCACTCAGAATACCGAATGGGTGTTATGGCTGTTAGATGAAGCATAAAAAAAAAGTTTTTTGATTTACATAGCGACCTCCAATAGGAACAAATCCATATGTTGTCACATGAAAAACGTCTTTATCCGCAGAAAAGGACCATATATATATATAAGTTCAGGTCAACCGTGTCTGGTGGCAATCTTGTGCGTTTTATTAATGCCCTGTGTTGACAAATGTGCATTTCTTTCACTCATGTTGACAAATGTGCATGTCTTTCACTCATGTTGACAAATGTGCATGTCTTTCACTCATGTTGACAAAGGTGCATGTCTTTCACTCATGTTGACAAATGTGCATGTCTTTCACTCATGTTGACAAATGTGCATGTATTTCACTCATGTTGACAAATGTGCATGTCTTTCACTCGTGGTCACTGCCGGGGCAGGGGGGGGGGGAGAGCAGCACAGGCCTTAGAGTTGGAAGACGCTGTTTTCTACCAGGTAATCCGTCAATAGGTATAGCAGTCTGTGGTTGACTACAGCCGTAGAGTGCGTATCTATCCATCCATAATTTTTGAGTTATGTTTTGATAAACGCTACGGAAACATATCGTCAAGCACGCAAAAGGACACCCGATAATCACCAAAATTTCGTCATATTTTGTGTCTTTTAATATTTCTAACAATTGCGGAAGTTTCACGAATTTTCGTTCAAAATTTTTTGGCTTATTTTACTGACAAACAGAAAACAGTCGTTAAAAGCGGAGATATATTCCAGAATGCTTGTCATCTGCTTCAGTTCCAGTCTTAACAATTCGTGAAATTTCATGAATATCCAGCCGTAACATTTCGAGTAAAACAAAAAAGAGGAAGACAAACAAACTGCTGAGCAGTGCATGTGGGTTTTTTCGCTGGGGTAGGAGCGCAAGACGACTTTACCTTCTCTATGAGCCCCCTTTTTTGTTTAAGATGCCTATGTTCATTATGAAAAATTCACGAGAGTTTTATCAATGAGCCACACATGTTTTGCAGGTATGAACCATCAAGTAGGTACTGCGCAGTCTATGGATCAATACATAATCAATAATATTGCGGGTTGGGTAAAAATATCCAACGATCTTACCTTGATATTGCTTCAACCGATGTCCATAGCGTGTTACATACAAGACCTATCTTGTGCAGAGGTGATACTGCAGTCCGTGACCAACAGGAGGGCTATAGCAGCCAGTTATCCGCACATTGCTCGCAGCCGCTTACAGCTGGTTGTTCTTGTGCTGTCAGTCAGTGCCTGTCCAGTAGCTAAGTTTTTAAATTTCACTGCCTCAATATCGGTGGCGTTTTGAATGTGACGCGTCAACTTTGTTGAACAACCTCGCATCCAGGACAGTGAAGCTAATAAAGTACACCACAGCTATTGCATCACCACCATTTTTGATCGGAATTCGCACTACACGAGTGCGACCACAACGTTCTGAGCATCTGGAAAGAATCCGTCCAGAGACATTGATTACTAGAGCACTCTGAGAGTGCATTCTTCCGCCAAGCAGGGCAGCGGCAACAAAAAATTCAAACCGGCTCTGAAACCGTGATTTTCTTTATATCACAACCAAAATTGATCACTTGTACCTTTTGATAATGTTAAAAGTGTCCGTAATTTTCTTGGAGTTCCGTTCATAAATTGTTGAGTTATGCTGCTAACAAACACTTTATTAAACATAAGGCACACACACAAACGGACAAAGCGATCATCACCAAAATTCGATAAATTATATCTATTATTATTACTAGCAATTCCTGAAAATTTCATAAAGATCCATTCCTAATTTTTTGAGTTATTGCGCTAACAAACCTTTTAATAAACATTAGTCAAACTCACAAATGGAACTAGTGATCATCACCAAAATTAAATCAATTATGTCTTTTGGCATTATTAGCAATTCATGAAAATTTCATACAGATCAGTTGATGGTTTTTTTGAGAAATTGCGCTAATAAACATAAAATCAAACACAGCGAAAAACAAACGAATGAACAAACAGTTCATCACACAAATTTGATCATTCACTCAATGTAATAAATCCAATAACTCATCTCAATTTCTTGAAAATCCGTCAGCTTCATTTTAAGTTTGGGCACTAACAAAATATAGGCAGACACACAAACAAACGGATGAATAAATCTTCACCAAAAGTTAATTATCTTCTTCTCCCAACATACCTAACAATCCCTGTAAATTTCGTCAAATCGATCAATAAGTTTTTGAGTATCTTGATGACAGACAGATAAAGCTGACGAAAACATAACCTCTTTGGCGGAGGTCATAATTCCTTCTTTAATTTTCCAGTTATATACTCGTATGATCTTGAACCGCTCGAAACTCCTTGAAATTTACCACTCATGAAGGTGGGCTAGTTTTTCATGATAGTCTACATGTAATTCTTGCATGCCTCGAATTTTATCAGTGAAGGATCCCTTCAAGGCGTTCTAGGTCTTTCCACTTGCTCAGTATCCGAAGAGGTGAATATTATTCCATCCTCAGCAGTACCACTAAAGACAACTCAGGGGGCAACTAATAGAAAGATTCAAGTACTTGAATGGCTTCAACGACGTACCTACAGCGGGAGTCTTTGAAAGAGACCTTAATGATCGCTTGCGAAACAACGGTAAAAAAACTCAAGCATAAAGCTCGAAGTCAGCAGTTCTTTTCCTATTTCATAGTCGGCATTTGGAATAGACTCCCTTCCGACGTTGTTGGTGCGGATTCGGTCAAATCGTTTAAAAATCGTCTTAACATACATTGGCAGAGACATTCTCCACAGCTAAGAGCTCCTCCTCCACTAGTCGAAAGCACTTAACAGGTAAAGTTTTCCAGGCCATCTTAAGCCGACTTCTTCTCACTTCCGCTCCATCTATACTTTTAAGCTCCGCATATCAGCGGCTATCGATCATGCTTGCGTGCATTCGTGATCATCTCTTTGGCTGAGGTTCTTCTCTCCCTTCTTTTTTCTTTCTTTTTTTCGTCGTCCATTTTTTCTCCTCTCGTTTCCCAAGTCCTCTACATCCAACTAACATAATGGCAATAGCTCATAGAGGGCCGGGGCGTAAGTTCCGGTGTTTCTTTGGGAATGGGCCTCTCGGTTCGTCTACTGCCGCCTATCTAATCTAATGGGATCGTGCGAACTGTCGTTTTATTTCATTTAGTTCTTTTTGGACTCAGCTTGCCTCTGCAGTAGCCTCGTTGAATACTGTCATTTGATCAAATTTGCTCATTGTCTGTAGCCGCAGTACTCAACTTTTTCATTGCTCGATTTTGGTATACTCTGCAAAAAAACTTTATATGTCACTTCAGTTACACTTAACTGAAGCAATGCAAGTAACGTAGTCCGTGCCGGTGCTAGCTGTCAGTACGGTATCACTTAAGATACGACACCCTACACAGGACGGAAGATACATATTTCGGTGAATTGTGGAATCGACACTTTCTTGCCCGGGCTGTGTCATCTCGCTACTCGGTTAGTCTCTTGCGGTATTACTACGGGAGAGAGGACTTGTGCTGGGTTGGCTCGGCCTGGACAGGACGATCTAATTCAGTGGAAATCCTTTACTGAATCTACGTTGAAACGAATATTTATTTTTTCACTAAAATGTACTCTGAAATATCGTCAGAACTAATTGAATAGAAAATGAATCCCAGTTTATCTGTTCATCGTGCAACGTCAATTCACAAAGACTGGTGATGGTGTTTCTTGGCCAATTTTCTGCGTGCAATATAAACCGCATCCACCAAGTAGAGTTGTTATTTCAACAAGTCTATGATCTGATAATGTTTTATCGCGGATACCAATATCCTTAGTCAGATGTGCACTACTTATAAAGAGAACTACAAAATGCCTTTTCGATCAATCATTTTTCCTCTGTTAATACTCTACCTTTATACTGTTATATAGCAACATTAAAATTCTATTATTATTGCCAGTAGCCACGCCATTATTCGTGGAAACATTTCAAAGCTGTTGTTTTGAATTGTGCAACACCCACCCCTGGTGTTTGCTGCGGGTGACCGATGTTCTGCTAGACTATTAGAAGAAAACGACTGGCTTCTTTGAGTTGTTACCAATACATTGCGAACTTTTACGTTTTTTTATGATAATAATGACTTCTTAATGGCCCAAGCTTTGTTTGCTTAAGCTTTTGGTATGAATTAGCTTGAAGGGGAAGCTTTCTATTTGCCGCAGGTTATATACCTACAAAAAGAGGTACCCTTGCTATAATGGAAGTAAATTCTCTGATACGTAGTAAATTTACTAATTCTTAAAGACAGTGTACACAAAAAGAGGTACCCTTACTATAATGGAAGTAAATTCTATGATACGTAGTAAATTTATTTCTAATTCTTAAAGACAGTGTATACAATAAGAGGTACCCTTACTATAATGGAAGTAAATTCTATGATACGTAGTAAATTTATTTCTAATTCTAAAAGACAGTGTCGGTAAGTAAAAAATAACACAACATATGAGTAGAGGAAAATATTTTACCTAGTATTTACCGACAACTCTGCAAAGAAAAATCATTGTTTCTTTCTAAGAGCCTTAACTTGCTAGAAAATGTGTGAATTCAACAGAATACTACTGCTAATGATTCTATTATTCACAAAGAAGCACTTATCGAGAAAAGTCATGAGTACAACATTGTCGTATGCTAAATTCACTTTTTCCTAATTTCGTAAATACTTTCGACAAAAGAAAAATACTCTTCCGATGTAATAGTTTTTGAAGTTTTATTTTTTTTCGTTGTGGTCTCTGTGTTTATCCTACATACTTTTTTTATGATGAACGTATCGCTTGCAAATTCAGAGGGGAATGTTTTCGGGGTATGTAAAGTGTAAAAAATCTAATGCTGGTCATTTTAACCTAATATACCTCACGGCTTACGTGGATCCTGCTTATACGAAGAATGAATCAAAATTACGGAGCCTCCTCGTAATGGTTCATGGTTATGTTTTTTTTTTAATTTCTCAGGTAATTTTTATCTCCGCAACAACCTGCCAGAATACACAAAAAATTGCTTGATACTTATGAATATGAATGGCAACAGTTTGCGAAAGTAATTTTTCTTCGTTGATCTCCTACACATCTGTGAAAAGTTCAAGGCCTTTTATTCGCATACAAATTGATGTGCCAACGTTACAACGTTTGAATCATTTTTCAGTCGAGAAGCATTAAGTATAGCACTTCATGATTTTTTTTTTTACTTGCAGAATGCAAATTTTGTGATTATACCTAGTCTCTTAATGACTTTCATTCATGTCTCAGAGGTATAACAATTGGTTCAAAGAGACTCTAAATTAAGTTGCGGGAGGAACGCATGACAAACTCCAAATAAACTTTGTACTTGCTTTAATTATTAAGAGTTTACGTCTGTAAGAAATACGCCTTGCAATGCCTGTGAATATTTCAGCTGTAATTAAACTTTGCTGCGATGAAAGGCTTTCTTGAGAAAATGGAATATGAATTCGAAGAAAATACATACTAGAAATCAAGCACTTTTCTCCTTTCAGAAGCAAGTGCTGATTGCTTGTAGTGGTGTTAATTATTCCAGTATTAGTATTGTGTCGCTCAACTGCTTCTAGCGCCGAGAAAGTTTCAGTAATCAAGTAACGCTAAACTTTATCTCCAGCATTACTTTTGATCTTCCAAGAAAATAATAATAGACCAAGCGTATTGTATATTTAAGGTGTCCAGTCCACGCACAAGCACTCACATAAGATACTCACTGAAGTGGTAATTCAGAGAAACAAAACGACGCATAACTTTGAAGAAATTTATATTTAAACTAAATTTTAATGAACTACACGTTAATGCAAAAGAACAATTTTAATACATCATTTTCAAGTTAAATTTCACTTATCAAAGTTTCTGACGCATGTCTTAACAACTTGGAAAAGGATGGAGACCGCTCGTGCTTTACCGCAGCAGTAGCATGTTAGAGTGCTGCTGTCAGATGCTGAAAGTATGAGTTCTAGTCTGTTAGATAGGCATATTATTTTTGCTGCGCCTGGCTTGCTGACTCAGCATACTGAGTCCGGACGCTATTGAGACGAGGCTGAGACTAACCAGAAATAGAGATTGTCAGGGGGCGCAGGTTGTCGCATAAATGCCTTCCGTCAATAGCGCCAGAGTTTTTGACAATCTGGGGTCGACTGCACTCGTACGTGCTCTGGGGTCAATGGGTATATATCTATAGCATAAACCAGTGCCTGCGGGCTTCCCAGTTGGCGCGTATGATGAAGTTGACCTTAGCTTTTTACTGTTCAGCTTCAATCCTATCGAAGTACCTTACGATCGTCCTAAGAAATACTGTTCATAAGAATAAAATAAACAAAAATCCCTCAATTGAATAGACAAATAGCTTTCTCTTCGGTTTTACAGCAAAATTCTGGTGAAATGCTACTCAGGGTTAATATTTTTTGTGTATATTTTAATTGGCACTGCCATAGACCAGGCATTCTCAAGCATTTTTCAACCAAGGACCACTTATATTTCAGAAAATAAGCTCAGAACCCCTCACATGTGTTCCCCCCCCAAAATTAATATTTTTTTTCATGGACCGCAATTGTATTTGACTCTCAGGTCTGACACTGGCGGCCAAAAGTCGGCTATGGAAAAATGGGATTTTCTCAAGAGTTTTTCTTTTCCCCCATCTAATACTGAAGAAAAAAATTTCAAGGTACCCAACATTTTCCTTGCGGAGAAAGCATCTTGGATACGGCGGGGATGCACTTGGGCGCTTTGCCTGCATGGCCGTGTCTGGACATGTTTATAATAGCTCGTGAAAAAATCCCATTTTAGCCGCCAGCGTCAGAGGCCACTTTTGGACCTGCATGGGAGTCATGTACAGTTGCGGTCTATGTATATATATTGTACGTACTGTTTCATAATATCAACAGTTATAGAAAACTGTGAATAAATACCTCAACTGAGAAGTGTAACTCCATCACTGAAAGGCATTTCTGATAATATCAAAACACCAGACAACAATGCAAATAATGTGTAATCCAAAGATAAATGTTCAAAAACATTCATGAAATTCCTTTAAATAATATTTCCAGAAATTCCTTCTTTCTCGTCAATATCAGATGTCTTTTGCCACTAGTGCCTGTAAATTCCATGTATGAAAAACTGCAACTCCTCAAACTGCCTGATGTCCATGCCTATTATGTATTGAATTTTATGAGAGGAGCAATATACAATGATGCAGGATTGTTTGAACGACACTACAAATCACTAGTGCCTGTCCACGGCTATCATTCTCGTGAGTATCGGTTTATATTACCTATCAGCAGGTTGGAGGCTCAAAAACGTTCCACCATTTATCAGAGCGTAAAACTATATAATGAGCTGCCAGACTACCTCAAAGAACCGATGACGGATTCATAGACCGCAACAGTACTTGACTCATACTTCCAAAGTGGCCTCTGACGCCGGCGGCCAAAATGAGAAAAATGGGATTTTCTCATGCTGGTAAGCATCAAAGTCCGTCCCCGCCGTATCCAAGATACCTTCTCCTCAACAAAAATGCTGGGTACCTTGGAATGTTTTCTTCAGTATTAGATCGGGGGAATAGAATAGCTCTTGAAAAAATCCCATTTTTCCGTTGCCGACTTTTGGCCACCAGCGTCAAGCCTAACAGTCAAGTACTGTTGAGGTCTATGACGGATTATACGTTTAAATATAGATATAAAGCATTTGCGCTGGCACAGTACTAAGGGCGGATGTAACCTGTATGAGTTGTACCTTCAATTTCTAGTTGACTTTTTAAATTTATACTAGATCAAAGCAGATCTTAAGTTTGTCATTTAATTAATAGTAGGATGGTTGTATTCTTAGTTGTCATGTACAACGATTTATAACTGTGTCGCACAAGTTGTTAAGCGCTTAGTGGTCACGTCCTATAATTTGGATGAATAATTCCCATTGTACTTTGTAATGCATTGTTTAAAAGTGAGAACAAATAAAGGTGTATTAATGTGCTGGATGGGCCTGCCTCCCAGTGCACAACTGCTCTATCCTGGGATGGATTGATGGGTGAGAGGCATATTCTTTGGTCATCTTCCAAATGCGTGTACTTGGTTTTCATGGCTGTTAGAGCTGAGAGAGATGCCTCGCAGAGACAAGTAGTGGGAAATGGAAGCAACCTTCAAAGCTGCAGCAGAGTTCATGATGCTTCTTTTTCACAGAAGCCCAAAGGTCTTTATGAGCACCATGATGGAATCGAATCCTCTTGCTCCCATCGCATAGCAGCTCCAACAGTTGTTTCTAGCCAGCTAGCAAGCTCTGCCTTTGTACTGACAGTCTACCAGTGTTGCCCGATGGCTCTCACAGAAATCGGCTGATCCACCGTAATATTTTTTTTAAATTTTTGCGGATCCCCTGTCAAAGGGCCACGGACCACTGGAGGTCGGCGGACCCCTCTTTGAAAACCCCCACTATAGACTACACTATACCTTGACTGCCCACTGAAATCTGGTCTTTCGCACGTAGGCTTGAAGGCGCCTGCCTGTAACCTAAGATAAAGCGCTTTCTAATTAACCTAGCGACCTCAAACAAAAACCAGCATATCCATAATGACGTGGAAAATAAAATTCTGAAAAAGAAATACAGATTTGTCGAAAAAGGCTGTCACTGGGGATGATAACTGATTCTGTATAAGTCAAAAATCATTAAAACTTCCAGAAATTCAAGGGTTTTCTGTCAAAAATCACATGCAAAGGCAGTGCACGTATAGTCTTTAGCACGAGATAGTTTTGATATTTCTCCATTCGACTGGTGGCGTGAAGAGAGAGGTGCCGAATGGGCGGTGGGCGATGCACTCAAGTCGAGAAGCTACGTAAGAATGTGAAAAGTTAGAGAAATATTTAGGAACTGCAAATTCTGTGTTAAAATTTCATTCCATATGTGTTACTTTAATGCTAGCATACTGTAAGTATTAGTTCTCCCACTATGTCGCAGTATGATTCACTGTATTGGACCTGAAGTTGTTCTGTCTATTCATCACTAGTACATACTGGCCTTTGTGGGGATGCTGTATTTAGTTTTTTGCTACTATTATTGCCTCCGCCATGGAGCTTATGTTTTATTTTCAAGTTTGTCTATCTGTTTCATAGTTCGTCTGTCATGAAGATAACATAAAAAGTTATGAATTGATCCTTGCGGAATTTACAGGGATTGTTAGACATGTTAAGAGTACCAGATAATTAGTTTTTGGTGAAGATCTGTCCAACCGTTTTTGTTCGTCTTTCTTTTTTTCACTATAGCTAAGAAATTTGTGGGCAGATTTTATAAAATTTAAATGAATCATGTATATCATGAACAATAGTGATAACTCTTTGTGATAATCCGTTTGTTAGTTTCTTTATTTCTATTTTTTATTTTATGTTTATTAACAAAATAACTAAAAAAGTTATGAATGTATCTTTATGAAATTTACAGAACTCATTAAAAATCCTAAAAGACACAATGGACAAAATTTGGGAATAATCGGCTCGTCTGTTTCGTGTTCTACTCAAGCTTGTCCGAATGTTCGTTAGCAACATGCTTCTACAAATTAGGATCAGATCTTTATGAAATTTGTAGGCATTGTTAGAAACGTTAAAAAACAGAAATGACCAAATTTTGGTGATGACTGGTTCTTTCGTTTACGATTTTGACTAATGTTTCTCAAAATGCTTCTGAAAAAGTTACAAAAGAAGTATTAAGAAAATTACAGAAGCACAAATGAGCAAATTTTGCTGGTGAGAAACGTAAATCATAGTTTCAGGACCAGTTTAGACTTTTCATGGACATTACTTTGCTTGAAGTGTGCTCTCTCAGAGTGTTCTAGTTGCCATTGATGTCAACTCACTTTTTGGTGAGCAAACACTTCAATAGACTTAACCAGGAAGCAAAGAGCGTAACGGGAGGACTCACGAAAAATTAGCACTAAAAAGTGACGTCATCATCGATGAATCTATGGCTGAGCAGCCTAGGAGTATTTTAATTAATTTCACTAGAAAAATCGTCTTAAATTTCAAAATTTATCTCTAGCGTATAAATAAATGAAGATAATACATACTAATTTAGCAATTAACTATAGAAAATTGCAGTGCATGTTGGTGGAAACTTGCACAACACTAGCGCCGAATTTATTCCTTTTCGGCGACCTGATTTAACTTCTTTTTCTTGAGTGAAACCTAATTTACACTTCATATTCACTTCACAGTACACTTCACAGAATATATCTATTCCTTACCAACATATATAAGCACCATTATAGCCAATTCTGTTCGGAAGAGAAACCACAGTAACAGGTAGCTTACTGCCCGAACTTTCTGTACTTGGCGACAACATTTTTCGATATTTTGCAGCTCAAGTAGCTGGCCAGTATTGAGCGGGAGACTGAATGAAATAAATCGAAAAAATACGATGATATGTTCAAGAATACTATATACGAAAGTCTGAGACCCCACACCCAAAACACTTCGACTCGTCGATGTGATGTAAATTTGCTACGTGCGGTCACAGCTATGTTTCATTTCAGTCCTATTGAGTCCTCCCGTTGCATTCTTTGCTTCCTGGACTTAACAGAGCACACTATCTTGCTTGTACTAGTCCACAACACAACTGCATCATTGTAAAAAAACCTAATACAACAATCTCTATTAGTTTACTCATGATAGACACATTATGCATTGTCCCATAGAACACACAAAAGTCTAGGGAACAACGGAGGACAGAAGGGACGTACAGTATGCAATGAACTTGGAAATGACGGACGAAAGTAATCCCCTCATCTGCAAAACAAGCCATTCGAATGTTGCCTACAAGAACTGGGCCTGATCTCTCTAGGGCAAAGACGATTCAAGAGGCAACCAATAGAAACCTACAACTAGACTTGTTGAAAAAGGACGTTAATGATCGCCTGCAAAACAATGATCAAATACTCAAGCATAAAGGTCGAAGAACACCCTTAAGTCAGCAGTTATTTCCTTATTTCATAATGAGCATTTGGAATAGAATTCTTTCCGACGTTGTCACTGCGGAGACAGTCAACGCCCTTTAAAATTGTGTTGACACACATTGGGTGAGATGTCCTGCACAGCTAAGAACTCCTCCTCCTCCAGGAGTCGCAAGCATTTAAACGGCCAACGCTTCCGAGACCACCTTCGTCCATCTTCGTCTCTCTTTCGCTCCGACTACACCGATAGATGTCTTGAAGCTCAGCACATCAGAGGCTATAAATCGTGCATGCTTACTTGCATGCATGATCGTCTCTTTGACAGAGATTCTTCCCCACCCCCTTTCTTCTTTTTATTTTATTATATCATCCTAGTGACAAAATGGGAATAACTCATTGAGGGTCGGGGCGTAAGTTCCGGTGTCTCCTTGGGAATGGATCTGTTGGTTCGTCTACTGCCGCCTATCTAATCTAAATCATCAACGTGTATATGAAAACAACAAGGGGAGAACTAGAGGAAGAACAGAGAAAAACATTATCAGTAGGAGACTAAAAATAAAAGGAAGCAAAATGGGCAGGACGGACAGATGTTCTAAAGGCTTAGCTTCCCCTGGGCACTGCTCTTTTTAATCTACATAGGATTCGCTATCGTGACAAACCTAACCCTTTGACCTATATGGCCCATTGTATGCCTCTGAAAAAATGTATCATGGGTCATCAAAAGCATTTTTCCCAAGGTGACTCGTTGTATATTTCCCCCATTCAAATTAAATTCTGCATAATCAAAATTTAGCTCATGAATGCACCTCTGTAAGCTTAAGATGCTACCATTGCAAATGTTAGGTGCTATTGAGAACTACATGGCACTATATTACCTACCACCTTGGCAAGCTTCAAGTGAAAAAGAGCCGCTTTGCTAAAAAAAAATTAGCCCTGTTACGTTGACATCTCAATGCAAATATCAACTTGTGTGTATAAGAAATAAATTCTATAATAAAATTTCAACTGCTAAACAAAAAAGATTCAACTGATCAGTTGCTTTATGACATGAATAAAATTCAATGGTTCATGAATTCTCTTCCTACGCATAATAACACAATAATCACTAATAAAACAGGTAGACTTATAAAAGTAGGAGAGGGTTCTCACGACGGTGAATTGAACGGCATTACATAGCTCATCAAATGAATGCCTTGTGAGCCCTTGTAAACACAACCGCATGCCTATCAAAGAACTGCCAAAATGTTGGCCGCCAAGCAAGTACTGTACATTTCAGCAAGTGCCAATAGCGAAGTTTCTGACACCTCACCACATTTGTAATCCATTAGAGCTGAGAAAGCTTTGAGTTTTGTGTCATTAAAAAAAAAATATATATATATAAAGAACGTTGTATTCAAACGCGGAGATGAGGAAAGTTGTATATTTAACTATTGCTTGAACCTGCCTTCAAATACCCATACTGTAACTAATCCTTAAAGGCATTCGACTTCCCCCTGGCGAGGTCATGGGGGGGGTGAAGGTATGAGAAAAAAGATTGCCATTAAACGTTAAATAAAGAGAATGAGTAATTTACACTGGGAGTAGAACTACCGTAGTCGCCCACATGCTTCATGAAATAATTAGCAGATGTGCTGTAGTCCCCAGAGTGGCCTCACAACCCATTTAATTACATAACGTTGCAAACATTATGCAAACCCCAGCCATCAGCGCTGCACTCCGGTAGTAATACCTGCATGGAGTTGAGTTCAGACTTTTGCGTCCCTTGATAAACACCGAAATAACTCGGTTATTCAATCAGAGAATGCCAAACACTGTAGAAGATACACGAACACTGCTAATTAAATCAGCGAAAAGCACTACATCCTCCTCACTCAACCACTACCCGTCGTAGACAAAGCACTTATGTTTAATTGTTTCTTAAGTTTGATTTGATTGATTAAACCTCCTTGTGGTATATTGACATTGATACGCTGAAGCGGGTCTGTTAAAGAATTTCGCCATGGCTTGACAGCAGACACTGCTTGAACTTGTTTTTCGTGGTAGAAAATTCAGTTCAAACATCTATCTATTTAACATTATTATCCAACATTTCAGCAGAAATCAGAGAATACCAACAACCTCTATCAGAAATCTTATTGTTTAATTAGTGACTCACTGCATCGCGAAGTTTCTAAAGCTACTCTAGTTTTAGACAAAGACAACATGCTGCCTGTTTGCGATAAGCCTAGTGATAGATTAGAGGTTTCAGAATCTATTCAGCATGATTTGGAAATGATTGATTCCTGGTGTTCTAGGTGGGGGATGAGGCTAAATGCGGGCAAAACTAAGGCCATGCTCGTGTCCAGG
>LQNS02278149.1:2354534-2379389 GCA_001587735.2 Parhyale hawaiensis
AAAAATTTGTTAGGTATCCATTAAAGATTTTTAGGTTTTTGAAAATGGGAGAAGTATCCCGAAACGTCAAGTTTTAATTATTAGTTCGTGTCGACTTTTTCAATTTTATAATTTACCAAAGGGTAGCTGGTATTTTGTTTAAGTTCGTTGAAGTGTTTTACTCAAGATGTTACTTCTGCCTGTCTATAATGAAGACCTAAGGATGACAGCACGACAAAGGATCAATGAAGAAAAGAAGAAAATTAAAACGTAAATAAGAGAAGAGGAGATTCCGCACCGGCCTAAAGGCATTAGGCAAACGTATAGGTTATTGCGTGAATTCTTCACGCACGGGTCCACTAGTAGACATTTATAGAAGCTTTCATACCCAACTTGCCAAAATTACTTCCTTTGTCATCATTTTGCTGTATCAATTGTTGAGAATAGGCTACTCCTTGCATTCCTCTTTTACTGTATTGCGGATATTTTACAGCTTCCGTTCTATAGTGGTACCACATTTTTTTATCTCTATAGTGAACTGCTGTTCCTGGATTTTAAATATTAACAATGTTGTTCATTATTCTCCAGCTTAACCTCTTCATAGCTGATTAGCATGACAATGCTAATCAAATTCAAATTTGCACGTTTCATTGACACCAAATTTTAAACGCAAGAATGTAGGTGTCATTTGGGATTTAGTTATTGCAGTTTCTGGACGCGTTTGTGGGGAATAAGTCCCATTCTTTGATATAATGCATGATAACCAGTAATTAAGGAACTGGTGAAAATTACCTCCAAGTAGTACCAAGATGGAGACCTTAAAAACGGAGGCTTCATTTAAGTAATTCTTTTCTGCCGCCATATCATTACAGCGCCCTTCTGAAGTCATTGTTTTTCACTACCAGAGGCCTGTAGGTACTACACAGACCAGGCGTTGCATTCTTCATTGGCCTCCGGATCCATATATTGGCAATGATACTGTGAAAGCACAATCCAACTTCGGTAGCGCATCTCTGACTTGAGACGAATAGCAACGCAGAAAAGACCTCTGTTGTTCTTGAGACCGCATTGTAATCACTAATCACCCCATTTTCCCCTATCTTATTCAGAAAACGAACAGTATTGCGTACAAATGAACGGAAATAAGGGTACACGCGTGGAAAGATGAACAAGTACACAGATACTGTATACTAGACACGTGTCATTTTGCATTAGCATAGCAACTTGTAGGGATTGCATATTTTTCGCTCATCCAAACTTGGCCATTTAATTAAAGAACAGAAGAAAAATCAGGATGAGAAACATCGACCGTACCTGACTTCCACAGATAAATCTTTTTCTTTTAGGTCAGCGACAGAGTTAGAGCTGCCATCTGCAGCTGTCTGACTGTCAGTTGCATGGCCTTCAGCTTATTTTTGATCAGGACAGAGTTGGAGGGGGGGGGGGGGGGAGATGCGTGGGCTACCCGTCTCCAAAGTTTCCTCCAGCTCTGACCTATATTCTGTCATAGAAGAATTATTAATAGTTGTACCGCAGTCCAGTTTAGGCTGACAAGAAAAGAGGACATGTCCCCTTGGGATGCCACAGGTATACACGTACATAGTGGCTGCTGTGGCCGATTGGCAGAGGGTTGGCGTGGTACACCAGGGGTCGCTAGTTAGAGTTTCCGACTCAACCGTTGTATTTATTACCTCCGCCAAGTAGGCTATGTTTTCGTGGAATTATTCTGCTTGTTTGTCCGTCTCTTCTCAGTCACAGAGATAGCTCAAAAAGTAATGGACGGTGCTTTCCGAAATTTACAGGTATTACTAGGCGTCTTAGGAGTAACAAGCGATTAACTGGTGAAGATCCCTTCAACCGTTTGTTTGTTATTGTTTGTTAGCAAAATAACTCTATTATTATAAGTTATGAACGGATCTTTATGAAATTTCTATAATTGTCAGAAATGTCAGATGACAAAAATGATCGAATTTTAGTGATGATCGGTTGGTCTGTTTGTGAGTTTGACTAATGTTTGTTAGTAACATAACTCGAAAAATTAAGAACGGATCTTCAGTAAGTTGCACAAGCTGTTATTACTATTAAAAAGCACTAACGACTAGATTTTGGTGCTAATGAAAAGGAAAGCATAGTTTTAGAACAAATTTGAATTTCGTTAATGTTTCCTAGCTTCGCCGAGGTACCCGCTTTCGGAGATCTCTAGTTTCAAGTATTAAGCATAAAGAAGAACGAATGAGCCATCTGTGGCGCAATCAATTAAAACTGGAAAATTATGGGACAGTTACTGTATTCCTCTCTCACTGTCTTCAAGGTAATGTAAACTTGACCGTAACCTCAACTGGAAAACCCTCACGCACGGTTCGCACTGCCCCAGAGGAGTAAGTACGGCTGCAGTCGACCACGGCTCGTCCAGAACCATGTTGCCATAGAAGGCACGTTCAGCGACCATTACCCCGCTATCTTTCCCATCACTGAGGACGGTAAGTGCCCCCACGGCAGCTGTGCATACCTAACACTTCTGAGTCACTGAACGTAGCTCAGCATGTCTGGGTTGGCATCAATCCAGTGACATACACATGGAAGAAACACTCGATCTGTGACTGAAGTCCATTACTTTGTGTTAGAGGTTGTGTGTAGCCACGCATGTCAGGTCGGTCGTTATGTAATTAATTCTTCGATCTGTGTTTGCATCAAATTAATGGGCGAGATCTGTCATCAGCTTTGTTGATACTCGCATGAGCGGTAGGCTAGAGATGCTGATATCAATGATAATGAATGTTATCGAGCGAATGTCAACCAAGGTAAGCGAGCTGTTGTGACGCTTGACGTTCTTAATCAGGAATTACTGCCTGGTAAGCTTTTGCGGGGGTGTTGACTTTGCCAGAAATGGGAAATTTGAGGGAGGGCACGGGCCCTTGAGAAAGACCCTTCCGTTGATGGCACCGTGGCTCTTGATCATCTATGATTGACTGCAACCGTGTATTTCTGTGCCAGTAAGTTGGCCTATAACTGCAAAACGAACCAATGTTTGTGGATTTTCTAGTAGGGAGAGTGATAAGGTGGATTTCACGTTTACATTTTCGGGTTCTTGTCAGCAGTGATTTTTTTTAGCATGATTCCTCTCTGCGGGGCTCTATGCGTCTTTGGGTTCACATGGTCCACTGGGCATTTATTGCCTATCCATGGCCATACAGGCGTGTGTTTTGAATAACCACCTGTTAATAACCACCTATTAATGCTGGTTTAGTGGTAGCGCCTTGTTGTGCTGAATCTCTAAGTTCGAATCCTGTCTAATTTTTAAAGTATTTATTTATTTGCAAGAAAATTAAGCTGTAAGCGACACTCCTGGATAAAAAAGGGGCTGATGGTTCTAAAAATCCTATAAAAACAATAATGCTACCTAGAGAAGCACCCTGAGAGAGTGTACTTCCGCCAAGCACTACAACCGGTCCAAAATCTAGGGTTTAATTTTGATCACAACCAAAATTAGTTGATGAGTTCCTCTTTGATCATTTCTGTCTCTTAAGCATCCTAACAGTATCTGCAAATTTCATAAACCTCCGTAGCCTGTATATCAGCATTTATTTTGCAGTTCAATTTAAAAATTCTTTCCACCTTCCTAAAACTTGTAAGACAGTCACATGTCAACTTCCTCAGCACAATGCGGGAATAAAACTTTGTAACCGCATAAAACACTTTATTAAAATTCATCACAACGTTTCGACCAGGACACGTTGGTCATCATCAGGTTCTCAAAAGTAACAGATTGAAATTTGTCAGCTGCAAAAAGAAATAAATGAAAAGTAATTATACATACGTATCAAAATGAATAAACTGAATATTTTTCCATTTAAAATGAATGTAAAATTCATATTCAATCCTAATATTGCACAGAATGAACAGGTACAGAGAGACAAATTTGTACTAGTCTAACTACTATACTGAACACCGAACCAGGTCCTACAGTACATGTGCACACCACGAAAGCAAGAAACAGAATGACACCTGCCCGCCGCTGCGAGCCCCCTTTTCACATTGCCCCTTCGAGAATGTTCTCGTTCAGTACAGTTTCAATACATTGTAACCTTGATCATACTTAACGTCAATATATGGATTTTCTTGCTTTATAATGATGGCTTCGGCAATTTTCAAGTCTATGATGTTGTGGCTGCTGAATACTATTGAAAAATTGTTAATTAAGGTCTCTGCTGGGGAACATTCATATGGTGATCATAAGAGTAATGGGATTTGTGCTGAATGTCTTACAAGTTTTAGGAAGGTGGAAAGAATTTTTAAATTGAACTGCAAATCTCCGTTTGTAACTTTTTGGGTTACGTTACTGACAAGTAGTTGAACAAACATACAGTAAAACAGACAAACAGAAAAGCATTGCACTTTTTGTTGCTTAAACAGAACAGTAGCGCGTGAGAACGCTGTGAAGTGAATACACAGGGCAAACGACTGTCGTCTGCAGCAGGTTTTACAAGGCGTCAGCAGCCTGCTCCAGAGAGAGTCGGTTTGTCCATACAGTCGACCGGCTGAGGGTTACATACCTCTCATGCAGAGGCCACATATACAATAGGGTGGAGCGAAAAAGGGGGGTTTTGCAACTTTTTTTGAAATGTGACTTCCAATAGAGATATTATGTTGGCAAAGTGCCTCAAAACAATCATGTTAAAATTAAAGAAGTGTAGATGAATATTTTGAGGTGCCCCATGAATATTAAATTTTGTAAAATTTCTTAAATGCAATTATCTATATATCATAATTAAAACTGTGAAGCTACATCCAATACCAAAATTATTGTAATAATTCATAATACTAATAACATACTCAACTCTGCAATGTCTATTCAAGCATCTTCAGGTGGTATCATGCTAATAACATTTATATGTTATTTTTAGCAAATTTTATAGATTTTTAATTACTGTTATGGAGCTTATAGTACGTTCTTTAGTTTAGTGTAGTTGCGTATAATTGTGTTTAAATGAATGTTTTGACCATCCAGCACTTTATTTAATTCCAAAATATTAATTAAAATGTATAAAATTCAGAATTTTCAACAGTCTTGGGGCACCTCAAGATGCTAGATTTTTTGAAAACCCTTTTAACATAATCAATCCTATACTACATTTCAACAAAATCACACCATTGGAAAAAATATTTCGAAAGTTTGTTATTTCGCTCCACCCTAATATGCATCCGTGATCGCATCATGATGCGGGGACGAGAAGCGCATGCGTCGTTCCGAAAAGGTATCTTGAAAGACGTGCCAGCCGTACATCCCCGCATCAAACTCTGCGTATGAATGCATATCGTATCACTCACACTACATATAGTGGATTACTAGTTTCTTTGGTGCAGTATTACTAGAAGTCCCTTAATTCTGTTAATTTCTCCTTGTAGAACTTACTGGTTGTCGCTCGCACCAAATCACCCCAGACTTTCTTCAGGTGGCGTTTGCTAGAATGATTAGTCGGTGCTCGTATCCAATTATCACCCGTACACAATTCGAATACGAAAGAGTTTGAATAACAAATGCAATACTTACGAAGCTGTGCAGCCAAAGATTTGCTCGCGCAACTATAAGCGCGTGGCTACTAGCATGTCTGACTACGGAAATGCTGCTTAGCATATGCACCTGGTATAATATAGAAAAAATCAGAAAAAATTAGCAATTCAGTGACATTATTCTAGGACAGAAATAGTTTAACGATGTTTATACGAATTGTTACTCGTTCCAAGAACAAAAAAACACTGTACCGCAGACTCGTAACTCGAGCTACACGAGAAGCTTGGTCTTCCTTCCTCTTCCAGTCCTCGCTAATAGAAGAACAGAGAGGCAAAGTCAGGTAAGAATTCTGTCTCTAAGGAAGACTCAACTCATTCTGTCACAATTACCTCCAGCTATTATTCGTCGCCTTGTTTACGATGTTCACGCTCCGCTGAACGTCCCGTCAACTTATTTTAATATTCTGAACTCTGGCATCGCGCTTTGTGTCATTAATATTAATGCTTCCGTCCTGGCATTGGAGAATGTCAGGAGCGATTACTGTGCTACAGAGAGATCACGTGTGCAGTCCAATGAGTGCTGCTGTATATTGCAGAGTATTCGTGCAGAATTACTTAATAAAGTAAATAAGACTTAAGGAGTACATTACTGTGCTCGTATTACTTTACCCGATGTACGTTAAAAAATGGTTTTCAAGCTTGCCAGAGTTATGTGGAAAAGAAATATTGTGAGTCTTCATCACTACTCACTGTATTCACACTGAAAAATGTCGGTTTCTGGACTTTTTAACAGTGTTAGGCAAGGAAGGCCGATACAATACATTATCTTATTTGTGCATACCAGAAAAACTTTGTATCAAGATAATATTAGTAGTGTTATTGCGACTGGATTACTGATAAAAAGTGCATAACAGAGTACTTGGTACTTACAGTATAATGTATTGCGTGAAGAAGACATAGAGTACTACAAACACTTAAGCTCAAGATTGTTTAGCAGTGTGGTAAATGAGTGGTGTGCTTTGTGTTCGTGTTACAAAGCGTTTATTTCAACATTAAGTAGCACTCTGTAACGCAACAAAATCGAGGAAATTACACCGAGTGTGTACTACTGATTGTCAATTTTCCGGTTCATTAACACATTGCGTTACAAAGGAAAGATGGATATTGTGCGCTGTGTACGCAGTCCAATGCATGGCCTATAACAACAGAATTTTTTACACAATTATGATAGATGCTCAGCAAACTTCAGATGTCTTGCAAAATTTGTATTTTATGGCTAAATTTTCCTCTAATGAGTAATTTCACTAAAAAGTACTTTGCTTTAAAGTTAGTAATTTTACTAAAGAAGCAATTCAATTAAAAGTAACCACCCTAAAATAGTAACTCCACTAAAACAAATAATTTTACTAAAGAGTAATTGACCTAAAAAGTAACCAGCTAAAAAGTAATTACACTGAAAAATAATTCTGTGAAAATAAAAAAGTGTTCGCACTAAGAAGTCACATCACGATACACCAATAATTCTACTAAAGAAAAAACGTAAGGCACATAACGCCCGCATCACCAACGAAATGTCTGTACTAACTTCTGCAGAACCTACAACAGAAATGCAGTAGATTTTGCTAATTCTTCTTCAAAATATCGGAGTCTAAGTTGACTCCTACCTTAGATCTGCATAGTGAACTGTACATCACACAGCTCTTGCATCTGCTAGTAAAATCTGCAGTTTTGCAGATGCAAAATCACAATCAGATCTCCCTGCTTGTGGACGAAGCTACATTAACATGTTTGCTGATTAGTCGACAAGAAGCAGACTGTTCGTAATGATGCAAAGAATATTTTTATCACTAAGAAAACAAATTTGTAAGCACTAGTCAGTGATGAATCGCTAAATGATATTACACCAAAATAATGTTGAATTCACTAAAATTAACTTTAGTTTTTACCTATGGCCTGTGTCGACGAATGAGTGCTTCATGACAACAAAGAAATGCCTAGTATCACCATGAACGCTCCGTTTTCTGCTTGAATTCCCCTTTGCAATTAGAAAATATTTATCGTAATTTCATCAAATAGCCGTAGACCTGCTGGGTAGGAGCGACCTTAGTATTATGTTCAAGCATCCTGACACTACACTCCTGATCATAAGTTTAGGACCTACTGAAAATTAAAAAATAAAATTATTTTTTACTTGGATAAATCTTGAATTATTTTCGAGCAAAGTTTACTTGCTGGATGATGAAAAAGATAAATAATTTCACTCTGGCAGATTTAACTAGAAAATAACCTAGTAAGTAACGGACGAGCTTTGAAGATAATAAATAATTTAAGACCAGGTTAGAAAAATGCCAAAAATGCCTCAGGATACGGAAAGTCATAGACTGCACCTCACTTAGAGATTGTCAATCATTGTGTAAGGCGGCACTGAATCGAAGGCCAGAGCCAAACAGGACGTTAAAAGCTTGAAGGGTGTTATGTTCTCTGATGAAATAAAAAAATTGACCTAGGCGGTCCTGGTGACGTCCAACGGTATTGGCAGAACGAAGAGTTACTCTCTAGAATATTTTCGAAGCGGCACAGACGCGGAGGTTACATCATCTTGTGGCGTGCCTTTTCATCCAAAGGCGTATTGTTTAGCTTCAGGCTGTGCAAGGACATCAAGCAGCGGCTGGTTATGTTGACACGTTGCAGAGAGCATTCAGACCGAGGGAAAGCTGCAATTTGTGGCTGATGGATGGTTCTTCCAACATGGTAATGCAGTAGTCCGTAATGCTCGCCTGACTATGACATACTTTCCCGATAATGATGCCCCTCTATTTTACCAGCCACCATGCTCTCCACAACTGAATCCAACTAAGAATATGTGGGGTTGGATGGTAAGGATGGCTGCAGAAATGCCTACTACTTGAAGTAATTAAATGATATTTGTGATACCACTTTCACTGCTGGGACTAATCTTCCCCTGACCTTGTTGGGACCCCTCATTTACAGCTTGAAGGAAAGACTCTTAGGAAATCATTATTATGTTAACTTCAGCTATATAGTAAAGAGTCTTTCTACTCTCCGCGTTATTTGTCGTGAGTTTAGGATCAGTTGATAAGCACCTCAGTACCTCCAATGTTATCTTATAATTATACAGAGTTAACAGAAAATTTTTTCTCCTTCATCTTTACTGTTGAGAAAACTTCTGTTTGAAAAGTTTTAGGTCTATCAATGGAAGAGTTTTAATTTTGAGTTCGGTGTAAACTTATGATCAGTAGTGCAATTTGCATTTTTCCTACCTTTACCGGCATAAATTTATTGAAAATTCATTTTGAAACCTAGTGACGATATATATTTCATCGTGCAATTTTGAGATAGCAACCTATCATTTTAAGGTACTACTGACGACGCTTATTTAATAGAACTATAAGATCATGGAAGCGCTGATTGAGCACTATGACTGGCCTGCTTCGTAGAATTAATTTATGCGTATTGATATAGCAATTCGGATTAGTGAATGTTATCGGTAAAATAATTTTGCCAATATCTCCACAGTTTATAAATTAATTGCTTCCCTCTTCAGAAAGCAGCAAATAACTTTTTACTTGCTCTGGAAAGTTCCCCTTTTTTGTGAAATTTGCCATGCGAAAAAGTACTGACATTCCATTAGGCGGCTTTCAGTTTTCAATGCTATCTAAACTAGCATTTGGCTGCAAGGAAATATTCAGCTGCAATTTTATATAAGCTATAATTGCATCAATATTAACATGTAGCTACATAATAAATTATCACATGTCAAGTCGAACGATAAAGATAAAATTGGTTGTGGTGAGAGAAACTAATGGGCAAATTAGGTATATTACATTCCTCTTGTAATAACAAACAAGATAAACTAGACTTGTTCTAAAATTTAAAAAACAAAACGCAATTTAGACCTTTTTTTCGTCCACCAGGGAAAATATTTCACGATAATTAAAACCTATTGAAGCTTGCAGCCTGAAAGCATCTGTCAACAATTTCTTCAATGGGAATTATTTCGAGCACTAGTTTCATAAGTGCTATTTTGTGATTCCAAATCTGAAGTCCGTTTTGGTCAATCAAGTTCAATTTTGAGGAAATTAGTGGGCTGTACTCTGCACTGGGACCACATACTGACGTATTATACAGGGTGTCTCAGAATTATTGGAACAAATTTTAACCTACGGTTCCTAAACTTCAACACTTCGTAACTTTTCAACGAAACACTTTCAGACATCAATTATTTATAGAGTGAAATATGCTACTTCAATCTAAGAAGCTTCTAAGGAACTGTAGGTCACAATTTGTTCCAATAATTTGGAGACTCCCCCTACAATGCTATTCCTACGGCAACGTTCAGTGCAAACACCTAAAACAACAGACGTGCTACTTTTTTTCCAAATGCAATTTTGTAAATCGAATATAATTAACCAATTTAAAAGTGATTCTTTCGTCTATAGTCAGAGGGTTTTTTCTTTTTCTTCGGATCAGTGCAACTGAAGTTATAATATGAAGTAACAGAGGTTTAAATCTGAACTTAAATCTTGTTATTTAGTTTTAGCAATTGAAATTAAAAGTTACAGTTTTTATTGCTTTTGTTTTTAAAGCTTCCGGTGCAGTGAAGGAAATACAAATAAAGTTCCTACATTCTGTACTATGTCTACTGCAGTTCTTGTTTAGAGGCTAAGGCAGCATTTAAACCAGTGTATCATTACTCATTGTTTAAGTGTATGCTGGAGAAACAAATTCCTCCCTACATTGTAAAAATGTTGAAATATAGGTTTCAAACCCAGAAATGCTTTGTAAAATGTTGGCAGATATATCATCTGCGTTTGCTATGACTCATGGTATGCGATAAACAAATCTATTCTTCCCCATTCTGTTCAATATCTTCATTGACTGTGTCCATACGGAGATGAATGCAGCCGGAATAGGGTGTCATATTAACAATAGAGCAGTAAATGCCCTTAGTTATGCTGACGACATGGTGCTTCCCTCCCTCCATCCTAAAGAACTACAAAAGCTGCTTGCAATTTTCGAGCAAAAAGCGAAAAAAGTTTGCATTCGGTATAACATAGCATAAACAGTGTGCATGTACACATTGTGCAGTATATTAGGCCTAGAGAAGTAGCCTGCCCGGTCATAAACATTCTTTGTTCAATGGTGTAGACTGTAGAGCTTACGTACGTAAGCAGCTTCTCTTACCTGGGTCACAAAAGCACTGATGAATTTCGTGACAACCAAGATATAGGGAAAGAAACGCGGAAGCTCCATGGAGTTGGTAACAAGCTAATTAGGAAATTCGGACACTGCTCTGAAGAGGTGAAATGTCAGTTATTCTTAATATATTGTTATCCCCTGTACTGTAACTCACTATGGTGTAACTTTAGGAAGAAATCCGTTTAGCGTTTGTGCGTTGCTTATAATAACATATTCAGCAATTAATGAATGTATCAAGGTCTAATAGCGCAGGTACAACATTTGCTCAAAAATACACTGATTGTCTCAAAGTCAAAACCGGACCCAGGTTGCAAACTTGTTGTGTTAATATTAGAATAATGTCATGAATATGATATAACATTGGATAATATTATCTCCAATGTTGAAGTATTATTTTTACACGGTTGTTTCAATGTTAGGGTAACATTATTTGGAAACATTAAAATAATATTTTTACATAATATTAGATGTTACGATGAAAGAATAAACTAACATTGAAACGTTTCCAATATTAATTTAGTATTAATAAATAACATCTTCTAATAACTGTCATATTAGGGTTATTCTGTGATATTACAGTAATATTAAAATAATATTCCATGACATTTTAATTACATCATTTTAATGTTATGATGTGCATGTCATTTCATTATTATTAACCAATTTTAAAATATTACACGCCAAACTATGGCAGACCCTGGAAAGACGGAGGGTGCAGCCATCGCCGTGTGATTCCGCTAGGGCTTCAGCGGAGTGATCCTAGAACAAGTTACCCACTCTGGCGTAACCTGTCTTCCGAGAAAAACGTGGCCAGTTTTATCTTGGACAGTATTTGCAAAATCAGATTGGACTCCGCCTTACACATCGAACAACGGATGATCAGATGCAAGATATGTACTTAATTCTATACATTGCAGTAGAATTGCACATATACAGATGTAAACTTCATGTGATACTAGTTAATATTACACATTTGAACATTTATCTCTAGTATGCAGTGGGTAACATTAGAAAATAAAAATAAGTGTGAGATACGAATTCAAGCGGTGACTCAACCAAGTTACAGGCGTACGCGGTGCGACTGCCGCCGCAGTACGCATAGCAGGCGCTAGGCCTTCGAATGCCGTAAGAGGTGGTACGGAGCGGCGTGAAGGGCGACTAATTTCGGATGGTGAGTGGGCACCTGGCACGGCGGAACAACAGGTTTTAAGGTTATGCACTGATCAAGCAATGATAATTAAATGTGACGATAATAACTTCCATCGCCTCAGTAGAATATGGCTCAAAACATTCAAACATGTTTCTGAAGGCGTACGCGTCCAGCCCAAATGCACTTTCGATACCACTGGATCAAACCCAACTTACAATAAACGACGATTGACGGCGGTTTTTCAACACTGTACAGAAATGCTGTTCTCGTCTCCGTGTTTATCAACCGATTTTTGTCGCTCATGCGCCAAAATGCTTCTCTACGACTACGCCATCTGCGCGCTATATCAGTCGAACTTATCTAGAAATTGATTGATTTTTTCACACACTTAGAAAAGCTGTTCGTGTGGGCGTGTTTATCAACCGATTCTCGTCGTTTTTAGTTGGTGACTGTCCAGTAAATAAATAGTGTAGTCTGTGGTAGGACCTCAAGAGTTATTTACAGTAAACATTCTAATTCGAATTAGATAAATAACTTGAGCACTCTGACAGCGCATACTTCCGCCAAGAAAGGCAGCGGCAAAGAAAAATTCAAATTGGCTCTGACACCATGATTTCCTTTGTATCAACTCCAAAATCTAATCATTTATGTCTTTAATAATATAAATAATATTAATGGTTTCTACAATTTTTTTTAAAGATCCGTTCGAAAGTTTTTGAGTTATGCTGCTAACAAATATTATGACAAACATAGGTCAAACACTCATACGAACCAACTAATCTGCACCAAGTTTAATCATTTATATCTTTTAACATTACTAAAGATTTCTGTAAGTTTCATAAAGATCTATCGAAACCTTTGTGAGTTATTGCACTAACACGCTTAAAATAAAACACAGCGACAAACACACGAACGAAAAAACAAATCATGAGAAGAATTTTGTCATTTATTCTTCGTAATATACCTAGCAACTCGTGCAAATATCATAAAAATCCGCTCATAACTTTTTGAGTTATGGCATTGAGAAAAATGAGGCAGACAAAAAACAAACGGATGGGCGGACCTTCACCAAAAGTTAATCATCTGTTCCTCCTAACATACCTAACAATCCCTGCAAATTTAGTCAAATTCGTCCATAACTTTTTGAGTTACCTTGGTGATAGACAGACTAACACATGGAAAGCATAACAGATAAACAAAAAGACAGACAAACCTGACGAAAACATAACCTCCTTGGCGTAGGTAAATATTACACACAGTTTGTCTGTCTCTTTGTCTGATATTCTGTTTGTCTAACTCTCTTTCTGTCTGTCATCAAGGTATTTGTGGTGTAGAACATCGCTAAATGGTAGAATAGTGGCTTAATTGACAAAAAACAGTGAAGAAAAATATTGCAGAAGTATATTTTGTATGTTAGTCTGAAACATCATTTTATTATTTGGAATAACATTAACTTAACACTTGCTGAATATTAAATAAATTATAGGAGAAACTAGAACGTCTCGGTGGCGTAAGACCATCACCCGCTATGGGGGCACATTTAACAAAGTCATTTTTGATGGCCAGCTAATCCTAATTTCTCGCATGTCCAACAAGGCTACCGCCACGCTGTCTGCCCCGTGCAGATCACTTAATAATAACATAAGAAAAAGGGGATGCTCAATGGCGCGAGAAACGCTCTGCCGCGGTGGAGGCAAATTCGACCCGGCGGAGGAAAATTCAACGCCGTCGTTTTTGATGGCCAGCTAGGTCTAGTTTTTTGGCATGGGACACCTCTAGGTCAACCCACACACACCCTACAAAAAAATTATGAACACCGCTCAACTCCTTTGACCACTCATTGAGTGGATAGACAAATAATGTACAAATATCTATACAAATATATATATATATATATATATATACTTAAATCTTCAATGAAAACCTTATTACCTCTCTCACTTCGTTCGCGGGTGATAAAAATTGATGAGTAGCATTATTATAATGTGATCATTATATAAGATATAAACACAACAAAGAAATATTGCGTTGTTATCTCAAAACAGTATAATAATAACTTACCAGAAATTGTATATAATACACAAATAACATCCCAATGTTATAATAATATCAATATAATATATGATTGCTACATGGGAAATGCTCATGGAGCCTAAAAAACAGGATTGAAAACTCCAACAACTCATTAATAAAAGCCATCCGTAATGGCCCTGGCTACAAACGGTCTAATATGTATATACGATGGCAGCGCATGCTGTTGCCTGACGGAGGCCAAGCAATGGGGCGTAATGATGTCTAGTATGTAAGACCACGGCGACATGTGCTGTGTGTAACCTAGAAATAAGATACAGTCTCTTGTGTACCATATAACATTCCAATTTGCAATGTCTCTATGATTACTTAATGAAGATTATTATTATTCAATAAGCAGAACTCAGCCAAGTGTTTCTAAAGCCTCTGCTTGGAAAGTATTCGAATTTCCATACCACTTACAACGCCCCGTGTACTTAATGACAGCCAAGCCACACTTTGTTACAGTTACCACTAGACGCAACGTCCATATGTTCTTACATTGTAGATTACGGTCAGGTGCTAGTCGAAATCTATAACGTTAATTAAGCCACCACACTCCGCAGCTAGGACCAGCGGCCCGGGGATCCCAGGTTGCTAATTATGGCAGCGCTATTATCGAGATCTGCAGCAATGCACTATATAATGAGACACAATTTACTGGTTGGTTATATGCCTGCTTGCTTAGTAAGGTGGTTTCTCCAGCCTCACCAGAAGACTAAGTACGATAAAATTAGTTTACTGAACTGCAAGAAGGCCGTTGGCGTGCCAAGTCTTTATCCCGAAGTACTGGAGATGACGGAAGACCATAAGTGGTAGCTCGAACGCCAGATTTACTTCCTTTCTATTGTAAATCTTTTTTTGTGTGTGTGCTTGTGTCAGGTTTTCTAATGCTCGAATTGAATGAAAACAATCAACGCAGGTAAAGAGAAAAAGATATTGCTAGGACCGCTCCAGGAAGTACATAGAGAAAACGAAACGGACGTTTTGTTGAAGTAATCATTTTCAGCGTTCATTTAAGAACGACGCCGTCCACTAGTAGCTATGAAGCCATACTGCAGTATGTGGCAAGAACCGCAGGGTGTCGAGGTCCTAAGGTTACCGAGATCTTCAAATTGCCAAGAGTTCCAAGGTGCTGAGATCACCAGGCTGCCTAGATCCCCAGTATGCCGAGATTCTAAGGTGGCTGAGATCTCCAGGTTGCCGAGATCTCCAGGTAGCGGAAATCTCAAGAGTGCCGATATCTCCAGGTTGCCGACATCCGCATTTTACAGAGCATAATAGCATGCTTGTCGAGATCTGGAACAGCAGGCCACACTCTACAACCATGCCTCAGCAGGAGCACCTCATGTATTTGCGAGCCAATAAAACTACTCAGACGCACTCAGCGAAAACCTCATTTGTTTCCATCCAGCAGAAAGGAGGCCGCCGCTGCGTTAGTTTCTGATAAGGTTCTTGCGGCCTGCGCTCAATTCGCTAACATATTGCTCGGATTAATTGCAAGGCTTCCGTACTTTTTTTTCTCCCTGTAAAGCGCAGCCATTAGTCCCGGGTTGAGAATCGAGCTTTTGTGAAAGAGAGTAAGTAGCTTTCCGTCTCGGCGCAAACAATTGGATAGGTTTTGTCTACGTTTCAGCGAAAACAATTGAGCAGGTTTCATCTTAGCTTTAGCCCAGTAGATTGGACCAGTTTCAACGCAGCATCAGTGTAAATACCTGGGCGGTTTTTTTTTCTCTGCTTCAACGAAAACAGTTAAGCAGGTGGCTAATATTCGTAAAATTGCCCAACTGAGGTATAAGAAAATATACATATTTTATATCCAGTGAAAAATGTTGATTCAGGATATGTAGGTCTTATGTTGTGCAAATTTGTGTTAGTTTTATCGTGATTTTCTAGAAATCCGCATGTCTTTTGAAGGTGTTAAGCTGCACCGAAAATGTTTGCCGCGGCTGGTTCGACAGCATCGTCTCGTCATTCCGTCGTCTCTTTGTGCAGTGAAAACTATAGAGAAATATTTATATCTTTAGAATTAGTAAAAATAGCTTATCCAAATTTTATAGGTCTCTGCTAGTGTAAATTGTTTTTAGCTTTATCATAATTACCTGTTAGTTTTGGAATGCTATTAGGTCATTACGTTGGTCGGCGCCATCTTCCTCGAGCATTGCGTCGGTGACTGTTAAAGGATTAACATGTTCGTAAGTTTGCCCAAAAAGTTAATATAACAAAAAGTGGTTTCTCCGATAATTAAAGCCTGCTCTAAACAAAAATGACGTCCATTTTTTTTTTTTTTTGTACAAACCATTAATATGAGATTTAATGGTTTCCCAAACAAAGAAGCACCGGAAACGAGTGTATATTTCTCGTGGGATATTAGCAGACCATTCCTGGCTGTAAGAGCCACGTTGTTGTCGAATAACTGTTCCATTGCATCATTTTAGTATCAAAAACCTACCAATTTTTAACAAATAAAATTTTACCTAGGCTAGGGTACATAACAAAGAACGAATTCTTGTACTCGTTTCGGAAAAATTCTACGCCATCGGCAACGACGTTTTCGGACTCATGATCGAAATACTATTTTTTTGTGACCAGAATAGTTTTTTTTTGGCAATAACGTGGCTCTCACTCATTAAGGTTAGGTGGCCAGGACTGGTTCTGCTAATATCCTATGAAAAATTACACCCACTTTTTCGGATGTTGCTGTTAGGGAGAAAACCTTCAATATCTCTCTTCTTAATGGTTGACACAAAAAATGAATGTTGTTTTCGTTTTTAGCACGCCTTATTTATCCTAAAAGTCACTTTCTTGTCCTATTACCTTACTGGGTAATTTTACGAATTTTTACAGAGCAGGTTTCATTTCAGTATCAGCGCGAGCAATTGGGTAGGTTTTGCCTCTGCTTCAGCGCAAGATTGGGCTGATTTATCTCCATTTCAGAGCAAACAGTTGAGCAGGTTTCACTCCAGCTACAACCCAGTGGATTTGAATAGTTTCAACGCATACAATTGAGCGGCTTTTAGACCGCTACTGTGCGAAGATTTCAACAAACTACGGCACAAAAATATGAAAAAATTTCAGCACGGATACAGCACAGAGCAGTAATTTCTAGGAAATCTATAATTAAGAATAAATGAAAGAACAAAGGTAAAACGAGTCATTTTCTAAAATGCAAACGTTTCGGAATACTAAAATTCTATCATCAGTGCTGAAATATAAGTAGAGAATCAAGTACACTAAACAGTTTCACAGCAGAACATCCAAAAACCTCAAATGGTATTAAGTGCAGCAAAAATGAAATGAATAAAAAAAAGAAAACACTTTCCTAAAATTAGGGACACACATCTACGTAGCTATATTTAAACACAAACATGCAAAGTTTGGTGGGGAAGTTATCAAAAGAGGAACTGCAGTTTGATCATTATTTAAAGACGGTCTTTCACTAAAAATGTACAGGCTTTCTAAAATGCGGAGATCGTGGTTTGTGTATGCCCTACCTAAAACTGAAAAGTTTGACATTTTAAAACGATGGTTTTCTTGGGTACAGTGATTTCTAATAGAGGAATGTGGTGGTGCTGTACTGGGTCTACCGGTTCGATAAGAGATGCCTGCATGTTGGCTGCGGTTGACAAACTGTTGGAGAGAAGAACTCCCAACATATGAGCGCTGGCAGCGGTCACACTTATACACATAGACACAGCCACCAAGAAGAGCATCACCTAACTTCTCTTTTCTCGGAAAAAAAAAATTTAAAACTATTTCGATAAAAATTCGAACGTCTAGGGATGGAAAAAAATTGTGAATGAGGGTAATAACTTCCTTGCGCAATTATTCACGGTTCATGTAGCCCATAAAAGGTAATCCTATAAAAATTTTTTGTTTCGGTATCGTAAAATAGATTTTTTGCTGTGCAAAAACTTTGTTCAAAAATTTCTTGATTTGATTCTCTATATGGGCCGATGGGTAAAGATTGTTCCAAAAAAAAAATGCTTTAGAAATATAACTTCGGTATGAAATATTTCATAATTAGTAGAAATACGATAAGCACGATATAACAGCGTAGTTATAGTAGATGTGATATACCCTGAATAAATGCAGCTAAAAACAGTAGTTCCTAGCCCTGTAAAAGTAGCTTTTCTGTACACAGATGTTAAAATTTTTGATTACTCTTTTGTACCAGCGCATCTAAGAAAGGTAAGCAGCCATTGCGTTTTCGGTCTATTGTAAAAGACAAGTTTTGATGAACTGAATTTACATAATTGAAAAATTGGTCGCAATGTTGAGCATCGTTCAATAACAAAAACGTATCATCCAGATAACGACGGTAAAATACTGGTTTAAAATCACCAGGGCAGTTAGCAAGAAAGTTGTTTTCAAGATGAGAAAAGAAAATATTGGCAATAACTGGTGCAAGGTTAGAACCCATGGCTAATCCGTCTATTTGCTGATAAATTTTTCCGTTGAAAGTAAAAATGAATCCTTAAGAGCTATATGCTCTAGTCTTTTTTCTTGTGTAGCATGAGCCTTTAACTAACTAATAAAATATGACAACGAGAATGTTGTAACACAGCTGCTATGTAGTGACGTGGATAAATTGCAGCTGGTTTCAATGCAAGCGATTAGAAAGATTTTTATTTGGTTTCAACGCAAATAATTAAGTAGATTTCAGTTAGACGTTGAAACAAGCAGCTGTACAGGGCTCAATAATTATTCTCATTCAACATCTCATACATCTGTTTTAGAAATTGCCATGCATAATGATACTCTAGAGTGTAAGTAGAGAATGAGCGTTAATAACTAACATCAACTCCCTTTCACTCCCGAGAAAAAGCGTTATCTACTTCCAGTTTTTTTTTTCACCTGCTTCATTTGAAAAGACCTTATTTGGATTCTCATAAAAAGTGTATTGATGAAACTGAGGAAATATAATTTCTTTGTTGTGGTATATCTGAGGTAGTCAGAAAAGCTGTCAATAACGTTAGTGAGAATGCCAAAAAGCGCCCAGTGTTGAATCTCACGGTATAATTCCAAGCATTTAGCTGCTATATGCGACTGAGCCATTACTTTATGAAGAGTGATGACAACTAATCTCTGGCCTTATGTTTTCTTGGATAGTATATGATTAACGAAAAAACTGAGTCTTCAGCCAATAATTCGAATTTCTACAACGATCCGGTTTTTTTCTCACTCCATCTAAGCACAGCACGCTTAGCTCCATATGCTGTATATTGGAAGCAGCAATACTGAATGTCCGAAATAACCAAACGGTTCCTTTCACAAGCATTGCCAAATAGTAAGCATGTAGTTTTTTTCTAATCATATTAATCAAGATGTCACTGAAGTAACTCGAATCTGTAGGTTGGAAAGCTAAAAATTTTCAATACTTGACAATGATAGACTGGATAGAAAATATAGCTTGAAGCGAAAAATAATGAGTATAGCTTTGACGTGAATATTTTTCTCAATTTTCATACGTTTCTGAAGCTCTTAATAGCGACAAAATAAATATCAGTCATAAAGAATATTCTCCGCAGAATCCTGTAAAACTCATTCATAGTACCTTAGTACTAACTAATGCAATCTTTAGGATGATCAAACCCCCGCAACTTTCTTTTTTATGTAAGCAGCACCGACAGAGCCTTTACATTCAACAGAAATTTCCCTAGTAGAGCAGAACGCAGTTCAGGACTTCAAGAGCGTGCTGGAGCTTACAACTCACACTGTCTGAGAGTAAATCTGAAGATCCGAACCGCTCAATACCAGAGGAGAACTAAACGATTTTCCTTATTTTCCACCGGCTTCTCGACACTCGATCCTTCTTGTGATGTTTTTCCTTGGACCGCAAGCCTCCAGAGGTCAATAGAGCGAGTGGCATCTCACCGAGGTATGTAAAACAGACTAGCCTTCACGGACAACATGGGGGACCTGCTACGAGCCAAAGAAAACACCCGCCTCTTGCATTAAATCAAGTGATAGATTTTCTTCCGTCGGTAAAGGTTTTCCTTTTGGGTTACAAGGCAAAAAGCGTGTAAAGATCAGGTGCAAGAACTTGGAGAATTTCCTGTATACTATGGCAGCCTAGATTATAGAAATGTGGAAAAAGAAATAACTTCAACGAGAGATCGGGAGCATAGGGCAGCGACTCGTACTACTTGTAGGTCTGTCGTAGGTAAGCTATGTTTTTGGAAAGTTCCGTACAGTCTCCGGATAATTTTTTGGGGTAAGCAAATATGCATATATCGGTCTAACAGTGATGCCAAATCATAGTCAAGAACTCAATTCCGCTAGCGGAACCCGTGGAATTTCCACGGTTAATTCTTGTTTTCACTTACCTTACTTGAAGCTGAGGTAGCGTTTCTAACCTAATCTACCCCTCCTGAATTAATGTCGGCCGCATAGCCTATACACTTCGTCTAACCTCTTTTAGTGTTTTGGTTTTACCAGTGAATATCGCATTTTTTCTGTAAGCAAAAAATTTGCACTTGTGTCTTGATAAAAACCTAGAAAGGCGGCGGTACTTCTTGCACTGTTCTCCTGTGTATTTGCACACATTTCTAAGCTCTGTTTCCAACAGCTTAGAGATACTTTAGTCCTTCATAATCTTACACGTTTCAATTTTTTTTTGTCGGCGTATCTGATTTTTTTCCTACTATTGCGGGACCCTTGGATATTGATCAGGAGCTCATAATTTTTCTGGTTTGATGCAATAGCCATACATCAAACCAGAACAGCCGGGCCATTTTTTCAGTCACAGCAGCGTAATCCTCGATACTCAAGATATCATTGTATTTCCTTAGACATTGCACAGTGCCTTCGAAAAATGTTAAAGAGTCGAGATGACCAACGCTACCCGCTCTGAGCTCCCGCAACGTATCCTAGATACACATTTGGCCCTATTAAGAACGTCATGAGTCACCAGCAAAGTGAGAATAATATGGCGTAAAAAAAGGAAAGCGGTATATGCGATACGGGTTAAATGAACCTCATGTCTTTGCTGCGAAACTGACTGAAAATTTCTTCAATAAGCGAAAAGAAGACATCTAAGGTTGACTATTCTTCAAGCGAAAAACAGAGCATCTGGAACGTTGCATTTTCTCCTATCTAGTACTGAAATGAGTAACGTGCAGACACATGGACGGATGGGCGTACGGACGGACGAAAGGATGGAGCCTCAATCAGAATTATATTACCGGTATAGATGACCTGTGAAATATAATTCTAATGTAGTGTATTTTATACGAGGCACTTTGTCAGCGTTCATGGTTTGTTTGTGTCATCATCGATTAATTTCCATTACGAGACTTGATGTTGATGCAGCTTTCAATAATAGGTAAACATAGGGACATGGTGCACAAGAGACAGCTTAATACTGAAGTTACATTAGATACTAAGCTCAGGTAATACCATCATTACAAGCTACACTGCATTGCGGTCCATTATTTGGCCCCTGCCTGGAAATACTAAGCGCTGCCATCGGCCACACTTGTTAGATAGTTTGTAGCCAGGACCGTTACGGATCACCTTGAGTAAGGCGTCATCAGATTTTTCTATCCTAAGCGCGAGACTCAGAGCGTATTATCTTGCCCTGACTTTGAGACAATCAGTATACTTTTGATCAAATATCATAGTTGACCTCGGCATGTTCATCGGGCGCCGAAATGTGTCATTATAGGCAACACGTAGGCGTCCAATCGATTTCTGCTTAAAGTTAGACCAAAGTGAGTTACAGTACAAGGGATAGCAGTAACTTCGAAAGAGCTAGCATTTAACCTCATCCGAGCAGTGACCAAACTTTTTAGTTAGCATGTTGCCCACTGCGTGAAGCTTTCGCGTTTCTATATATTGGTAATCACGAAAATCGTTGGGAATTTATGACCCAGGTAGGAGATGCTGTCTACGTGAGTTCGACACCATTAGGTTGAGTAACTTTATCGGAGGTCAGGTTATACCTCTTAGGTTTAATGTAGCTACATATAAGCAGTTTTAGCAGTATTATATTCAATACACAGTTTGCCGGCTTTGCTCTCGCAAGTTGAGACCAATTTTTTTAGCCCACTAGTATGGGGAGAAGCAAGGACCATATCATCAGCATAACTGAGCGTATTTACTGCGTGACCATTAATGTGACACCCCACCCGAGCTGCATTCACATGGGTGTGGATGCTATCAGAGAAGATGGTAAAGAGAATTGGAGAGAGTAAGCCCCTTGTCGCATGCGATTAGTCATGCCGAACGCTTATGACGTTGCCACTCCCCATTTCACATAGCATTTCCGAGTTTGAAACCAGTATTTTAGCGTCTTAATATTATAAGGAGCACATTTGTCTCTCATGTATACACTTATATAGAGAATAATGGTGAACTCGTTCAAAAGCAGCCCTAGCTTCGAGAAAGCAAAAGTACATGGGCGATCCACTGTCAATGAAGTAAATCATGACCTGTTTGAGTGTGAATATAGCCATCTCTGTTCCATGTTCGGCTTTAAAGCCAAATTGATTGTCCCAATCATCGCGTACGGTGACATTCGTCACTCAAGCACTAGTTCTACCACTTTCGAGAGAGACGTTGCCACTACGATAGGGCGATAGTTGCTCATGTCGGTCACATATTTTGCTTTGTTTTTTACAACAGGTATTATTAAGACGCTCATCAAGTTCTCTGGGAGGAATCCCAAAGTAAAATATCCTGTGAGCAGAATTGCAAGGAGCGTTACCAGTCTCGGGGTGCTATATTTATAGGCCTCAGATGGGATAAAGTCAGCACGGATGCTGTATTATTTGTCAATCTTTTCAGCGCCTGGCAAACTTCATCTTCAGATACGATGCATTGTTCGTTGCAGGGAGCCAGATTATCAAGAATACCATCAACGTAACCTTTATGATTATCATCGGCAAAGCAGTTCATAATTCCAGCATAATGGACTTTCCAAAATTGAGCAATATTACATTCCCCAGTGACTCCATTTACTGACTGCGAAATTCTGTGACTTTAGGCTTAAGACTTTTTATTTCTTTCCAAAAATCAATGGATCTATTTTGCGTCAGCTTGCTAGGCAGCTTTTGCGCTCTAATCTCATTTTCATGTCTGCGCACTTGCTTGAGCGCAATACGACAAGATTGTGCAGCCTATTTTTTCCTGCCATACATGACCTAAATGCGGCCTACCTGCGTCCCTCCACGAGTAATACGCCAGTCTGCTTTCAGTGTGAAGTCCGCGGACACAGTCATTCCATCCCGGGACATTTGCCTTTGTTTTTTGCCTCATGTACCAAATATACGTCGCCCAAATTCGAGAATGGCGACTTGTATGTCCGACAAGAGATGGCTTTGTCCACTTCAGAAGCTGCATCAATTTCATTAACAGTGTCCTCCAGGTAATTATTCAAGCAATCCTGATAAGCACGAACAAGATTGATAGCACTAAAACGCCATTTAACATGTTCACCATTGTCACGTCTTTGTTATAACTGAACTGGAATTTTACTTATACTAAAATTACAGTAAATAGGCAAGTGGTCACAGAGTGGCGAATACTCTCCTAATTGACAGTAACGCTATGAAATAAAATCATTGAAATAGCTACATGGTCAAGCCAGCTCACCTCGTCTTCACCATTAATACGGGTAAACGTGTTAGATGGAAGCAAAAATGTAATGTAAGAACTTTTTTGTAATCAAAAAGTAAAAAATATCTGAATTAAAAGGAGCTATTGTCGACAAAATTTAGCTTCCTTCTTCTCTTTGTTATGCACATACTTTTGGAAACTACAGCCACAGTGTATATAAACAAAAAAGAAATTTATAACACAAATTATCTGCCTCTTTTGATTAGTGAGCTACGCGTAATGCTCATATAATAATATACGAGAATCGTGGCGTAACTAAGGAATTAGGGTGCCCATTTAAATTGGGGTAAAGCATGTCTAAATTTTGTGGGAACGCCGTTTTCTATTTACCTCAACCGTCCATCGAAAAATATCCCCTCACTACATGGTTTATTATGTACAATACCTACTTAATAGCATATTTCTACCAGAGAAGAAGTATGTTTCACTCATGAAGTGAAGAAATAAATTGAGCAAATGTCTACGGTTATCACAACACATATTTCAATATCTCCTTCCATTGTTAAACTAGAAGGCCTTCGAAATAGCTAAAGCAAGGCCGTGTGCTATTGAAAAACGCAGCTTATATACGGGCCGGAATTTTGTGATGCAACATCACTGCTGGCCTCCCTTGATGACGTCACTACACACGTGAACAGGCAATGTCTCATGGTCACAAGTGTAGCGATGAATCAGGAGATGCCTGTAAAGTACTTAGATGTTATTCTAGTGTCGTGAAAATAATATTGAGATTGTAGCGATATCTTGCAGCTGTATTACCCCTGTTATCACTTACGAGTACTTACGGGGCATAAAGGCAAAGGTCAAGTTGTCGTGATGGAGCAGCCCAACTAGAAAACCAGCTTGCACTTGTTCGTGCTGCAAATAAATTTGCAAATAAATTTCCTCTAGGAACTAGGAATGTGTATAAGTGCAATCGACCATAGATTGTCTAAGCTATGGCGTCATTTACTGACGGCTCATATGATACCTGTGCCCCCGCTCGACGGTCCCTTGTATACCACCAATGATAGAACTGTTGACGCTGTATTGCCTAGCAGCAAGAAACTCTTCCCTGGCTTGAGAAGAGAACGTCCGACCTCGTCACGACGCAGAAAGCTGCCCCCCTAGCCACTACACAACTTGAAGTATAACTTATATTTATTGGCGAGACTAAGAAAAGTCTTGAAAGTAGGTTTGTCCATGTTGTGGAATAGCTCTCTGTCGTCAAAAACTTTACTGCAAATAATATCTATAGTTTCGTCTACGGGAATGTTGGTGAAAAGAGAGGTGATATCAAAGCTAGATAAGTAGGCGTTGGGAGG
>LQNS02278149.1:2392194-2417648 GCA_001587735.2 Parhyale hawaiensis
CAAACTGACCAGCAGGCAGCAACCCCGTTGCCTCAGCGAAGCGACCAAGCTTACCAGTAATCAACTTCTCGAACACCTTTGACAAAATGGGCGTCAGTGTGATGGGTCGATAGTTGGACACATAAGGCGACACCTGACCCTTGGGAATAGGAGTTATATTCCCAGTGCGCCAACAACGAGGAAAATTTCCTAACCGTATCAGGCGCCGGAAGATCACAGCTCTTGCTGTATCTGTATAGACACTTTATGAGAAGCACTCTATGTTGTATCAGCTATGTGGTTATTGTGATACTTGCTCCAGCGAATATCTACAGCTGACTTTACCCATGATTTCATATAATATATGCTATTCTTTTGGTGCAGTAGGGCAAATGGCTGAGTTTCGGCTGAAGCATGAAGCCGTGATATCAAATTACATGCAATGCTGTGCGTAGAATGCTGATGCAGTGATATACCTACAGTCTAGATATTATTCAATAAAAAATACCGTTCAGTTACTGCTGCTCTTTTCAATACAATTGAACTAACTGCAACGATGACGCCGTGCAGCTTAAATCATGTTTATTTAGTATTGTGCACTTGTAAATATATCCTATGGGAATATTTAGGAGTTTTAAGTACATAGTATTATGTGTCCATACAGAGCAATTTTCTTTCGTTTCCATTGGGTGAGAAAAACTAAATCAGAGAATATAGCGGACTGTTCTTCCCGAACAGGCTGCCTGCTATCGGTGATGCTCTTCGCCCCGCTGTTCGTTCGTCAGTACGGGCTGTGCTCGGTTGTACTGGTGTGTGCGGTGTACAGCGGACTCGTGGTACCAGCAGTGGCGGGGTACTTTTCCGTGTCCGCACTGGCCATCCGCACAGGCAGGCTGCTGCACACCAGCAAGTGAGAACGGCGTAATATCTTAACGAAAGCAATTAACTTCCTTTTTCTGGAAACGCCCACGCCCTAAATATGTTCTTCACAAGTGGCTGTAATGTAACCCGCCCTAGAAAAATGTTCGAGTGTCGGTTTCACGCACGCTAGAACGGAAGATCGATCTTATTTTCTATGCATGCCGGTAGATTCTTGTAAAACTGGGTTTGCTGATTCAGCACTTCCGGCAATCAGACGTCAGTGCGTTTGACTGCGTAAAGAAGTGCTTTTGTGCTTATCAATAAACGGCAGCATCGTATGTGTTGGATTCTAACCCTAATCAGAAATAGGGATGGTCGTAAAGTGAAAATCTGTCGCAGGGGCCTTTCGTCTCTGATATCATAACGCTGCAATCTTCAGTCGACTGCAGCCGTGCACTCCTCTGGGGCCATCTGGCATCTATCTACAGCACTTGTGAGTGCATATAGATATTCCACGTGGGTGTGCAGTCAAGTTGGCTTTCCTTTTATCAAAGATGCACGACAGCTGAAATAAAAGTCATCGATCCCTGTTAAGCACATAGTCTACCTGAGAGTATTATATACAGTGAGGTACGTTAAGCTAATTAGAAATTGGTTAGGGTCGGTTCAGTAATATGAAACAGGTGCCTATCCTAACTTATAGCTACACAAATTATGCCTGAATCTCAGGCAGGCCACATACTACGTCAGGTCATCTCTTTTGATTTAAGTTCCCTGATATTTTTCGAACCGTGAGGAGCCTCGTTATGCGTAATTACCCAAATGACGTAAAGGCAACTTGACCGCACCCTCCTCCTCGAAAGAGACTTCATAGAAATTTATTGTCAAATCAGTACAAGAAATAATCAGTCATAAAATAAAATTAATGTGACAGAAGGTCGCTCAAGTCAATTATGCTTATAGGACCTAAAATGTAACCCCGACACATTTGTTCCGCGTACTTCAATGAGAGACGTTATAAGCTATACACACACATGGTAATAAATTCTTTAAAAATCGAAATTGCAGACATTTTGAATTTGCACAACATTTACTTCTGAGAAGAGAAAATAAAATAATGTATTATGCTGCTCTCTTGAAAATTAGTTTGCGTCTGTGTCTTAGCATTGGTGTCAGTAATTCGACATTGACATTATTAATCACCTGAGCTAATTGAATTATTGTCCCCTGCTTCTCAACGTTAAGTCTAAGAGAGGGAAGAATGAATTTCAACCCTGTATTATTATAGTTGTGCTGAAGCAACAGAGGAAGAAGATAGTTGTCATACGAGAGACTATCATAGTATATGATCTTATGCGCTAATTTCAGTAAAAAAAAAAACTACTGTATGTATATAACCAAACTGAAACAAGCCAGTGCTTTGTATATTTCATTACTATGCATTTCAGGTACATAATTTACAGTTTAAACTTTTAATATTGCACGTAAAATTTTGTTCATGGGGACTTTCAGATAATTCTTAGAGTTTGTAAAACACCTCCGCAGATTAGTATACACTAAATCAAATGGGGATACTTTATAGCGTAAAAATCTCAGTTAATGAGGATAATGGTAACTATCTTAAGATGGACTTGAACATGCCAAGGGCCCAGCTGAGTTTGACACATACCTCACCAATATGCCTGGTATATGAGAGCTTACAGTCCAAAGTTACCCCAAGGTATTTCATTTCAGTCACCCACTTCAGTTTCATATTTTAAGAGTAATTTCTGGCAACTGAGAGATATCTTTGGTTGTTATAAGCATCAACTTCGTCTTAGTTTCATGAGGTATAAGTTTGTTGACCAGTAACCAAGATGACAGCCTCGAAATAATGTAATTTTTGTCTACCGCAAGATCAAAGCTATTGTCAGTGACTTAGAAGGCAGCGCCATCTGCAAATAAGATACATTTAACATCACAGAGAGAAACAATGTCATTTAGAAAAGCATTAAAAAAGAATGGGCCTATAGTGGAGCCTTGGGAAACCCTTAATGACACAGGCTTTTTTGACGAAATAACATTGTCAACGGCTACATACTGACAACGATTTGTAAGGTAGAACTCCAATAATTTTAATGCATTGTGGTTGATTTCATACATTCTCAAATTAGAAACGAGAAGATCAGCATTGATGCAATCAAATGCCTTCCTCAGGTCTAGAAAATGACAATACCATACTGCCTCTGATTATGAGTGCAAAGAAAATCCGAAAGAATAGATAAAATGGCTGAAGACGTACCAGTGTCTCTTTTAAAACCAAATAGTGAAGATGAAATAATACTACAAGACGAGAAATATGCATCAAGCCACGCGTAAATAATATTTTCGAATATTCTGTTACAAACAGACAGAGTTGAAATAGGCCTATAATTTTCAAAAGTAAGATCACCAGATTTAAAAGCAGGCACTACACAAGCACATTTTAAAACATCAGGATAAACACCTAGCTTTATTAAGGAATTTAAGAGTTTAACTAACGTTACAGAAATAATTGGCAAAATTTCAGAAAAAAGTGAAGCATCCAGCTCCCCTTGGTAGAATTTTTATTCCGCAATTGAGCTACGATTGTCCTAACTTCACTGCAGCCCGTGTGGTACATAGTATAGGAAGCATGGCGTCCGATAATATCCCCTGAAACATAGCCATTGTCAATTGGAAGAGCACCCGCTAAGGAGGAAACAATCTGTGTAAAATAGTCATTAAAAGTATTTGAAATTTGTTTGTTACCTATAGAAGCTCCATGGTCATCAACAGAAGCCATTTTTAATGGGAAATCCTCTTTCGTCTGAAATTTCAAATTTTCAAATAGTATTCAATGTCAAAAAGAAAACAATAACTCCTGGAGATGAATATTTGCCCATTCGAAGAGTCTATGTAACTTCACTTGTATATTTCATAAATAAATCATAAGCCTAGGCAAGCATTTTCAGAAGCTTTTCTTCTTAACAGAATCATACAGGATGTAAAATTGAGAAAACGCAAGAGAAAATTACCAAGTGCAAGCACTCCTAGATCTTCAATCAAACGTGCCTTATAAATATATAGATAGACATTTAGGGTTTTCAATTTTCACTTTTAACTGTTAGCACGTCCAGTTACAGGTACCTATCATCGACATAAATGCTACAAATAAATATTTTGTTTAATAAATACATGAATTATTTATCTAATAAATTAATCCCTTGATAAATTTGTTTGTGCTGCAATAAATTCAATACCATCAAGCTACCGCCCCACGCGGGACGAGTGTTTGCGCTAAAATGTTTCTAACGCAATGAAAAACCTGAATACAGAGGAATTTGCTCACCCTCAAGCAATGTCCGTAGATGTTTACGTACGGAAATGAAAATAATCGTTACACTGGAATGATTGATTGATTGATGATCTTAACAAGTCTTCAAGTTCTGCAGAAACTTTTGTGCTTACGAGGATTGTCAAATTTGAATGATGATATTAATAACTGTAATCGCTTTAATCTCTTCTATAAAGAACTCAATTACTATTACAGTAATTGGTCCACATTATAGGTACTACATGTATGTTTAAAAGGCTGTATGTTTTGTAAGTTTGCGTAAATGTCATAATAATAATAATAATATGCTTTATTAGGTACACATATGGAAAGGTACACAGGAGACAGCTTAATACTAAAGTTGCATTAGAAACTAAGATCAGTTAATACTATCATTATAAACTACACTGCATTGCGGCCCATTGTTTGGCCCCTGCTCGGAAAGAGTATGCACTGCCATCGGCTATACATGTTAGATAGTTTGTAACCAGGCCCGTTACGGATCACCTTGAGTAAGGCGTTATCNATTCATCAGGCGCCGAAATATGTCATTATAGGCAACACGTAGGCGTCCAATCGATTTCTGCTTAAAGTTAGACCAAAGCGAGTTACAGTACAAGGGATAGCAGTAGCTTCGAAAGAGCTCGCATTTAACGTCATCCGAGCAGTGAACTATATAGTACTCTATAGGTCTGTTTCACTCTCCGCTTGGGTCTCGGTGTTGATTATCCACTTGTGCTTTTTTTATCCACTGTTCATCTGTTTTTCCGTCGGTCTACACGTTGAGTACATCAAAATATGACTGCATGGGAAATGTTCAGCATCGCTACAATATTTAAATAAAATATTAACACAGTGTCCTACTCATGACGGAGATTAGATTAGAGTAGATAGCTGGCAGTAGACAGGCGGCAGTAGCTCCATTCTCAGAGAGCAGCCAAGATTCACGCTCCTGCCCTTTATGAGCTATTGTTGTCAGGTCAAAATCGTTTAGAGATCCGAGGAAGAAAAAAAGAAGAAGAGAATAAACTCACCCAAAAGGTTAATCGTGTAGGCATAACTAATTGCTTTATATCAGTGAATCTCGGAGTTGTCGGGTAACAGACAGCAGAGGCGTTTAAATATCGACTTGGCTGACACTGGGAGCAACACCTCCTACAGCTACGAACTCCTCCACTAACTTACCACCGCATTACCACCGTCGGTCTGCTGCAACTAATCGAGTTTGCATGATCGCCTCGATCTTGCAGAGTTTTCTCTTTCTTTCTTCTTTCCTCAGATATCTAAATAGCTTTTTGACATCACGGCAATAGCTCATGGAGGGTCGGAGCGTGAGTCCCGGCTTCTCTCTGGAAATGGGCCTCTTGGTCCGTCTACTGCCAGCTATCTAATCTATTCTAATCCTGTTAGGTCTCCCAGATAAAAGTGCTCCTCAATCTAAGTGTATCTGGCATTGCAACTTACCACTCACATATGTGTTTCCGAAAGTTGAGAAGACAAAACATTTGGTAGTAACTTCCTTTATTCTGTGAAAAATAGAATTATTTTTGTATGAGTGTGAAAGAACGGCTGCAACTTATAGCCCTCCAAGTTTAATGATAAGTCAATTGATTGTGTCAGGGTGTTCAATAATTATCGTTACAACCTCGTTATTTATGCATATCATTCTTTAATATTCACAAATTTTGATCTTTTATCGGTTTAAATTTATGCTTAACACCTTTTACCTACTAAATTTTTTATGTACTCTGCACCCGTTCGCGAAGCAAAACAGACTCAAAAGTGTTTGGCAAGCAATGTACTAGAGATCATTTCCAAAGAAGAATGGCCTCCTTCATCTCCAGACCTTAATCCCATTGATTTCAGGATTTGGTTCATATTGGAGAGCAAGGTCTCAGTTTCAATTCCCAAAAATGAGGAGGCTGTGAAGGCAGCTCTCAAAAAGGAATATGCAAAGCGTTTTCTTTGCGCTTGCAGCAGCTGATCGATGCCGACGCAAGGCATATCCAGAAACAATAACGGTCAAAAAACATGTTTTATTTTGGTTGAGTTGTATATTTATATATATTTAAAATATATCGGCAGAAAAAAATTAACGATGAATTTTGAACGCTTTGTATACATTTTTTGGCAATGGGTGCTCGAATTTATAACAAATGAGGAGATTCTACAGATACTGACTTTTAGTATCAGCTAAATTCAGGGTACATGATGATTCTTTCCTCTTCCTATTAACATTATTGTTCTAGAGTACTAACAACAACTATTTACATTTACTGTTTTTTATCTCATTTCTTTCTTCTTCCATAGCATGCAGAATATAAATTGAATATCCTCAAAACTTTGTGACAAATCTAGTCTTTCAACAAGGCAAACAATTTCCTTCTCGTCACTCATAGTGCTCATAATACAAATCCTTCTTCTTCTTCTTCCTCGGTAATTTTATTAACTTAACTAATATGGTTCATAATATAAAGACTTATACTTTAGTTTAACTAGCTTTATTTCTGTCATCTAAATTTCAAAACACTGGACAGTCATAGGACTAAATCAAAGTAATGAAACGTAAAAATAAGGAGGCCGAAATTCCATCTTACCCGCTGCTGGTCGCGCTGCTGGTGCTGCCCTTTGTGGCGCTGTGGGTGAGAGACTCGCCATGGGTGCTGCTGGTGCTGGTGGCTGCCTACAGCCTCGTGCTGGTGCCAGCCGCTATCAGCAGTCAATTTCCCTCCAGGTCCTGAAATGCTGCAATTTTATAATTACCTTAATAGTAGTATTTCCCATGCTTTGCTGGTTATCGAGTCATTATTTGCCTCCAGATGCTGCATGTATTGCTACTATTATGATTTTCATAAAGGTTACACTACTATTATTATCATAATACTCATTTTTTCCTCGTGTGTTACTGATCATTAGGTAACAAAGTCGCTCAATGTTCTAAAATACTGCTATTGCTATCTTAGTAAAGTATTTTCCTGTGTTTTACTGATTATCAGGTCACATCTTCCTTCTTGGTCATTTAAAACTACTGTTCTGTTCTTATTAATAGCTATTTCCTTTATTTAACGGTTTTCTGTCCCTTCTTAATTTCCCTTTGATTCATACAATGCTACCAATTTACACCTATTATTGGTGTGCTAGGATGAATATTTTTATTTATTTTTAGTGCTCATTAGACTTCAACACCTCGCCAAGCTCTTTTCAGCAGCTGTAGTATGTTATGCGTGTTGCAGCTCACCTTGGTTGCCATGGAGACTCCTGAAATTTTCCGCGAGTTCCGTCGAGTGCCTGCCAGCCGCACTTGGAGCTCTGCGACACGCAGTGTAAGGAGCCCTCTGCACTCTACTCTAAGGAATGTGTTGTCTCCACTCCAGCACGCTATGCCGTGCCCAGGCGAGAAGTACCTGCGTTAGCGTGCTTGTACAGAATGATGATTTCAGCGTTCATGCTGCATAAGCACACCAATGTAGGTCCTTGTCGTCAGTACATCGGAATGCGTGCTGCTTTGCTCAGCTTAGGTGCATAAAATGTTAATCTTGAGCTTAGATTTCACAACTCTGGGTCTAACATACTCTAACGGGTAATCCGTTTAGGATTAAACCCGCAGAGTGTATCTCGGTTTTTGATTCCAACGCTCAAGTGTAATCGCTTTAGTTAGATTAGCCGGTTTTAATTAATGTGTTGGATTATGGGTTGGGATTAAACAGTTTGGGTTAATCGGTTAGAATTAATCGGCTTGAATTAGTCAGTTCGGATTGATTGGTTTGGATTAATCAATTTGGAAGAATAGGTTTTCATTACTCAGTTGGGATTAAGTTGCTTCAATTAATCGGTTGTGCTTGAGACCTGTAACTCGATCCTCACTGGTGATGCGAGCGCTCATGGTTGAATCTTTTGCCAAGTCAAAGCTAACGCGATCGAATGCTTTCGCTCAAATTCGGCCTTTACAATACGACTTTACCCCTTCGGTATAAAGTTTAACCCCTTAAATCTAAGCATTCAATACAATTTTAAACTATGTTATATTAAATTACGATGATTGCGATTTTTAGCCGATAATTTAGCGTAATGATGTCATAAATTTAAGTGGAAATACTGTAGGTCAAAATGTAAACCTATTGGTGTAGGAGTGATTGCGTTCTCAAAGTCTTTACAAATATTTACTGCTTTGAAAAAAAGGCAAGAAGATCTAGGCAGGCTCAGAAATAAGGCCATTTTATTTTTCACGAAAGTGATAACACTAACATTAAAATATATACTATTAGAAATACGCTCCCATTTCTGCAATCAGTAATAATATCAAACAGACAGAGCTAACTAAAGGGGCGTAGTGGTGCTCCTAAAAGCAGCAAGCCTAGCGCCTAGCGGTGCATCGGATCGCCTAGTGTGCTGGGCACCAGAAGTTGTGCTTCGAGCAAGCGGACTTTTCGCAATGAAAAACTTTATTTTTGGAGAAATTTGAAGCGTCATTTCGTGACAAAGCGACCGGGAGATAAGCTAAGGACATTAGCTTCATCTTGTAGCCAGCTTCAGTCGTAAGCGTAGGTTTCGGTGATTGTGCAATGAGTTTCAGCCTTTGAAAAAAAAAGGGGAATTACCCTCGGGGCGGCCACAAACTCGATCTTGTTCCGCGAAATCGGACTTTCGGCCCTCTGAAGTATTATTGATTTGTGGCTTACGCCTGAAACACGATCTAAAGTGGTTAAACCAACGCTCCTGACTCAAGTTCTAGAGAAGTTATATCAAACGAGTTTAGCTCAACCCAGTAGGAACAAGCGTTGTTAGCAAACAGCGCTTCAAGCCATGCTATTGCTACGGGGAGTCGACGGTGTAGTTGGTCCTGATTGGATTATCTAGCCGATGACATATTCTTCTATCATCGTACGTTTGGAAGCAGATATTGATGCAGTTCTTTTTTTCTGACATGTGTGTAGACATACGCTAAATACATATATGGAAGTATAAACAGCATATATAGATATTCAGACATATGAATAATTGAGCAATAGACTTATAACAGAGGTATATATGTATAAATATATACTGTATATATTGTAACATTAAATATGAGTCGACGATATTAAAACTTAACGTTTCAGGATGAAAAATCTCATCTTCAGAAAGAAGAAAAAAAAACTTAGGCTACGATAAATAAATAAAAATTTCTTTATTGTTAATAGGTAAGGGAAGCGCTCCCCCTACCTATTAACAATAAAGAAATTTTTATTTATTGATCGTAGCCTAAGTTTTTTTTTTCTTCCTTCTGAAGATGAGATTTTTCATCCTTAAACGTTAAGTTTTAATATCGTCGACTCATATTTAATATTAAAATTTTTTTTTGCCTTCTGTATATATTGCATACATCAAACCTTACGGTTCTTTCGGTGTATTATCCCAAACTATCTTAGAATGAAATTCAATACCAGGATCCGTGTTTGGCCGTGTGGGACTGCAGACACTCATGTCAGACTTGAATGTTTTATGAATCCATCTTAGCTACTCTTGAACTCTTGGACCTTTTTCCTACTTCATTTTGTTTCTGATTTCGCGTTTATTGAAGTCCTGAGGTGAATTTTTATCAACAACGAATGAAGTGAGAGAGATGATAATGTTTTCGTTGAAGATTTAAGTATATATTACATTCGTAGGTTTATTAGGTTACTTCAGCCATTAGCTAGGTCTTTGGGACATCTCTCTTTCGTGCCCACTTTGCTTCCTTCCTGATTTTTTACTCCTACTTGCTCATGCTTTATTCTGTTCTTCCTCTTCTTTCCCGACTTGCTGTTCTCATGCACGTTGATCCTGTGTGAAAACACCTTCGTGCATGGGTTCCCCTTTTCTCTTGGCATACTATATGTCTCTTGCTCTTTCCTCTGTGATATCGTTCCGCTCGGAAACGGAGGCTTAAACTATAACATAACTAATTATTTGTATATTTGTATGTACTGTATATTTGTCTGGCCACCTAATAAGTGGTCGAAGGAGTTGAGCAATATTCATAATTTTTTGTAGGGAATCTGGTGGGCTGTCCTCGATGTGACCCATGCCAAAAAAGTAGGATGAGCTGGCCATCAGAAATGACGGCGATGAAATTTGCTCCCACCGCCGGTGATGGTCTTACGTTACGAGGCGTTCTGGTTAATAATAATATAAGGATGCGTTACTGATCAACATAAGGAAGTGGGCAATTTCAGCCGCTGCTGTTAGTGATCACATACGTTCTGCCGTGTTACAAAACTCTAGCTCCTTATCAATCATATAATTGGTCCGTCATGTCGCTACTTAGCCTTGATTTGCACTATAATTATCCCCTCAGGTACGAAACACTCTGCTCCCTCTGTCTCTGCCTGAGTTCTCTGGTACTGTTTCCGATCCTGTGCGGCCCCTGCCTGCTGTCTGCCTGTGTCTCTGCTGCTACACAGCTACACAGCACCGTCCTGCAGAGTCGCCCTCTGCACCGCTGCCTGCAGCAGGTCCGTTTATGGCAACGCTGTGAGATAAGGGCAACACTTTGCTCATATGGCAACATTAGGTAATGGAAGTACTCTGTCCATATGGCAATTCTGGATAGTAATAGGCTACACTCTGTGTAGCTGCACCAGGACACTACACCCCACAATATCCAAAGAGCAATAGTGTTCAGTAATAGAATGAATTCTACACGACTCATATGGCAATACTAGGTAATTATAAGCTAAACTCTTGCCGTATGGCAATCGTAGAAGGTGATGGCTTCCACTGTGCCCGTATTTCACGCCTAGTAGGTAATGGATTACCCTTATGCTACTCAAACTTACCGTTCGCTTCAGGCCCTCGTTTTCCTCATGATGGAACACTTGTTGCTGGTCGAGGTGCGGGTCACAGCTCTAGCTCATCTGCTCACGTTCAACATCTTCCACTACGCCTTCTTTCGGCACAGTGTGAGTATAATTTCTTTAAAAGTACATATACTCTCAACACATGAACTTCGGGCTGCGGAATGTGTTTCTGGTGGAATTTTTGTTGAAGCTTTTTCTTCTGCACTGTTAAAAATGTTGTCCCATACTCAGCTCCCTTTCCCGTGTACCGACGAGAACTACCTGCTTTGCCGTGACTGTGCACAACGAAAATGGTAGTTTCCGTGCTGCACCAGCACGCAAAGGCAGCTACTTTGTTTTCATCGGCGCAACGCTTGTCTCAATGCACTACATTCCTATGTATGTTCAGTGCTCCCGGCTCTACTGTTAGTTATTGAAATTGTAAATTAAAAGTGAGATAGGTTTGGACATCAAAAATATAAATTGCTTTAAGCCCTTAACATACTAACCGGAGTATTTTCGCAGAGCAGTTCCTGATGTTTGTATGTTATTCCTACCAAACTAAAAGATTTAAAGAAAAAAGTTAGTACCTTAAGGGGTTAATAAAGGCAATAATAACAATATTTGCATTCTTCAAAGTAAAGGAAATGCCAGTAGTAACCCCCGTGCATCATCTTTATCATTATGCGAGGCGCTGCCTTAGTCGCGAGAGACGTCTACCCTCTGCTTTGTTTTCCCCCGAATATTGCAGGCGTCGTCCCGTCCGACAGCTGACAGGTTTTGCCCATACAGCCTCTGTTGTGCTAATGAGTGGGTTGTTGCTGTGATCGACATGTTTCGTTCACGTTGTAGGCAGCTGTACGCCATGCGGGTCTGTTTCCCATAAATCCTTGCAGCTCTTCGGGTCTCCTCCGTAATCTTGAGATTGACTGTGTGATGCTTGGGAATTTTGTCAAAAGTGTACGATTTCCCTGAATTAATATCATTACGGTATATTTGTTATTTTTTTCCAAAAGCTCAGTTTTCTCCTAGATTTTTAAAATAAAATGTTGAACTTTTCCTCAATGCTTCAATTTTTTAATATTAGATTTTTTTACAATCTCATTTTTCTCATATTACTGTATAAAACAGCTTAGAATCATATCCAACATTTTGTTTCCTTATGTTGTACCCTTTGTGAATATTACCTTATGAAGATATTGCTGCAGAAAATTACCACCAGTGTTATCAGGAGTATAAACGATTGCTATTCTAGTCTGCCCCTAAAAATAATCAACATTATTATCCGAAAAAACTGAAAATTTACAAGAACCGTAACAAAAACGATCAAGAAGCAGTAAAGCACTTACCGTTCACTATTCCTTATAGGATATATAGGTTAAGGGAGGCAGAGCCGTCGTTATTTATAGTAATAATCGCAATTTTTGAAGATATAATCCTTTGTACACGCCATAAATGTTCACCATACTCTGCAACAAATTGAAAAAAAAAAGACAGACATTAATTTTGCAGAATCGTCCTACTGAATTCAAAAAACACTATTGATGTGCTTACACTATACTTTCTTCCTTTCTGAGCTTCTCTACTAAAAGTCAGTGTCAGGGTCAAGCTTCTGATTTATTCATCTTACCGTTGATGAATTTTAGATGAATTGGATATTTGATTCCAAAAATCACTTCCATTCCATTCTTTGTCTTCTTGTGCTTTATATTTTTTATTCTTTAAGGGTGAATCTGTTAAATCTATTTTTATGTCACTTCAAAGATGTTTATCGTTAACGTTACAAACACCGTGGATATTTCAAGGATTACACTAAGCTCTGCTTGCTCTTTATCGGATCTTTTAAATTATTATAGATGTTTTAACAATGGGCAGCTATTTCCTAAAACGAGAATTCGATCTACCATCACATTGAACATGGTCGACATTTTTTGAATGACGTCATTAGTCGCAGATATTCCAAAGTTCATCTGCTTTTAGCCCGCCGGCTTACATTGTTACGACTCGTGTATTTTCAGGGGCAGAGAAAGCACTCGGCGGCAGCGGCAGAATGCCTCGGGGCTCTATAAGCTCTGCTAATTCCACCGACCGAACTGCACAGAGTGTACAGGCCGGACAATAGGCTGATGCCAATTAGAGCCGTGCAGCCGATACCGTCCTCCGTGTTGAGCAAGCAGCCAATTTTGTTGTAGTTGTGCCTATTTTCGACTTATTGAAGGATTTGAAACTTTTTTTAAAGGTAAATTCGCTTTGACCATGCAGTCCAGCCAGGAAACCCACATGCACTGGTTCGCGCTACAGCTAAATACACGGGTGCAACAGGCCAAAGACTGCCCGAGCTATGGCGTCATATACACGGAAGGCTCGATCGACAACTACGCCCTCCCCCACCCTAAAACCAGTGGACCCACCAGTAATTATGATGGAACAAGTTTTGACGCTACAATCCTGAGCATCAGGACTTCCATCCATGGCTTGACATTAAAACGTTTGGTCTAAAGATATTGAAACTGCCAGCAGCTACTCAGCCACTGGAGGTGTGCCATCCAGAAGGGCTCCCACTGGCGGGGACTAAACCTCCCCGTAGACGCTTTTGGATGACGAAACCAGCGTATTTCTGTTGAAATAAACCTGATCCGTCTCTACTTATTCAGTATAACAGTATGGGTATTGTGCACGAGGCTCTAAGCATATCTCGAAAAGCTGAGAATATGTGGAAGAAACATTCAAGTACTTGAATGGCTTCAACGACGTACCTATAACGGGACTCTTTGAAAGAGACCCCAATGATCGCTTGCGAAACAACGGTCTAAAACTCAAGCATAAAGCTCGAAGAACAACCTCAAGTCAGCAGTTTTTTCCCTATTTCATAGTCCTCCTTCTCCACGAATCGCAAGCACTTAACGGCCAAAGCTTCCCAGGCCATTTTAAGCTGACTTCGTCTCACTTCCGCTCCATCTATATATTTAAGCTCCGCATATCAGCGGCCATCGANCTTCTATTTCTTCTCCTCTCGTTTCTCCATTCCTCTACATCCTACTAACATAATGGCAATAGCTCATAGAGGGCCGGGGTGTAAGTCCCGGTGTCTCTTTGGGAATGGGCCTTTTGGTTCGTCTACTGCCGCCTATCTTATCTAATCTATTCATGTTTCATAAGAGGGAAAAGTAATGAAAACATTGAACTATTGGGCTACTTCTTGTACTAGAATTCGTCCTAGGAAACTGGATATCTAATTCAGTACAGTGAAAATGTTAAGAAGGAGAGCAGTGACTAATTACCATCACAGTACTACTTCGCTACTCAAAGGTACTTTGGGTTCGTAATAGCTCTTCGATTGATGAAAATTACTAGTCAATTAAAGTGATGATAGAAATGAGTGTTTTTATTGCCAAGGTCTTTTATTAAAACTATTTACCCGGAAGCTTTCGCACGGATAAACCCAAGTTGCGCCTTAACCAATATCACGACACCTGAAACCGAGCTAAAAAGAACCACTAAAAGAGCATTCATTGCGGAATTGAGCTCCTGCAGATTTGCACTGCCGAACCCGCATTCCAGTGATGAATTCCATGCCAAGACAGTTCGGGGTGTAAAACCTGGCCCAACCAGATAACTTCGTCACCGATAACAATCATAACAGGGAGTAATAATAATAAGGATTTTTTTATTCGAATATTCGTTGGTTCAATTAATGGCGCTATTGTTGATTTGGGCTCCTTTCACAGCATCCTGTAGGCTGGCCCATGGCGACTATTAGTCCAGGCCCTGCAAATTCTGTAGTTCTGCTCTAAATATAATATTGTGTAATAATTCCTGTGGCTGTGGGGAAACGCCAACGGTCAGTTACCTAGAGTTACCGTTACCTACTGATCTGTGTTTATCTCATAAGAATTTGACCACATTTCCTGTCATGAAACGTAATATTCTCGATTGAATTAATATCGTTGCTTAGTCATTTGCAAATACTATTTGCTGGCCAAACCACTCCGTGTGTTTCACTCCATTTTCTATTGGAAAAACCGGTAGGGTTCTTAGAAAATTAAAAGTACGCAGTATTTTTTTTACATGATATTTTTTATATTTATGTAGAGTTGAGCACACTGGGTCACCGGGGGCGCCGCCTCAGGATCATAAAGGCCTGAGGTTTTCTACCCACGCCCCTTTTTTTAAATCTCATTGATAAACCGCAAGTTGCAGCAGGTGGCCGATGGTGACCAGCTGCGGTATCTTGCAACACCAGCTGCCGAAAATCTGTTACCTTCGTACTGTTTCTATCACTTACAATTATTTCATATCTTCCAGGAAGGGGGCACAGCGGGCAGCCGTCGAGGGTACACAGTGGCCGAGGGTACCAGCAGGTACACGCTACGGAGGCTTGGAAAAGCAGTCGTCATGTTTGCAGTTGTCAACACCTCATGGTACGTGTGGTACTCAAGTTGGTACGCGAGACGCTTGAGTTAGTAAGTGTGGTATTAGAATAGGTACGAGTCGTGTTAGTATTGATGCACGAGCCATTGAAGTTATTGCGTGATGTATTGGGGTTGGCACGAGAGGTACTAAGCTTGTGGTACGTGAATTGCTAGGGTTAGTGCCCGAGGTACTCTTGTTCAATGTGAGGTACTGAGGTTGGTACGTAAAGTAATACTGTACTAGGATTGTTATCTAACGTCATTGAAATAGCACGTGAAATATTGACAATTATTTCATGTATTTAGCAAGTGTATCATTAGCATACTAGCAAAAGCATCAAAAGTGTACTCCATTGCAGGTACCGCTACGTGCAGACAGATGTTACTTACACATTGTGCACAGCTGCGTACTTTGTACTTACTCAGCATCGCTGTGCTGGTGAGTCGCCAATACTTTTTTTTAATAATTTGCTGGTCGACTGCCGCCGTTGACTCCTCTGGAGCTAGCGGGCATATATTTTCTACAGCACGAACCAGTGCTTGTAGATTTTCCTGTTGGGGTGAGCTCCCAAGTTGACTTTACCTTCACTACACTTGCACTTAAGTTAGCGATCTGTTCGATGGCGATGTGCAGTAGTCCGGGCTCTCAGGGGGTGTTTGTGTAGTTCTCTTTTACAGCTTTACCATTATTTTCCTATTCCATATGATAAGGACATTAAAAAAAAGTTGGGTACAAACTTTCGCACCTGGTACATTTTTCAGGGGGGGCTTAAAATTATCAACTATGAACCGATTGTTCTAAAACTTGCTCAGGGTATATATTTTAAAAAGAAACACATTTTACTCCCACAACTTTAGGCCTTAGCTTTTAAGATAATGGCGCTTATATATAAATATATATGAATATTTTTCTTAATTTCAGACGAATAGAACTCAATGAGTTTTCATGCTAGAAAAAACATGACAGTTTTGGAAGCCTTGAAATATTTCTAACAAAACTATAGAGCTGGATTATCCACTTTCTATTTCGTTGCGATTGCTAACTAAAATATAGGGAAAAAACAAAGGATTCGATTTTGAGCTGTGATGAAAAATATATATTAAGAGAGCAAAAATCGAAAATCCTGCTCTATACTTTTGTAAGGAATGTTTCAAGGATTCCAAAACTGTCCATTTTTTCTAGCATTAACTCATTGAGTTCCATTTTTTGAAATATAAAAAAAATATAAACATATATATTTATATACCCAATATTTCAATGAATAAGGCTTGAATAAAAAAGTTGCAGGAGCAAAATGTGCTTCTTTAAAAAAAAAACCTTCTGAGCAAGTTTCAGAACAATTGCTCCACAATTTATGATTTTAAGCCCAACCAAGCCCCCCTTCAAAAATGTACCAGGTGCGAAAGTTATGCCCAACTTTTTTTCAATATCCTCATCATATGGAATAGGAAAATACATCGAAAAGCTGTAAAAGAGAACTGTACATGGAACCCCCCCCCCTCGTGCCTGGACTAAAGAGATTTTGGTCATTACGTTATTTGGAGGACTAAGTACGAAGAATCTAATTTTAAAGTAGCAGTTATGGCTTGCGGTATAATTACGGTACTTTACGTTGCGCCACCTTATATCCTTTTAGTGAGTTAGGTGTTTTTATTAACTTCTCCAATGTTAATTAAGTCCTGTGATGCCTTACGTAATTCAAGAAAAAGTTATTTATTCTATCGTTTCACAGATACAAAAATAAGTGATCTAAAAATAGTTATTTGCTGGACCGTATTTTTATCATTTAGCCATTCGCTTAACTACTGCATTAGATCTTCCTCACAGCGCATGTAACATGTAGAGGCGAATCCTGCACGCAGTAAATTACTATTTGACTGAGCTAAATCCTGTAAGCGGGAAATTAATGTATTACTAAGCTACTTCCTGTTCACCGTAGATGCTCTATTAAGCTAAATGCTGTGAGCAATAAATATTCTGCGCACCGTAACAATGTAATTCATGTACGCATAGGAGTTGGCTCACAGCACGCAAGTGCGAGCGAGGCTCACCATTACTATGGGGATCTGAACACAGCTGCACCGGAAAAACTCGCTCCTTAATTTACATTACAAAATCATTCACTGGTTAACATTGCGGTTTTTAGGAGTCTAGTCTAGTTGTGTGCACCATGCTCTGGGGTGAGGATCGAGCTTTTCCAGATCTAAAAAGTAGTACACGTCTAGTTGAAATACAGCATGTTACTTTTGATGATGTAAATACAATTTTTGTACTTATGTTTCAAAATAAGTGTCCAACATTTAAAAAAATGTTAAAAGCAAGTTGGGTGCATAGGAATGTTCTAACTATAAAAACAATTAGAGAAAAATAAAATGGAACCCTTTCCCACGTTATCGCACGGGATTCTGCTGTTACGCCAGATTATGTAACATCACTCTCTAGTCAACATGGGCAAGAAAAGCGGTCTAACCAGTGAAGAAAAGTTCAAAGTGACCTCGTTACGGGCTTCTGGAAAGACAACACTCGAAGTTTTCAATGAATTGTAGCGTGATCACCGAACAATAATTATTAAGGCTTATGCAATTGAAGGTAAGGTCAACCGGAAGACTCCTGATAGAGCCTCTAAGAGGAAATTGACTGCTCGGGATGTGCGACATTTGAAGCTTCCTATGGCTAAAAAACAACTTTCTACAAGTAAGGCGATATTTGAAAACGCTGGAGCCCCAATACTAAGCAGAAAGACAAGATGTGATGTTGTGCAGCAGCTAGGGAAAGTGAAAAAGGTAATTAAACGACCAATTCTACCAAAAACTCAAAGAAAATAGGGTCAAATGGGCTGAGGAGAACATGGAAACTGATTTCTCCAATGTCATATTTACTGACGAATGCAGAGCCACTCTTGATGGTCCAGATGGATGGGCGTCTGGATGGGTCCTCCCTGACCGACCTCAACAGACACAACTTAAACGTCAACAAGGTGGCGGAAGTACAATGTTTTGGGCCAGGATCGTAGGTGACACCCTTATTGGTCCATTTGAAGTGGCAGAAGGAGTTAAACTGACTACAGAAAAGTACTGCCAGTTTCTTGAAGACAACTTGATTCTATGATTTGATGAGCAGACTGTCGCACGCAGTTTGAAACTGGTATTTCAGCACGATAACGCTCCCTCACACCGAGCACGGTATACTGCTAACTGGCTGGCGGAAGGAGGATTTAAATTAAACAGGATTATGACCTGGCCAGTGAATAGCCCCGATTTAAATCCCATTGAGAACCTCTGGGCAATGATCAAAAGGAAGGTCTATAAAGGTAGTCGGCAGTTTTCGAGCAAAGTAAGCCAGTAGAATACAGTAAAAATAGCAGCAGATTCTATTTCACCATCTGAAATATCAAACCTGACAATTCTTTTGATAATCGCCTTATAAAAATTATGAAAATGGAGGTTGCCCTGTTCAAAATTAAATTGTTATGTTTACCACTACTGTACACTTATTTCAATGTTTATTGAATTGTTTTGGTGATACTTTCTTGGTTTTGGATCTTTAATAAAAATAGTCCTGTTCACTTGTATTTATTTCCTATTCATGACGTTCTTATTAACTTGTTGCATAATCTGAGGTAACAGTGAAAACCTCGTAAATAAGCAAATTGTATGATAAACTGAGCAAATGGTTAAATATTTATTTCACAATTGCTGTTTATATTTGCAACATAGCCATCAATTTAGTTAATATTGATATTTTAAAGTTAGACACTTATCTTGAAAAATAAAGTAAAAAAATGTATTTGCATCATCAAAGGTAACATAATGTATTTGACCACCTAAATTAGTGAGTTCTTAACATGTGAATAATTATTTGTTCTTCCTTTATTACCGATGGGGTGAGGGATCATGTGTGTTATCGGGAAGAGATCTAAAAAGCAAATGAACCAATATTTTTATTTAAGGTGGGTGGAGGAGCCCGATGTCAGCTCCTGTACAGTCAGCGGGTGTGATGCTAATTGGGGATCGTGTGAAACGGTACAGCCAAGGCCATAACGTTAAGGCTTGGTCATGTTCTGTGTATATAGAGGGATTCTAATGTGAGCTCTATTGGATTAGAAGAGTCTATGATTGAGAAGTCATTTTTGAACACTTATTTCAGTGTTTATTGAATTGTTTTGGTGATAATTTCTTGGTTTTGGACGTTTAATAAATATATTCCTGTTCATTTGCATTATTTCCTCTTCATGGCGTTCTTGTTAACTTGTTGCATAATCTGAGGTAACAGCATGTAGATTGTAGGCATGTAGGCAGGGAGCTGAATGTGTGGTTATTGCAATTGGTAAACCTGTTCGACTGGATACGTCTAAACGTTGGTCAATACGGGTTTTGAAGTGTTGTCCAGTGCTATCGATGTACGAGGCATTGCATCCCCTGCAGCGGAAATGGTAGATAACACCACCAACACCAACATCCCCGTAGACGACACAATAGATGTTATTTGTAACAAAATTTCCAATGACACGGACCTATTCCACAACATGGACAAACCTACATTACCTTCTGAAGTTTCCTTAGTTTTACCATCAACCCTCCCCGACACCTAGGCTGCTTCAGCAGGCAGGAATTTGGCAGACGGCGCTTGCATAGTAACTTCGTACAAAATCACCTTTTTGTAGATACTATTCAACAGTTCGGTGTGACTTCATTTCAAGCGTTAATTTAGTGGTTTCTGGTAGTTTAGTAGATGAAATATAACAGTTTCATGGAGTATGTACAGTTTTTCTGAATTTGCAATATTTTGGTTAGAATTTAAAAAGGAATTCAGCAGATTTTTGAATTTGAACTTTATTTTGTTAAACTGGCCATATTTTATTACAAAATTTTTGGGATGTTTCTGAGTGTTACTTTGTAGAAAAAAACATATCAGGAATCCAACGGTGTTTTCATTTTTTGGCTTCGATGATTAGCAAAGAAAATATAAAAGTTTTATGGAAAAAGTGTGATTTATAAAAAATGATTTCTTGATTTTCGTTTATGAATTGCTATTTCTTTGGTTATGTTCTTCCTTGCAGGTTTCTAAGCATTTTCTTATGGATAAAGCATCCCTAATCTAACAGTGTTTTTATTTTTGTTTAAGATGAAAGAAAATATGTCAGGCTGCTGAAGCAGCCTAGATGTTAGCACGGGCCCAATAAAAAGTAGACATACTATGCAAGAGGGGGTAAGCGCTTCCTTCTTCAAGTTTAACAATAGACTGTTCAAGCAAATAGATAGAGTTTCCATGGCTTCCCCGCTTAAACCCTCTTTATCAAATATTCTTCTATGCCATCATGAAACTCTTTGGCTTTAGGACTGCCCAAATGACTGCAAACCGATCCACTATAATCGCTGTGTGCTGTAGATGACACATTCCTCATATTCAACAATCAAACTGATTACTATCTATTTCTGCAATATCTGAACAGTAAGCAACTAAACATAAAATTCACTGCCGAAAATCGATCAAAATAATTCTTTAGCTTATCTAAATGTTTTAATAACGAACCTAGAAACAATAGTGACCACTGGAGTTTACTGAAAATTCACATTCTCGGGCATCGGGACAATTTTTTTCAGTCACTGCTACCATCAATTCAAAATCAATGCAATAAAAATGTTTTTCTATTTCGAGCATACCATTTGTCTTCCTCCCACCTTGCATTACAAGCGAAGTCGACTTTCCACTAACATTCTTAAAAAAAAACGCCTATCCGCACCACCTTCTGGGCCACTACTGCAAATTCTTCCTATACAAACTGTTCGATCCCGGCATTAACAAACCCTCAGTCCGTAAATTGGACTTCTTTCACCCACTTCCGTGCTACTACAAAGCCTCGTTTAGGGCAGCAAACACTCTGACAACGTTCCACTCTGAAGCCTACCTACATACAAACTTCAAATTTTCGTACAGAAACACATTTACCATAAGGTCCTACTTCAAATTTAAAGCCAAAGTTCCCACACCACTTTTGCCAAGTGTTATCTACCTTTTCCGCTGCCTGGGATGCAATGCCTCGTACATCGGTAGCACTGGACAACACTTTAAAGCCCATGTTGACCAACATTTGGACGTATCTAGTCGAACAGGTTTACCGCTTGGAAAGCCCTCACATTCGGGTCACCACCTACAGCTGAGCAAAGTAACCATCCCATAAGCAGGAATGACTTCTCCATCATAGACTCTTTTAATCCAATAGAGCTCACAACATTAGAATCCCTCTGTATCCACAGAACAAGACCCAGCCTTAAATTAACGTTATGACCTCGGCTGTGCCGCTTCACACGGTCCCCAATTAGTCCCAAACTCGCTGATTGTACAGGAGCTGACATCAGGCCCCTCCACCCACCTTGGTTCATCTGCCTTTTAGATCTGTTCCCGATAACACATATGCTCATCTCACCTCATCAATAACAGTGAGTTCTCTGCGTATACATCATATGAAAGCTAACAGAGGAACAAGTTAACAAGTGTTTATAACAAGGTGTTAGAACGGTTACGTCACGAGCAATGGTTTCATCGTGAATCAACAGCAGCGCTTAGATTGCTCGTGTGACCGTACTGCGTAAAGTGCGCCTTCGGTCGAGGCTGCTGCTTATGTACTAAGGTGACATCATAAGCATATTGGAAATGAAGCTTCCCTATTGGTGTCCTTCATGTCAAGTAATATTCCACTTAAAGATTAATTCGAGCCCGCAGGGACACTCACGGCTCGGCTGCTACTGGGTTTGCACGGGGAGACAATCTGTACCTGTAGCACAGCGTGACCACTCACTGCAAGTGCAGCCTTGGGCTCGGAGAGACGCATACGCGACCTTGAACGCCCCTCTCGGGTACAGGCACGGTTGAGGTTGACTCTGCTCGCTAGACAAACTGCTTTCCTTTTCGTCTGATTGGGTTGTAAATAACATTGTTAGCTGCCCCGCTGTGAACGCCCACAAGAATATTGGGGCCACGCTAGGCCGACAGCCAGCTCCTACATTGTCTCCACATTCGTAGTTTCGTAATCAAAAATTCTGTTTTCTGCTTAGGAGACTCCGACGTGGTGCGATGGGCTTTACGGTTCGGCCTTTTCGACTGGGAAGAAGATGCTGAGGTGTTCGTGCCCAGCTTTATTAATGGCATCCCAGTGATGCTGTCGGTAGCATTGCTGGCAGCGTGCTGTCAATCTCCGGTAATGTTGTACTGGAAGTGGCTCCAGCAATTCTTCCAGCATTCCCATCAAGGCTTGAAAACAGTCGAAGAATCGATATCAGGTGAGACTGTGAATCTATCAGTAATGGTGAGTTCCCAGGTGAGACTTTCTTTCTCGACAACGAAACCGGCTGACGCTGCGGTCAGTAAGGTGCCCGGTGATGCTTCATAACCGTTAACTGATCGCGAGAATATCCCCATGCTGCCCAAGAAAAAGGCTGGCGTGTGGACCCTTGTGTGAGTCAACCTTAAGGGCCGATAGAATTGATCTAACTGAACGTAGAAGGGAATGACGAAGAGGATGGCTGGGGCGATTTGTTAACCTGACAACACAAGCCTTCGCCTCAACTGACTGATCCTCTTCGCTACATTTTCATTCATTTTTAAATAGTATAACTACACTCACTTTACATAGAAGAGATTCTTTTTCGTGACACCGTAACTCGAAATGACACTGCTTCTACAAACAGTTAAACACACCTGCAAGTGATTTAGATCCGTGTTAGTTCAGCTCTAAATGCTTGGCTTAGAGTGAGCAACGCATCCACGAATTCAAAATTATTCTTTGGAGGGACCTAAGCCAATACTCCGTTACTGGCCTCCCATGATGACGTCACTACCCCCGTCAACAGGTCCAACATTAACAAACACTACATTGTCTCATATATACTTCGGTCACAAAGACAAACCAGCAATGAAGTTCCGCCACCAGAACTTCTCGTCTTTCGTAGCGGCAACTCACTTTAGGAAAGTATTGTTCCAAAGGGCACGCCTTCCCGTGCACCAACGAGAAACACTTGCCTGGGAGCGTTCGTGCCACACGAAAACTGCAGTTTGTGTGCTGCACGAGCACGCATACGCAGGTAATGGCAATGCGTGCTGGTTTTAGGACAACGCTCTTCTAAAGCACTTCTGTTCCCCGCTTATTTTGCTATCAAGAACTAATGCCTAGTCAAATTCCACCGATTATCGAAACCGTTTTTACTTTAGGAATATGAATCGTGTTTATATCTCCATAGACCCTTAGGTGCGTCATGAAAAGATGCAGTACAAAGAAGTTTTGTGATATACATTCATACCATAATATGGGCTAAAGTCCCCCGTTTAGCATGTAAGTGAATATTTACTCCTAAATGATTTATTTTATTGCTTATGACCAATGCACTGCGACATTGATTTCTGTAAAACTCACCTGCATCATCTTATCTGATTTCAGCGATGCCTGATGTACAATGGTACCACCTGACACTACTAGTAGCAGTGGTTTACTGGAACATTGCGGTACCACTGCACCTGTGTGTACAGGATTGGTACCACCACAGGCATCTCTACGGCGGTCTACTGCTTAGGTTCCCGAAGGCAAGCAAGCAGGTGGGTTATTGATGTAGGTGAATTCCTATCATATGTGTATTTTAACGTCAGATCTTGACGTAGGTGGTTTCCAACCGTAGGATCCTAACGTAAATGCGGTCCTGGAGTTCTGACGTAAGTGGCTACTTTACATAGGTGGGTGCCTAGTATAGGTGGGTTCTGACACAAGTGGGTTCATGACGTAGTTTGGATTCAGATTTGAGTTCTTGATGTAGGTGGGTTCCAGAGGCGGGTTCCTCTAGTAGATCTTGGGAAATGAATTTAGCGATTGATGCATACGCAACAATAAATTCGTATCATGTAACAAATCGTTAATTTGCAAAGCCTAAATTGGCAGAACTTGCTTAATTCTGATCCTGGACCACGCGGTACTTGCCAGTGAGGTTGATGACAGATTCATTAAACTTTGACACAATCTTTTCCAGTCAACAGAGCGACCTCAAGCAAATAGTAAACTGTTGACAGTGATGCAGGATATGTGTTTATTAGCATGAAACACAACTGTGGACAACGATAATTGAATCTTAAGACACGACAACAACCTAAAATTGGCTAAAATAAATTTTGCAATTACCATTGGCCAATGCTCATGTGGGCGCGTTTCTTTCCAAAAGATGCATTCGTTACGTCTCCATGAACAGTTTATTTTGATTTGATTGGATGTTATTCTATAGAGGTTTCATCAGTAGACACCAGCCTCACTTGCGAGGAATTGACCAAACTGAAAATGCATCCATGCATGGAGGCCCTCCAGCGAAGGGTTTGTTTAAAAAAGAAAAAAATATGAAAACTCTTGCAAACACTGTAGTTGACCCAATATTTGTCAGTTGGTGTGAATATGTAGTAGAGGGATATTTTGCATATCTTTAACTCGAAGACTCTTACTTCAATGCTTTTTTTCTCTTAATGCGACTGCTAGTTATAAAGTTATACCTGTAATAAATACGGTAGATGTTCATAGCAATCTGCTTCTGTTTCATGCGTAGTTAAATAAGTTAAATTTAGTAGTCTAATATTACTTTAGCTTTGGAAATGACTAAGTTTACAGTAATTTACGGGACTTGATACATTGACTGTGAGCTACAGGAAGAAAAATTTAGACTAATTATTCGAACTCATTCTAAGAGAAGGTTGTCAACAACAATTTCCTAATTGACAAAATTTTTATATATTTTTAAAAAATTTTGTCAATTTCAAAATTTTGTCGACTAGTACATTTTCCTAGATTTTTGTTATTAGTGTGCTTTTCCCTCTCTTTCGCACTTTTTAGATGCATAGAACAGTTCCCGTACTTTTGTATCACTTGATAACTATCAACTAAATCGTAGCAAATTTAGTTTACATCATTCGCATATTAATTATAACTAGCGGGACCCGTGGAATTCCACGGTTCAATAAAGACTATACTTTCCAAAATGAACCAACCCACGCTACACTATTACAATTTACCTCAGTTTAACCTAATGCAGCTCTTATAACGT
>LQNS02278149.1:2421503-2440197 GCA_001587735.2 Parhyale hawaiensis
AAATTGAATTTAGAGCAGAGATGCTAATACTACCAATTTTCTTTGCCCAAGGCGTATCTTGGCTACGCCTCAGACCCTATGAGGAATGCCATCCGCTACCAGCAGCAAAGCGAGTGAAATTTTTGTAAAGAAAAACGAAAGCGTAGATGTGATACGGGTGAAATGAAGTCAAGTCTCTAATTTACGCCTATCTATTTGTGAAGAGCGTGACACACACACACACACACACACACGTAGATACAAGCGTATTAATATATAGATCATTTCATCAGTAAGATCAATGAAAAAGAAAATCATCACTTTCTGTTTGTAGAGTACATTATTGGCAATGGCATTAAGATAGATATTTTCGTTGTTTCTTATTATTATCCTTCGTAGATACTTGACAATGATATCAATTCTTTTCATCTTCAGTCCTGTCAGGAAGCAATGGATATTCATTGTACAGAATTGCATGCTAGAGTTAGTTTCTCAAACAAAAATAAACCCACACAGTTTTACGCTCCAGAATACAAAAGACCCAACTGTATCAAGCTGCAAAACTGGGACAGGCCCTTTCAAAAGTGGCCTGCTTTCTGCGTGCATCGGAATATTTATGACGATGTTGGCGACGCAGAAAAATCGGGAAGCCTTCGGGCAAACTGACCTTCTTTTTAACTTTGCATGTAGTCGAATTCTGCACTGCGTCGTACAGGGAAATTCGGGACTGAAGTATGAACGAGGGTTGGGCAAGACGAGCAGAAGCATATAATAGGCATATTCATAAAATATTATAAACATTCATTAATATATTATTTACATAATATGTAAACTTAAAATGTAGTATAACTTTTAATTTTTTTATAATTACAGCATAGTTAAATTAGAAAAATAGGGAAAAAACTGATAGATAAATATTTCTAAAAGTTAAAAATGCCATAATAAAATTTATATATATATATATACAGTTTGTATAGGTAACTTGAATGTATTAAGTGTTCACCACAGGAATTATCAAAGCATTTACCGGCATATGTAAAAAGTGACAAAAGCTGAAAGAGTTTTTTACATCATACTCATACCATCCTTTATATTTGTGCTGGACTGAAGAATAAACATATTTTATTATTGAAAAATACCGCTGCCAGGGTTGCCAATGACATTTTGATAAAAACTCTAATGTTGGGAGAAAGACCCCTCTCTTCGGCAGCCGTGGGTGCGGAAGGACAGATACACTGACGTACTGAAAATCCTGCATCCCAACTGATTCTAGGCAGGCTGTAGCCAGCTACCTGTTCCGTTATTAAATGACAAGAAAATCGTACGTCAACGATACTCCCGTTGTTTTTGCTCATCTTTGTCGTTCTGTTCTCAGGAATACCTATTCCTTCGCCGTCGTTGGTCTCAACAAAATTTGTACTTCATGAGCTCAGGAAACAAAAAAAAAATCAAACATGGAAAGGCAACTACAATCGAGTATCTGTGCAATCGCATAAGGTACATCAAAAGTCTTCAGTAATTAGATAACAAAAAAAAAAAACTACAAGGCAGTGACTTCTCGCCGTTCAACGGCAAATTTTCTTCTCTTGAGATGAAAAGACCAACCGACCAAGCAAGCAAACAACAAACTACGTAGTGGGATGTCAAAGCCTAATTTTGAGTCCCAGGATGGGAAGCCCTCTCTAAGTCTAGCTCAGATATCTTCGACTGATACTAACATCTGCTCGTGAATATTTATTTGTTTAATTGGCTTAATGCTTTCTCTGGTTAAGTCACTTATCTCTTTAGATTTCTGAGTGTCAATGATTTGCGTCAAGAAATATTAGATTCCATGAAACACCAAAAATCACCAATTGACGAAATTGACATATGAGCAAGGGAAAAAGTTTAAAATGGAACATTTGTCGACATTGAAATTTAGGATTTAAATTTCTTTCGTAATCACATGCATCGACAGACGCCTTTGTGTATTTATCAGCTGGTTGACTTATCAAGCTACTTATTTGTTTAGCTTTTTACTTATCTACATATTTCCTCTCAAGTTTGAAACATATTTGTTAGCCGTAGCAATAGCTAGTTTAACCGTATCTTCGATACGGTTGAGGTACGAAGCACTTTTTGACGGCAGTGCTAGCCAATTAACTAACTAAAGTATAATTTCGTTGAACAATCTGTAAGCACGAAGAACCTGATTGCTTGCCCCCTGCCCCAAAGGAATTAGCGGCGCGCATCTCTTTTGATATTTCAATTTGAAGCTGAGGTATTCGAGTGCACTATTACTGCCGGTCGAGAACCACGAGCGCGTACAGTGGAAATCTAGTAATGCAATTTCTTCAATAAACTATCATATTTGACGTCAGAACACAATAATTATAATCGTTCACTCTTTTATGATATTTGCTGTTCAATCTGCAATTATATTTGTTGTTTAGTTTTTCTTTTGTAGAGCACTGAATTTGCTGCGAGCTATGTACACATTCTGTGGAGAGGTTTCATGTGACTCCTTCGCATGTTCAGCCAATGGCAGGTTCATGCTATGAGCACCTGATAAGCGAACGTTTCTGCGAATATTCCTTTCAAGTCGGTAGCTACGATACCTTTGAGCAGTACTTAAAAGTTGAAGGAAACGCCAAGGCGAACGCTCGCTTATAAGTTGATCCTGCGATTGCATGGTGTGTCATCGGCCTCCACTACCTGTCGCTTAGAACGCTCTCGATAATCATGAAGCACACTGCATAACAACTACGACCTACATTGATGATACTTCCGATGAGGTCCAGGTGGCGCTATGCACGCCACCCATCTTGAGCAGAGGTGATGCTGCAGTCCGTGAAAAGCCAGATGGCTAACAGCGAGTTATTCCCACAGTTCACATAGCCGCTCACAGCAGGTTTATCTGGCACTTTCAGTAAGAATGAGTCCAGTAAGTTTTTAAATTTCGCAGTCACTGTACCGGTGACATTTCGGATGTGACGTGGCATTTTGTAAAATAGTCTCGCCCCCCGAACCGTGAAACTATTAGAATACTTTGTGGCTATTGCGTCACCACCAGTTTTGATCGGAATTCGCACGTCACAAGTGCGACCAATACGGTCTGAGTGTCTGGCCTGGATTGGTCCATTGACGTTGAGAGTAATTCCTTCTAGAATTTTCCAAAACATATATGATCGTTAAGCGCTCGAATCGGCTTTGAATTAAGTACATTCGAATTTGAGCCAGTCTTTCGTGATAGTTTAAATCTTGCATGCCCCGGATTTTGGCAGTCGACGATCGTTGGATAGCCTCAAGGCGCTTGAAGTCTTTCCGTTTGCTTGGCATCCAAAGAGGTGAACATTATTCAATCCTCGGCAGTATTAGTTGTTTCCATATGGTTAGCATTGTGTTTGCCTCTCGTGAAGAGAAAGTTCGAAGCACTCATCCGCTCCCCTTGTTGCCTATAGTAACAACTCGAGCCACGTGATCTTCATAAGTGGCATTATCATATATTTTCAACCCAAGATCTCTTAAAATTGGTTTTCTGTCGATTTCGCTCCCATCTCTCGTCGGGTAAGAGGTAGATTAAGTAAGGGAGAAGTTTTTTCCACGCCGTAATAGTTCAAATTTTGATTCGTTGAAGGTCATGTTATTAACCGATGTCCAGTGAAGGTTGTTGGTTAGATCTAGTTGCACATTCCGTACGTCTGCCATTGATTGTACCGCTGCTAATATCCCTGTGTCATCAGCGAACGATGACGGAACGGCAAACTTGCATTGGTGCCCCATATCATCTATCATGATAAAGAAGAGTATTGGACCAAGCACGGTGCCTTGTGGGACTCCACTGAATACCGGCTGTCGTTTGGACACTTTATTATTTTTAATCACATTCAGAGTTCAGTTTTTCAGGAAAGCGTCGATCCATCTAAGTCATTTTCCACGGATGCCCATGTTGAAAAGCTTGAGTAATAATATTTTATGATCTACTTTACCGAAGGCTGTGGCAAAATATAAGTATATTACGTCCACATTTTTGCCATGGCATAGTAGGTCTAGAACAGAGTCATAATGCTCAAGCAACTGGGAAGTGGTTGAACGTTTATGGCGAAAGCCATGTTGATTTGACTTAAGCTAGTTACTGCTTTCTAAAATATTAATGATGTACTAAGTGTTTCCAAAAGACCCTTTCAAACGTATTCACTATGTGACTAGTTAGGGAAACAGGTCTATAGTTCGCTGGTTCCATGCTATATCCAGCTTTAGGAATAGTGAAATAATTGCGTGCTTGTAGGTGAGTGGAATTACTCCATCATCCATCGGTTTTCGCCACATATGGTATAGAGGGTAAGAAATGCTTAGCTTGCACATCTTAAGAAATTTTGCAGGACCATCATCTGGTCCCACTGCACTGTTGCCGCTAAGTTGGTCAATGGCTAGTTCAATGTTTAGTTCTGTGAACTCGAAGTCCGTTATGCAGTTTGTAGTTACGTCAATTCTTGGGATTTCAGGATTTGGAATTTTATCACTACAGGCTTTTGATATTGACGGCTTAGTATTTCGCTCATTTCCTGGTCATCCTCAACAATAGATCCTGTATGATTCACCAGCGACCCGATATTCGATTTTACCGAAGAATGATGTGATGAATAGGCAAAAAAATTTGCTATTGCCTTTTTATTTTTTCAATGGCTTGCTTTTCTTGTTCGTGTTTTTCTTCATCGTGTGATCTTGCAAGTTGACGTTCTATCTCATCTAGCTCGACGACAGAGGCATGATACTGAAGACTAGCTGAACAAAAATAATCACGAAGCAATCATTCTATTAAGCAGCATTTTATTCATTTTATTGCTTCGCACAAGAACTCGAGATTCATGTAATTAAATGATAATATATATATTTTTAATTTTACCTTACATTTATTCGCAGGAGTGCAGGAGACAGGATACGTGCGCCGTGTGCCTGGACCAGCTGGACACAGGCTGTATCACCCGCTGCAGGCACGTGTACCACCGTGCGTGCCTCAGGACACTGGTACTTAAGCAGCATACGAGATGTCCACTGTGTACTGCAGTTCTCTAAGTACTTTCTGCAAACTTACTGAGTACCACTAGTACTGTTATTTATCCGTGTAGAGCTTTTTTACGAGATCCTGTGGACATTGAAAAGTGTATCTTTACAAAATTTGCAAACTGGCCTTATGCCATATATAGTAGCTTTGTATGGTGTCTGCTGTCTATATCAGATACAATGATAATAATTTGCCATGTTACCCCTCTTTATACTAAACTGTGGGGAGCAATAGCTCCCTCTTTTGAAGATACTGTTCAAAGTTGTTCCGCTCAACATAAATTTTAAAGCTGAAAGTGCAACGTAACTGGATGCTTTGAGCATCTGACGTGCAGCTTTTTTGCCTGTGAGCTATTGACCTCAGCCAGCAATTCTTCTGCCGTTTTTTTTTCTTTTATTTGTGAGCTATAGACCCCAGCAACCACATCTTCTGCCAAAATTTTGCCTGTGAGCTATAGACCCCAGCAACCACATCTTCTGCCAAATTTTTGCCTGTGAGCTATAGACCTCAGCAAGCACTGCTTCTGCCAAGTTTTTGCCTGTGAGCTATAGACCTCAGCAAGCACTTCTTCTGCCTCATTTTTGCCTGTGAGCTATAGACCTCAGCAAGCACTTCTTCTGCCTCATTTTTGCCTGTGAGCTATAGACCTCAGCAAGCACTTCTTCTGCCTAATTTTTGCCTGTGAGCTATAGACCTCAGCAAGCACTTCTGCCTAATTTTTGCCTGTGAGCTATGGACCTCAGCAAGCACTTCTTCTGCCAAATTTTTGCCTGTGAGCTATAGACCTCAGCAAGCACTTTTTCTGCCAAATTTTTGCCTGTGAGCTATAAACCTCAGCTAGCTTTTCTGTAGACAAGCAGCTTTGGGAACGGAGGTATTCCCAAATATCTTGTATAATTATGTAATCATGCATTGTTGTCAATTATGTAAAATCATACCAACCTATTTTGTTTGAGCTGAAAACACGTGTTTTCAATCTAGCATTATAATGTTAGTGCTAAACTATAAAATGTGATGACTAGCACTTAGATATGTAGTTTAATCATTATAGTTATACTCCATAATAAGAATGGTCTACCTTACGCAGTAATTTTATTTAAGCCAGCCTTTAACTGCTATCGTAAGGAAAAAGCTTGGTATTAAAGAAACTACTTTAAAAAAACATGGCAAGAAGAACTATACGTTTTCTTGCAGAATATTACTGCCCATATGAAGGGCAATGTAAGGTTAGAAAGTCCTACAGGGCTATGAAACAAAAACACAAATTTGTACACGGAGCCACAGGAAACTGACAATTGTTGAGTATCCTTCGGGTAACTTCCTATTCAAAATACCTGTGACATAAAAGACATCGAATGTAGAAACTCACCGGACTCTTATCCCCCCCCCCCCAAAAAAAAAATCAGACATGTCAGCTGTCAGTGGTTACGGGCACTGTGGGGATGCTTACTGTTGGTTCTTCAGCTGTTCACAAGTTACGAGTCGACCCGAGACAAAGAAGCTTCAACAAGAAAATCTATTTCATCAGCAAATGCTGGATACGAGGAGGATAAATGATGTACCCTAAGCAGTAGAGTTCAGTATTCTCTAATGAAATAGCTTTTCTCCGAACCTTTTTCATGAATGACGGCTACCCACACCACCTTCTAGATCGCTACTGCAAACTATTTCTTGACAAACTATTCAATCCCGGTATAGCTAAACCTACCGTTCGTAAATTAAACTTTTACCACTCCCTTCCATACTACAGCAAAACCACTGTCGATAAAGTCATTTCCCTGACAGCTTTCCTCTCCGATGCCTACCCGCACGCAAACTTCAGGTTCTCTAAGAAAAACACATTTACCTTAGGTTCCTATTTTAAATTCAAAGATAAACATCCCACAAATCTTCTGTCAGTGTTGTAAACAAATTTTCTTGCAAAAGCTCCTCAGCTCTGTACATTGGCAGCACTGGACAGCATTACAAAGCCTGCGTTGACCAACAGTTAGGTATATCAAGCAGAACAAGTGTACCACCAGCAAAACCTACACATTCAGCTCTCCGTCTTCATGGAGAACAAAACAACCATCCAATTAGCAGGAAAGACTTTTCTATCATAGCCTTTTCCAATCCAATAGAACTCACAACCCTTGAATCGCTATATATTCATAAAATAAAAACCAGCATCAATATAATGACCTCAGCCGTACCACTCGTCACGATCCATGATTGACGCTTTTTCCTCCGACTGTACTTGCTCGTTTCCCTCCGCTTCCCAGCGTCCCATATCATCCGAGCCTTATAGAAGGACCCCCATAGCACACTATTGTCATTCCCTTTTAGGTCTCTCGCTGTTAACACCTGACCTAGTTCATCTGAAATAAAATAAAAATTATTTTTAGGGATCCTTTGTAGTTCATAATTATGATGGGAACTTGGTTTACACAAAGTTAATCTTTAATGAAATACGGTATTTATTTTACGAAGTTAGCCTTAGTCTAAGCTATTCTAATTTCATCTATTCTAGGATTTTCTCGCCTAGCTTAACTTATCTTCATCTAACCTAAGTTATTCTATCCATGCCTAACCAAACCTAACCCAATCTAACCTAGCTTAGCTTTATCTAACCTAACTTAGCCTGGCTAACTAAGCCTACCTTAGCCCAACATAACCAATCCTAACCGAAACCAAACATAACCGAAAATAACCTAACCAATATGTCACCAAAAGCCCAAAATCAACATTTTCAGGGTTTTTGTTTTCTGAAAAACAGACCTTGCCTACCTAACCTTACCCGACGGTTTGAACCTTTTTCTAAACACCCAACTTTTTGGATGTAAGCAATTTCGACCCGACGTCTCTAACCCGACTAAACCCGAAATTTTTGGGGGGGATGTACCAGACAAGTCGATTTCTGGTTCGAGTAACATAACCCTAACACATTATGTAGCCTCACCTAACCTATTTCAGGGGCTCTTCCAACCCACGTTGGAGCATTCAAATACTAGGTACAATTTAGCTTAGTAGAATATGATTTAGTTTAATTAAATACATTGTAGTACGAATTCACTGAGTTGAGATATGAAATACACTTCAAGAGACTGGTAGGGCAGTTTTCCGATTGGGGCATTTTTCCTCCATGAGGATATTTCTAAGATACCGCGCACATGTATGTATAAATGTATTTACACATGCACTAAACGCATAAATCTATCCGTTCTATTTACTCATCATATATATCCTCAGACTTTATTTCAAATTGTTTCAACTAAATAACTTCAATTTGTTTAGAAGGGAATACACACAATTGTATTTATTACATGTATTAATAACCCATTTACCTTGTCATGTATCCATTTTAAAAATGATCATGTATAATCTTCTTTAACTGATCAAAACAATGTTATAGGTGCAAACTTGCTCTAGTTGAATTGGAAGCAGGCAATGAATAACTTAATATGAGCGAATTTTCAAGTAGCAACACTTCTGTCTTTAGTAGAGGGAAAAACCTGGTTTTTCGTAAAAATGTAGTTCATGCAGCTAGATCTATTACCATGTAAACCACATTATTATGGATGTAAACGTTTGGTTACAAAAACATTGAATCCTTTGCGTATAGAATGTGCGTTTGTTGCTCCAAAGGCTTAATTATCAGAAACTCTACCACAAGTTGCCATACAAACTTGTTAGATTCAATTAGTTTAATTGGGGTCTCTCTTGAGCTTTAATTCTTTAGTTCCCTGTGCTCAATTCCCTGTGTTTAAAGGCAACAATTTTATTAATTTGCGAAGCAGCAACTGCGCAATTTTCCTGCAAATGATAAAAGGCTCTTACGGTGCAAAGCTAAATCAGATTAAACTATAATTCATTTGCGTACATAATGCAAACAACTAATTACCATCGCAATGCAGATTTATCGCTTAATCCCTTCATTACTGAGTTGATTTTCTGATGCCGGTGTTTGTGTTTATTCTGAAAAATGGCAGAGACTTGTTTCTTTCTCTGAAAATTCTGACACATCTATGGATCGGTCAAAAGTATCCGATATACTTCATAAGGCATCAGTAACACTATTTTTTAGGAAATTTAATTATTAGATATCTTAAAGTAGTGATCATTATAGTACTAGAGTGTAAATACGTTCTTGTGTTTTTTCACCAAAAAAAAAGATGCAGTTAGAAAGACGTTACATAATTGTAAAGCTAAGTCAAGTTTCGGCAGGCTGCAATATATTAGGATGGTGGCCGATAAAACATATTACATTTTGAATCCATTCATTAGAACCACATTTTGAAGAACTGATGTTAAAACCAAAATTGGAAAAGCTTCTTGAATTATGTAAAAAAACAAATTCTGTGTTTTTGTAGGCATCATCGTCTTCTAGACTTGATGAGTATTTTATGGCATTACCGAAAAACTAGGGACCAATCCATCGTGTAATTTGATGGACCCACGGTAAAATAGTGTAACAGTTGTCTTGAAGAGCTCATGAAATAACTATGAATAGTGTGATAACTTTTTGGTATATTAACTGCTAAGTAAATCAATCCTTGTGTGCAGTTTCGCTTCTCAAGCGAATCAAGCCTAGTTCTTACTATTGCCTATTAGCATGAGTCATATAGTCACGTTTAGGATGTCTCTTTAATTAAATCTGTAATGAATTACGTAGAACAAAAAAAAAAAAACTTATAATATTTCTGATGCACGCAAGAACGCAAAAAAAAAAAAAACCGGAAGGGTGACAAACTCTTGCGTCAAAAAAAAAATATCGGTGGACCTGTGTTAAGATGCTGGTAACCAACGAGCACAGCTTATTCCTACGCGTTTCATTTGTTATTTGCAGTGTTCACAGCTGCAGCTGCCACAATAACTGCTAAAACCAAGTAAAAATTTTTAAAAGTAATCCAAATCGAAAATTGATGAACTCATTGACACAATTAAAGCACTCTGAGAGCGCATACTTCCGTTAAGCAAGAGAACGTTAACGAAATATCCTCAAAAATGCTAATTTGTCCTGAAACTATGATATATATGCTCTTTAACATCGCCAGAATTTGGTCGCAAATGTCTTTTGATATTACTAACAGCTTCTGTAAGAGTTTTAAAGCTTCGTATTTTCCTTTTTGAGTTATGACCGGACAAACATTTTGACCAACATTAGTCAAAGACACAAACAGATGAACCCACGATCCTCACCAAAGTTTGGCTATTAGCTAGGCGCAAATGATTGATTTGGTGCTGATACGAATAAAATCTTGGTTTCAGAACCAATTCATATTTTTCGGTACCGTTACCTTACTTTACGGAGGTATGCGCTATCAGAATGCTCTCAAGGTTTTATTATATTATCATCTATATCATTATCCATAACAGTATACTGATATCGCTCGTATAATAGTATACTGATATCGCTCGTATAACAGTATACTGATATCGCTCGTATAACAGTATACTGATATCGCTCGTATAACAGTATACTGATATCGCTCGTTTAATAGTATACTGATATCGCTCGTATTACACTATACTGATATCGCTCGTATAATAGTATACTGATATCGCTCGTATTACAGTATACTGATATCGGTTGTATAACAGTATATTGATATCGATCGTATGACAGTATACTGTTATCGCTCGTATAACAGTATACTGATATCGTTCGTATAACAGTATACTGATATCGCTCGTATAACAGTATACTGGTATCGCTCATGTAATAAACAGTATACTGATATCGCTCGTGTAACAGTATACTGATATCGCTCGTATAACAGTATACTGATATCGCTCGCATAGCAGTATACTGATATCGCTCGTATAACAGTATACTGATATCGCTCGTATAACAGTATACTGATATCCCTCGTATAACAGTATACTGATATCGCTCGTATAACAGTATACTGGTATCGCTCATATAATAAACAGTATACTGATATCGCTCGTGTAACCGTATACTGATATCGCTCGCATAACAGTATACTGATATCGCTCGTATAACAGTATACTGATATCGCTCGTATAACAGTATACTGATATCGCTTGTATAACAGTATACTGATATCGCTCGTATAACAGTATACTGATATCGCTCGTATAACAGTATACTGGTATCGCTCATATAATAAAGAGTATACTGATATCGCTCGTGTAACAGTATACTGATATCGCTCGTATAACAGTATACTGATATCGCTCGCATAACAGTATACTGATATCGCTCGTATAACAGTATACTGATATCGCTCGTATAACAGTATACTGATATTGCTCGTATTATTTATTATTATTATTATTAAATCACACCAGGCTGGCGACGTAGGAACGGAGAAACTCCATGAGGTTAACAAACCCCCCCCCCCCGCAACCAGCCCAGCGGGTGGAGAAAGCAAAAGAATGAAAAAAATAAAATCCGAGATCACAGAATAGCTCTGTGTACAGATCGTTTAGAGCTGCCAATACCAGCACCAGCAAAGACAGAGCCATCAAGACCATTCCAAACATCCACACACGATGGAAAACAACGATAGCGGCCAGCTATCTACGCGCCCCAGACCCTGCCATCACCAGTACGGGCTTTGGCCGAAAAGAGGAAGAAGAGAGAGGAAAGGAAAAGAGCTAGTCCACCATGATGGGCTCCCTTCCTTCTCAGGAGCAGACTGCGGAAGACTGAGCACCCAGCTATGGCACCAGCCTGTTCATCTCCTCTCAGGGATGCCGTTGGACCAAAAAGGTCTCATCCGTCTTTAGAGTGGCATTTCCTCCAACTCAGGGGCTACCGAGAGCCCCGAACCCAAAGCCAGCTCATACAACCAAAGTGGCGTCCGGTGGCCGGACAATGGGGGCGGCCTGATAACGCGCAGGCCACGCGTATACTACAGTATACTGATATCACTCGTATAACAGTATACTGATATAGCTCGTATAACGGTATACTAATATCGTTCGTAAAAGCTCTTCAGATGATTTTAAAAACAAGGTGGAAACCGCACATTCTCGGAAATTGTAATTAGCAGGATAAGAAGTAAGCTTTGCAGCCAATGGTGGTGTTAGTCATGCTTTTGAATTGCACACACAACTAAAGAAGCATTTGCATAGAATATCAGCTCTAATAAGGTGATTATTGTCCACTGTGCGCTGTTAGTGTTAACAAAATTGAGTGTTTAGCTTAGAAGAATTATTGTGTGCAAACTGACATTAGTCGTTAAGGGATCAAAATCATTATCATATAATTTATAGCACTATTTGATTTACTAAAGAAAGCGTCAGTAGCTTAATTATATAAATACGTAGGGCATCACGGCAAAAGTATTTGTTATTTCACCGAATTGCATTAATTCGAGAGTCTTAAGTATTTATTGCAATTAAAAAGATTTGTGTCCAGTATCCAGGTAAAGAAGCTAATACGACCTATTCTGTCTCTGTGGTTCTAATTGTGTACAAGTATTACTACTTCAGATTGTTACTATGACCTCGTGGCTGCTACTACGGTCATTTTTATGTATATTATTTAGTAAGTATTGCAGCCAGTACCATCTGCATATGTGTTGATGACACTTGAACGCTTGATGTTAGTATACGTTAAGTGATTTGCACTGTATTGAACTACTCAGTCATGCAATTGTTGATAATAAGTTATCCCTCCGTTGCATTTTCGTGGACTGAAGTATGCTTGATATGACTTACTAAGGTTCCCTAGCAAAATCAGCGAGACTACAGATACCTAATCGAGTCATTGCTATAATTTCTAAAGACGAACCTTACATGAATGCCCAAACCACCGCTACAGCCTGAGTACTACAACTCTCGCGGAAGACCACCTCGCAGTAACACGAAGCAGGTTTAACAAAATAAACCTCCTTGGTAAACCCCATCCGAACGCTTACCAGTGAAGCTGTACTTCAGCGCTGTCAGCTCCCGTTGGAGGATAATACATATGTATATATATGCAGTATATAAACATATCACTTCCCTAGTGATAATACCACTCCGTGTGCTGCTACCGCAGGAGGAACAACTGCCAGGGGCGTGTTGCAATCAGACGCCGGTGTTACCCTCACAGTGTTACCCGTGTAGCAGTGAATACAACGTGTGATTTCAGCTTCCCAACAACGTGTTGCGGAATTTTTGGCATGCTAAAACATATACATGTCTGGCGGAGCCTTATTGTGGCTGTATTTTAGGATAAAAAGTTGAGAAACTGCACAAAAGTGCTTCACATACTAGAATCCAAGCAGTATGTGACCAGGAAGCAAAGAATGCAACGGGAGGACTCAATAGGACTGAAATAAAACATAGCTGTGACCGCACGTAGTAAATTTACATCACATCGACGAGTCGAAGTGTTTTAGGTGTGGGGCCTCAGACCTTCGTATATGGTTTTAGATTAGATTAGATTAGATAGGCGGTAGTAGACGAACCAACAGGCCCATTCTCAAAGAGAGACCGAATTGAAGCCATTCAAATACTGGAATGTTTCTATTAAATGCCCTCTGAGTCGTCTTTGCTCGAGAGAGATCAGACCCAGTTCCTTTAGGCGACATTCATACGGCTTGTTTCGCAGCTGAGGTATCAATTTCGTTGCACTGCGTTGGACTCTTTCCATGTTATCGATATCTTTGCTCAGATGTGGCGACCAGAATTGAACAGCAAATTCTAAGTGTGGCCGCACTAGTGCCTTGTACAGGGAAACGATGATATCCTTGGACTTGTATTCAAAATTTCTGGTGATAAATCCCAGTACTCTGCTTGCCATTTTCACACTCTTGCCAACCTGTTAACTGTGCTGTAGTTTGTTTGTAATAGTGATTCCCAAGTCACGTTGTTGGGTGATAGGAGACAATTCTGTCCCATTCATTTTCAATGGAGTTGAAGAGTTCACTAGCCCTACGTGCATTACTGAACATTTGTCAACATATCATCGTATTTTTTCGATTTATTTCATTCAGTCTCCCGCTCAAGACTGGCCAGCTACTTCAGCTGCAAAATATCGAAAAATGTCGTCGCCAAGTACAGAAAGTTCGGGCAATAGGCTGTTACTGTGGTTTCTCTCGCGTACACAATTGGCTATAATGGTGCTTATATATGTTGGTAAGGAATATATATATTCTGTGAAGAGTACTGTGAAGTGAATATGAAGTGTAAATAAGGCTTCAATCAAGAAAAAAAGTTAAATTGAGTCGCCGGAACGGAACAAATTCGGCGCTAGTGTTGTGAAAGTTTCCACCAACATGCACTGCAATATTCTATAGATAATTGCTAAATTGGTATATATTATCTTGATTTATTTATACGCTAGAGATGAATTTCGCAATTTAAGAGTATTTTTCTGGTGAAATTAGTTAAAATGCTCCTAGGCTGCTCAGCCATAGATTCGTCGATGATGACGTCACTTTTTGGTGCTAATTTTTTGTTAGTCCTCCCGTTACGCTCTTTGCTTCCTGGTATATGACAGTCAAACATGTTGTAATACTAATTATCGAGTATCATAGCCGATGTTTGTAAACAAAGGCAGTGTGACCCAGCTGATAACCCTTAAATTTAGGAGGGTTATGGTCGATATCACCCGGTGTTACCCAACCTGTGTCGCATTGTAGGCCGGTGTAGTACATGTAACACCGAAGGCCTGATTGCAACACGCCCCTCCCTTAGACTGATACCAATGATAATTATGTCCTTTTTTTGGTGTTAGAATTCAAAACGTTCCATAATAAGACTTGGAAATATTGAATGAAGTAGGTTAGCCTCTTTTAACGTTTTATTTTTTAGGTACAGGCAGGATACAAAATTTTCAGTTAAAAATTACAGACAAAATTGTATTAATAAATATTAAACAGGAGCTCTTTCCCTGGGTGACAGTCAAGCAAGAAAGAAGACAAGTTTAATGAAACGGGAAGTAGGTGACTAGTACAGCGATTATTCCTTTCCTGCCAGCAGCAAAGCTAAATATTTGAGATATGCAATTTTATTTTCAAAAGCTGCTGATATTTTTTATTTGAACAAATAACTCAATTTGCAACTAACGTGTTCGTATGTGGGGGTATGTACTAAATTGATTCATTGCGATTCTGTTGCTCTTCATACCTGAATTTGCCGTTCTTTCGTAGCACGAATGGAATGGTGATGTAGAGTATAAAGCAACATCTTCTCTAAATTTGTTTTCGTTGAATTCAGCAGCAACTGACATTGAAGTAGAAAGCAGAAAATGTAAGTTTTTCTCCCGTGTAAATGGACATTGAAAACTAAGCCAAAAAGCAAGCAACCTAAAACAGAAAGAACGCTCGATCTCAAACGCTTCACAAACAATTACTGCTACCTATAGCATCAACACCGTCGGTTGTCGCTGATTATTTTATGTATCGTCCTTAAAAGCTCCGTAACTAGCAGGCGAAACACGCACAACATCGATTGTCGTGCCTGTGACCGAGAGTTCGAAGGTTGAACTATTTTTGTCCCCAGGAAGCATGTCACATGAGCAAGCTTCAGCCATCAGACTTTCACAGTGAGGCCAAGACCACAAAATTGCTTCTTCTATTTAGAGTTCAGCTTCAGAGCCTGAAATACTGCTTCGTAACGTGTTATTTTGCGTCTTAAACTCTTCAAACAACTGTCCATCGGCTCTTACATTCGCCCGATATGTGCCATGTCACAATAGTTAATCGGCCTCCTCACTCACCAGATGTGTGCCTGCGCGTACAACTCTTAGCACTTGCCGCAACTGGAATGCTGTATAATGGACTACGGCGACGTGAACTTTATGGTGATGGCACCGGCGCCCCACTATCGAGCCACTGTCACCGGCATTCATTAGGCAGTTTCACTGGTCACAAAGCAGTCTTCGTATCACTTCTGAACACGAAATACGGCTGCCTGGAAACAATGCTATTATCTGATGCCAATGCTATGCGCCATGCTGTATGTGCAGCAGACACGCACTGCCCTATCGCTGACATAGTTTAAATCGGTGCTGCTTCAGGTATTCTGTAGGTGAAATAAATAATGTAATAACTTTAGCAATAATAATATCCTGTTGACGACATTGGTAGGTACATAGCAGTCATAAAGGGCAAAAATTGACGCTAAATGAGCCTGGAGAGCAAAGTTTAAGCCTATGTGTACTGAAGGTTATGGAAATGTAAGTAATTAATGCCTCCAAAATTTTAGATTTCCATCTCTAACTCATCAGTACTGTGAAAGATGAAAAATAAAAGAATTAGAAAAAAGTATTTCACCTGACTATTTTATGTAGCCGACTGGCTTCAGACCGCATGGAGTATTTCAATGCAGTTTTATGAAAAATAGGACAAATCTTTTCGGCGGACTCCCCGGCAGCGCTGATACGTACATGTCAGTGGCACCTACTGTACAGGTGATACATGAAGTATTTAGATACACAGCAGCAATACTGTAGTGATACGCACACGTCAGTGGTACCTACTGTACAGCTGCTGCATGAAGTGTCCAGATACACAACAAGCTATGCAGCAAACAGCACACGAAGTTTAAGGACTTATGCAGCTCACTCCCACTGTGGGGTCTTAATCATGTCATCACAAGGCCTTGTGCCCCATTGGATTGCATGAAATATAGGCCTAATTCCGGGCTCTGCGATGGTCCCGTGGCCCCCCATCAGTCTCCGGCGATGGCCCCTCCATTACAGGCTCAGACTTCTCGGCTTATTTCAACTTAGATTGGAGTTTGAGCATCTGCGTGATGCTCCTCATTTATTGGGCAGTCGTGTCTATAGTCGGAGCATTGGAGCTCGCCCGTCTTTGTCCGCACTGCCGCTGTACCCAGGTACTGGTCGGCAGTCACAGCATTGGAGCTCGCCCGTCTTTGTCCGCACTGCCGCTGTACCCAGGTATTGGCCGGTAGTGTCTACAGTCAGTGCCAGTTATTGTAACACGCCATCTGCGTAACACGAAATTCACACATTAGATAAATACACTTTCTTAGTTCCTCAGGGATATGGTACAAATGCACGGGACACAGCTCATCAATAAAGTTGCGCCAGACAAAATGACCGGGTTTGTGAGGTTAGTGTGATGCTGCAACATACAGAGAGTGTGGTACGGTTGTGTTGACGTAGTGACCATAGCGGGGCAGTGGTGGAAATGCCACTGCTCCTTCAGGATTCAACGCCTGACGTGCGGTTCTGCAGTGAAAGCAAACAAACTGTGGCACGTGAAACTGGTCGCAGCACAGTCTGTTCAGTTACACACTGCCCGTTCAAACTGCACACATTGGGATATGCAGAGCTCAACATGTAGAAACAGCTTCGTGCCAACGCCTTATTAGACCAGGGCATGTCTATGAAGTGTGTTGATCCCACCCTGAAGTTATTTACACAAGTCTATTCTTTATCCATGGTTAGAGCCTGGTAGCGACGCTAAGAAGAAACAGGAAACTCTCATGAAACGCAGTATCTCGAACACCAAAAAGACAAAAGCAGGGACGCATAAGCTACTGAATTGTGAGTTCACACTGCATTCCAGAGTAGCTGTAACGTCCAAGAGAAAACGCCCATACATTCTCCTGGCCACAGCTATTAGAAACACAACCCACCGAGACTCGACGCGATCAGTGGCTCCACTGTTGGGGCAGCTTCAAGCTGGTGCTAATGCGTGACACAAACATGCCCAAATAAAATCGAACAATCATGACTATTCCTCTCAGATGAGCCCTGTAAATACAGAACAGAATTATATGAGTGAAACGGTGGTACTGCAGTCGTTATTATATTTAATATAAGCAATGTTCTTTGCGTCTGACTGCAGCAGCGCTAACCAATTGACGGAAACTGCTGGGCTGCTGTATTCTATCTCTTCGTCCGTTATAGCTACTGCGTCACTAGACGCTTACCCACACACTCTATTTTGGAACAGCAAATGAAATCCTATCTAAATTTTACTTTACTCTGATTTTCTGCTTCAATTTTTTTACCGAGCGTATAATTAAAGCACAGAGGTTGAATTGTTTGGGTGCGGTGAACTGTCTTAATTAGCTGTTTGCTGGGAAGCAGTACCACCCGCCGCCCGTTACGTACCGCCAACAATATTTTAGATTCTGTTTGTCGTCTGGTACATGTCACCTGCCACCCGTGATGTAATGCCCGTCGTTCGCTGAGTACTACTTGCTACCCTCTTCGTAATGCTCGTCACCCAGTAAGTATTACTCGTCACCCGATAAGTACCGCTCGTCACTCGTTGAGAGCTGCTCTCCATCCGTTTCGTATTGCAGGCCACCTGTTTCGTACTACTCTTCACCCGTTAAGTACTTCTCCTCGCATGTTACGCGCTGTTCCTCACCCGTTTCGTACCTCTCGCCACCCGCTACGTACGGCTTATCACCCGTTACTTAGTGCTCGTTATCTGCTACGTACATCTCGTCACCGGTTTCGTACTACATTCGTTGCATACTTCTTGCCACCCATTACGTACTGCTTATCACCCGTTTCGTACTGCTCGTCACCCGTTAACTATCGCTCACGCATTACGTTTTCTTGTCACACGTTGAATATTGCTCGCCACCCGTTACGTACCTACTGCTCATCACTCGTTGCGTACTGCTTATTATTATTATTATTAAAACTTCACGCTTGGGCTCCCACGGACAGGTAATACAACCCAAATGAAGCATTTGCAACACCGGGAAGCCCAAAACGCTGCTAAAGGAAATCCAGCAAAA
>LQNS02278149.1:2443498-2469343 GCA_001587735.2 Parhyale hawaiensis
GAGTGGCATTTCCTCCAACTCAGGGGCTACCCGGAGCCCCAAACCCACAGCCGGCTCATACAAACAAAGAGGCGTCCGGTGGCCGGACAATGGGGGCGGCCTGATAACGCGCAGGCCACGCGTAACGCCATTATAATTATCATATCACCTGTCTTTCAGTACGTACTGCCCGCCATCTTGTACGTACCGCCCGTCACGAAGTACGTACTGAACATCAGCCAACACGTACAGCCCATAGCCCGTTATGTACCACCCGTTTCAAGGAATTTTACAGCTCCAGAACCCGCCGCGTCTATCGCGTCGATAAAAGAAAAATAGGAAAAAATAAAGACAAGAAATACTACCCAAGCCTCGAGTGAATTCCAATGTCTTCAGGCGCCGTTGGTGTTCTTTATGGCGCATTGTGACGGCGTGGCGAAGTCGAGACGACGGTGAACACTGCCTGAAATACAACCGGCTTTGCTCCGTGGAGTTATTGATCTTACGACGACCTAAATATAAATGGACGGCCCAGTCCAAAATACTTCATGCTCTTTAATATGAAATTAATTCGAGTACAGTGAAAGTAGCGCAGGTCGAGATGTAAGTACTACTTTAGCGCTTTAAATGAAATTGTGATTGAAAGTATTCCGTTCACTTTAAAGGTAAAGGTAAAGTCAGCTTAGACCACACCCTTGCCTGGGAAATCTACATGCACTGGTTTGTGCTGGGTGTTGATGTAAGCGCATTTGTCGTTATTCGCAAGTTGTTGTTTTTTTAGATTATTAGATGGACCGCTCATTTTTATTTATAATATATGACGAAACTTAGATTTAAGGCTGAATCAGAATTTCGTAGTTGTTTTTAAGGTAATTTTGATGACGTGTAAGCGCTAGGGAACTGATTCTTCCCTTTTATGATACTCATTTTTACACCTTTATTGTTTTCAATCCCCATATTCACAATTTATTACGCATCACAACACAGAACACCACCTGTAGCTGCGAACTCCCGTAGCTTTATATCATTTCTGTAGTTCGATTTTATATGTGATTGAGCTCAATGCTGAAATATCCATTTGTTTTCACCGATGTACTTATATCTCTATGAAAAATATCCCAACTGGGGATAATTTTGTAATCGCCTTGAATTAATGCTTTCATAGATCATTCTTATCTTGTAACTACCAGGACAGTCGCCTCTTGTGTGCAGAACGCTTCTTTCATTGCGACCTGAGTTCACATTTCTATTTGCGGCCAGCGAAGGTCGTGTCTCCGAGGTAAAAGAAATGGAGCTGCTTTGGATTTTGCAGTACCGACTTTATTGAACTTCTCAATTAGGCTTCCCTGCCGTCCCAAATGAATGAGTTAGATTCAGCAGAGCTTTTACCAGCCTCTTTTCATTGACGACGACGACCGCATCTCGATAGCCGATACCCTCTTGCTGTATATAAGTGCCGAGGAAGAGGTTTTTCAATAGATGCTTTTTAAAATCCGGATGATGAAATCCTCGAATGTCGTAGACGGTTATTGGGCTTCGACATGATTACGCTGTTATTAGTTTCTTTTGCTTAGAGATGAAATAATGATTTTGTCATGAAACTGATGGAGGACTATAGCCTAATAGATATTCAGTTCATAATAAAAAATTATTAATGAGTTTTTCAGGAGTTTTGTAGTGATGCTTTTTCATCTGAGAGATGTTAGAAAATTCAGTAAATCCAATGCGCAGTATTCACTCCTTACCCTTATAAATTCAGTTCTGAGAAAATAACACTTTTTATGGATATATTTTGTGCATAATATATCTTTAAAGATATTATTATCTAAGAATTGATCAAATATAGACAAAAAGTCATAACTTTAATAAGCCGAAATACAAAGACAGAGAAAGATTGCTAAAATAACTTGAGCGTCACCCTTCGTATACCGCGCTTACAAAGCACATTTCTAGGTACAGTAGTAATAGCAAGGTGCACAAATGTGTTAGTAGCAAGCTACACATGAGTTCATTCATTTAATCCTCAAATGAATTCAAGTCAATCATAGTTGCTTGTCTCATAATTACCCTCTTGCGACTCACGAAATTATGAAGAACTAAACGAGAATATTTACATTTGGGCCATTGTTATATCGTAGGCTCGTTATAGTCACGACGCCCAAAGTGTTTTCTCCCCGTTTTGCTCTGAAGAGTAACAGTTTTAATTATACCTGCAGCTAGTTTTGTTTCGCCTTTTATTCAGAGGAAAAATGGCATTCAATAGACGTTTAATGCGCCCATGACCATAAATCAGGTTTCATTGCATGCCTCAATATCATTTAATACCTGGCAACAAAACACATGCAAAGTCTACCGACATTCAGAAAAGCTTTTAACCCAAACTGACCTGAACTTTAGGGTCATTCCTGCTTTGCGCTTCCAGCAGAGGATGATGGTGATCCATCACCGATGCCCATCACATTTATTCTAAGCCACATAACTACGGTGAGCATTCCCTTCACGCACCAACTTCATGCTCCACTCTATCATAAGAGTGCGCACTGTTTCCGTTTTCCAGTACTGCATTACATTTAGATTTTGGACACAAGTTCTTTCTGTTATCCAAGGTAGAATGAAGCTTTGCTTCAGACACGTCGCTTTAATTTTGCTCCGCCGTTAGACGTGCGGCGCGGTTTTAACGGCACAGACCTCGTCGCGCTGCTTGGCTTCCGCTTCGTGTAATGGAAACAATTAGACTGCTGGCAACACCGCTCCCGGGACCGCCTTCTGTATTTACGATGCAAATAAACTTAGAGCAATCCAGCTCTGCTCATGTTCCTTATCAAGTTCATGGCATACAAACATACATGCCAGACCCCTGATGCCCATCTTTTCGGGCGGAATTAGTTGTCGTGTTTGTAAGATTGCAATGTATGAAATCTGAGCTACAATATTGCGTGTTTGGTGTTTTGTGAGAGTTTGCTTTAATAGTCATGGAAGTGTGACTGATAATCCTTACTTAGTAAAACGCTTCGTGTATTTATTTATTTATTTCGTGTCCGCTCTTAAGGAAATAGGCGAAAAATAGGCCAGGTTGCAGATTTCGTAATCGATTTCATTTTCATGGAGACCGATGGCCAGATTGCAGAAGATGGCGAAAGTGGAACCCTTATCCCTTTATTTAAAGATGAAGACCTGTACTCCTTGCTTGAAACACTTCTTAAAATCGAAGCAAACGTATTTACAACTTCTGGAGTCTAATTTTGTAACTTTATTTTTCTCAGGTCACGTCGTATACATGCAGTAGCTTATCAACGGAGCACTCACGATCGAAGGGATGATCTTTTGCGGGCAGTAGACAATTATTTCTTCTAGCTTGCTGTCTTTCTCTTCATAGTTTTTTCTTGATAGGCCCAAATTTCAGCACTGCAATGTAGCAGATAGTTGAGTTTGATGGGCAGTATCACGGATACGGTACGATCACATTGCATACAAGTTTACTGGGGTTGTATTCAAGTTCATTGCAGTGTTTTACTCAAGATTTTACTTTTGCCGGACATTATGGAAGAAGCGCGTGAAAGAAGAAGAATGGAAAAAAGGAAGAACCTAAGGAGGATAGTACGTCAAAGGATCAATGAAGAAAATGAAGAAGCAAGTCAGAGAAGCGAAGTTCACCACTGACCTTAATTCAGCAAAGATTTCGATTATTGCGTGAATTTTTTTACGCACGGGTCCAGTAGTGATAAATAACTGTTGCTGATCATCCTCCTTTCTTAGAGTAAAAAAGAAGCTGCCGGTCCGTGTCCGTCCATCTGTCCCAAGTCTTCCAAATACCGTATTCTAAATTCGATCCTGAGGACGGCTTTTAATTGCTATGGACCTGAGCTGGCTTGCATGAGTGTGTTTGTACATATCAACGATGATACTGGAAATACCCCTCGATTGCGCCAATCCACAATTGACACACGTATTTATGTATCAATACTGAATGGCAGACTGTTGAATCTGAAGAGCAGAAAAAGAAGGAGAAGAAAACTTGGGTTTTATTGAGAGTTGAATTACTTATTTTCTACAGTCTGTAAATGACAGCAATTATGACTAGTAACAGTAATATTAATAATAACAATTTTCATAGTAAAGGGACCAATTAGAGTGATAATGATAATAATAACGACATAAACTAGAGAATTCTGAGAGCGCATACCTCCGTCAAGCGAGGAAAGGTAACGAAAAACTCAAATTGGTACTGGCACCTTGATTTTCTTTATATCAATACCAAAATCCAATTATTTGTGTTTTTTAACAGTATTAACAGCTTTATTAATTTTCTTGAAGATCAGTTCATAATTTTATGAGTTTTGATGCTAACAAACATTAGTCAAACTCAAAAACTGATAAACAGATCATCGCCAAAATTGAATCATTTATGTCTTTTAGCATTACCAACAGCTCCTGTAAATGCAATAAAGATCCATTCCAACTTTTTGAGTTATTTTTTCCAAAGCATACAATTAAAAACAGCGACAAATTAACGAACAAACGCACAGCTCATCGCATAAATTTTGTCATTTTTACTTTTCGTGATATTCCTAACATCTCGTGTAATTTTCATAAATATCCGTCCATTACTTTTCGAGTTATAGCATTGGGAAAAATGAGGCAGACAAACAAACAAAAGGATGAACTGATCTTCACCAAAAGTTCCTCCTAGCATTCTTGACAATCCCTGTAATTTCGTCAAAATCCGTCCATAACATTTTGAGTTATGTTGGTTACACACAGATAAAGCGAATAACAGACAAAGAGACAGATAAATCCGACGAAAATGTAACCTCCATGGCGGAGGTAATAACTAGAAAAGCGCACTGAGAGCGCATACAAGGAATGTTCACAAAAATCCAATTTATCATACAACCAGGATTGCCTTTTTATTATCACCAAAATTTAGTCATTTGAATCGATTGGTATTTTATTAGAGTTCCTGTAATTTTTGGATGATCCGTCAGTAATTTTTTGAGTCATGTTCTGACAAAAAAACAGACTGAAAAATACATGAAATCAAACATACAAACGGACCAACCGATCAGCAACAGAACTTATGCCTTTTACATAATATTTATTACAGTTACTGTAAATTTCATGAAAAACCTTTCATAACTCTTTGAGTTATCTCGGTACCAGACAGACAAAACTGATAAGCAGACGGACAAACTCCGACACAAACATTGCCTCTTTGGCGGAGGTAATACTACTACTACCACCACCAATGAATAGCATCTTTGCGGTATGGCATTAACAATATTCATTTATTCAAAATAAGAAATTCACTACCTGTTCTAATCCGTTTTGAAAGTTGTTTTTAGTTCAAGACGGATATAGACAGGTAGCCCCGTACTTAAACAGCAAGATATTCCTTGTGTAGAATATTATTCTGGTCAGCTGATTATCTGAGCCTCGACGACTTTTATTCATGTTATCTTTCACAAGACCACGGGAGAAAAGTTACCGGACGATAGCCGGCTGTAAAAAAAAAAAAACCGGCAAACTTCCACCGTTAGCACAAAATTGAATAAAGCCCAACTGAACCGAATACAAAACTTTTTAGGTCTCGATTGGTCCCAAAGAAATACGAAACTTTAGACTGTGATTGAACTGGCAGCTCTGTAACAGTCGAGATAATTGCTACAAAACTGGCCCAGGCCTACAAAGCTAAATAATTTTGCATGAGGAGATAGCGGTGTTGTGCTTGGAACTGCCTAATGGTTCTAAAGCTTTAGCAATATAATCAAAATGTGTATTCTATTGTTTGAGATCCTGCATGTAAATCCAAGAGATTTTCTATAAAGCAGCAGCGAATTAGCGAATTAGTAAAATAGGAGATTAGGGAATAGAGTTTGAGGTTGCTGATTTTAACTTTTTTGATGAAAAAAAAAAATTTAACTGATGATACCTACGTCAATCTAACCCTTAAAGAAAAAGTGACAGCTGGTGCTGGGAAATTCTGATCATTATAGTAAAAAGTGCTCGTTGATCATGACTGGCAAGACTTTTCTAGGTAGCTACAAAAGAGGTAAATACCGGTGTATGATAATATATTGATTTAAATTGTTCTTTTAATATTGAGAGTTCGAAAAGAGCTCAGCTTCCAATATGTAACGTCTTGCGTTCTACAGACATACTAGCATGAGCTTTAAATTAACGCGTGCACGGTTGTGCCAGCACTTTATAACTTCTACTTCTTCGATTTTTCTAAATTTACCACGTCCCAACTGTTCAATTTTGTGCCGAGTTTTACTGCATTTCCAACTGTGGTAAATATTTCAGATTGGATGATTCAATGCTCGGTGCAACAGATCGACTCGTCTAAAACTTATTTTTATCGGAAAACATGTAATTTTACACTTTCTTCTGATTTGCAGCTTGCATCAGAATTATGCTTCTACTTTTGCAAAAATTGGAATAACTATTTGACTTCTACGCTTCAAAGTTATATTCCTGCTTTTAAAAATTCACGATGAAACTTAAAACTGCTCGTGGTAACAAAAATACAACATGAAAATATCTTTTTTACTGTCAAAACTGGACTCGTCCTTGCACTTGATTTTTTGCATCAAAATGATAACGATACTCTCACGAAAAACTTGACGGAACATTAGATAAATCGCTGTACTAAATATTTTGCATCAATACTAAACTTTTATTTCTCGTAAACAGGATGAGACAATTGACTGCTTGTTGTACAAACCATTTCCAGTGTTTCCCTGTTTCGAGAATATGAGTGGCAGCGCTTTCCTTTCCCTGTTAACAAATTCTCAGCCATTTCCCGCACCCATAAACCGAAGCTCCTACGCCCCAATAGCGACAGCGTTTATTGTTCTTCAGATTGTCATAGGCAGCAAGGATGTTCCAATTATTGCTGTCTATTCGGAAGGCGGCTGGCAGTAGTACTGACTTTCAGGGAATGTCCATATTGATAGAGTTTATTTCGGTAAATATGGTTTTAAAAAATGGATTTTTTTTTGTTGCATTTCAAGACAAATGCTAATTCAGTTTGATGGCATACCCCAAATGGGAAATTTACACGCACTGGCTCGTGCTGTTGTCGATCTTGGACTTTTAGCAGTACAATAAATCATCGAGAGAACGCAAATACTGATGACCAAAAATTCAGAACGTCACTTCTTCCGTGCATTCGACACATCGGTATCTAGGCTACGATCTTTCATAAATACTATATAGATTCACTCTGACTCCTGAACCATAACAGTGATTGAATGGAGGACTCTAAATCTTCCCCAGGGGCATAGCCAACGCTACCTATACAATCAGGCCTCGCGCAGCCATCTGTGACGTCACACAATAGGGGTATGCCCCGGTATAGTTTCAAATACGGTTGTGTCCAGCGATTCACGATTGCCGAATACGATTGCGTCCAGCGGTTCACGATTGCCGTGCCGCTTACAATATCTGATTCAATTGAACTTCAGTTTTGAAAAGAATTTTGTACAATAGTGAAAACTTGTTGTGTGTACCAACTTGCCGGGGTAATTACAAAAATGAACCGAAAGTCCGTATTGTTTATTTTCCAGGCGAAAGCAATAGCGAGCTGAGACAGAAACGGCTCCACGCCATAAAAAGGGATAACTTCACGGCCACCAAAAACAGTGCTGTAAGCTTCATCGCTTTTGCAATGCTTTCTATTGGTTGTCAATAATATTAACAGTATTTGTGGGTATAATATTAAGGTATTTCATTGTAGCGAATCTGCTCAAAACAATTTAACGCCAGGTATAATGCTCCATGCTCAATAGAAATTGCAACTTAGGGGCTATGTTAGAACTGGAAAGCAGTCTTACTACTAGCCCACCTAATGTGAAACTATGTTGCTCTACCAGCCTACCTTTACTTAGTTACAGCTAAACTTAGCTATGAACTAAAATTGAAAAATCTGTGCGCAAACAAGCAAGACACAAATAAATAAACAAGGTTCACAGACTTTTAGTATATCAAAAACGGGGCTAGACGTCTGTCGAGGTTCATCATATTAGGTTATTAAGGATTGTACAGACATTAGATTATATTTGGCCAAGCTTCCGGCACAGGTCGAGTTTGTGCCTTCTTGAGAGCGAAAACCTACAAGTGCTGCGGAGCTATTACAGCGAGACCGGTATCTAATACACACAATTGAAATTTTACATTAAGGTTCACACATTGTAACTGTTATCATGGGGCAGAAGTTTTACGCAAAATATTGACAGGACTATTTAGTTTCGTAAAGACATACTTATTCGATGGAATTCATTTTATGTTTAAGACCGACATTGTGTTAAATTATTGAGATAAGTGCATCTCCCGCGGTAAATTGCGTCACGTCAAAGAATTAAACAGTTTTTCAAGTTATGATAAATGTTTCCTCAATGCCTTTCTCTGGATATTATGCAGCATACTTTTATAATAAAGTAACAATATTGAAGATGTTCATGAACTTCTGAGAGAGAAAACGTTACAGAATCGGGCAAAGAAGCTGCACATAAATTGTTCCGAATACAAGAAGTTGTTCAAGCAAAAAGTGGGTTCAGATAAAAGGATCTCACTTTCGTCATCTTCTGCAACCTGGTCATCGATATCTATGAAAATGTGACTTAATTACAAAATCTGCAACTTGACCTTTTTTCGCCTGTTTCCTTAAGAGCAGACAAGAAATAAATATATACACGAAGCGTTTCATTATATAAGGATTCATTTTCTGTAGTGCAGATTGAAGTTCGCTAACAAATTATCTCAATAAATAGTGCATTACTTGATTTTTTTTTACTTTTTTCATCAAAAATGACTGAATATCACCGGCAATATTATCCTAATACAACTTGGATGATGAATAGGGAAGAGGAAGTCTGTAGTGTAGTTTTTTATCGTCAGCAAAGATTGAAATTCGTCGCAAGAACTACGGTGCCCTGGAACAGCTCCAACTTGCGTCGTGGGCCAATATCAAATGCAGGGTGCAGAGCTTCTAAGTGAACTTTATACCACAGGCCCCGAACTTTTGCTCGAACTTCATACGCTTGAATACATCGAGCAGGAACTTCAACGAGCAGACCGTAGATCTCGTGTGCCGAGCTCTGATTGAATGCGAAAAGCTCGGCCAGCAGATGGGAGCAGGGGCCAGATTTTCTAGGATCTCATGAATGGGGAAATGTTGGACGGAGTCTGTCCCGCTTGCTTATGGACGTAACAGATTTTTTCTAAGGAAAGTTAACTACAACCGGCACGGTGATTGCTTAGGGTCTTGCGCAAGGTTGGAGGAGTTGAGGTGCAGGTCAGTGCTGCAAGCCGTGCAAGACTGCGGTGATAGTTACAACTATAATACAAATAACAGTAGTAAAAATAATAACTAGCTGCACCCGTGATCATTTCACGTTCTGGCGGGGCCTTTCAGGTTAGACCCCCGGAAATTCTACAGTAATAGACAAATATTGTCAACTTTTATCCTAATAGAATAAAACGCTTCGTGTATTTTTTGTTTATTTATTTTTATCGTGTCCGCTCGTAAGGTAATAGGCGAAAAATAGACCAGGTAGCAGATTTGGCAAATAAGTTACGTTTTGATAGAGATCGATGACCAGGTTTCAGAAAAAAAAAAGAAAACAGAAGGGGGAGAAGAATCTCAGCCAAAGAAATGATCATATATGCACACAAGCCTGATCGATAGCCGCTGATACGCGCAGCTTAATGATGTAGATGGAGCGGAAGTGAGAAGGAGACGTATTAAGATGGCCAGGGAAACTTTGACCGTTAAGAGCTTGCGACTCGTGGAGGAGGGGTTCTTATCTGTGGAGCATGCCTCTCCCAATGTATGTCAAGACGATTTTTAAACGAGTTGACTGACTCTGCACCAACAACGTCGGAAGGGACTCTATTCCAAATGCTGACTATGAAATAGGGAAAGAACTGTTGACTTAAGCTTGTTTTTCGAGATTAATGCTTGAGTTTTTGACCTTTGTTTCGCAAGGGATAATTACCGTCTCTTTCAAAGAGTCCCGTTGAAGGTACGTCGTCGAAGCCATTCAAGTACTTGAATATTTCTATTAGTTGCCCTCTGAGTCGTCTTTGCTCGAGAGAGATCAGATCCAGTGTTTTTAGGCGACGTTTATAGGACTTCTTTCTCAGCTGAAGTATCAATTTCGTTGCTCTGCGTTGGACTCTTTCCATGTTATCGATACCTTTACAAAGATATGGTGACCAAAATTGAACCGCAAATTTTCAGTTTGGCCGCACAAATGCCTTGTATAAGGGAACGATTATATCCTTGGACTTGTATTCAAAGTTTCTTGTGATGAAACCCAGTACTCTGCTTGCCATTTTCACACTCATGTCAACTTGCTAACTGTGTTGTAGCTTGTTTGCAATAGTGATTCCCAAGTCACGTTGTTGGGTGACAGCAGAAAATTCCGTCCCGTTCATTTTATTGGGGCGGAAGAGTTCACCAGCCCTACGTGCATTACTGAGCATTTTTCGACATTAAAGCTCATCTGCCAGGTGGCGCTCCATTCCATGAGAGGGCAAGTTCTTGTTGGAGCTCGGCTTTTTTCGTGGCAGGATGACATAGTTTAATATCATCCGCAAATTTACTGATTTAAACTACGGATGTTGAGATCGTTGTAATTGCAAACATAACAATTGCGTGAATTTTTTCCCGCACGTGTACACTAGTAGTATACTAAACTACCTGTGACACAGTCGGATCGTTATCACCGTTTTTTCCGTTCGCAAACGTCAAGTGTTATTTAGCTGGTCTTAGATAACGCGCTATTTGTCCCCGTTTACTCCTGGCCATGTGGGCCACCAACACCAGCTATTTTACTTTGAAAGGTATATTCAACACTGCCTGCGCGCACGGTCAATATATATATATATACATATATATGTGTGTTGTATTGTCCAATTGTATTGCCCGCATCACCTGTAAATTTAAGGTGCACGTTGATGCAACCGAGCTCGACTTCATCTTCCGTATCATGGATACAACGAAACTTTATCACCTCCGCCGAGGAGGTTATGTTTTCGGCGTGTTTGTCTGTCTGTCATTAAGATAACTCAGAAAGTTATGAACCGATTTGGACTAAATTTACAGGGATTGTTAGGTATGTTAGGAGGAACAGATGATGAACTTTTGGTGAAGATATGTCCATCCGTTTGTTTGTTTGTCTGCCTTATTTTTTTCAATGTCATAACTCAAAAAGTTATGGATGGATTTGTATTTAACATTAGTTGTTAGATACAAAACAAAAAATGTATGATCGAATTTTGGTAATGATTCGTTTGTTCGTTCGTTTGTAACTGTTTTTAATTTTAAGCTTGTTAGCACAATAACTCAGACAATATTTAATGGATCTATATGAAATTAATAGGGGTTATTAGTATTGTTAAAAGACATAAATGAATGAATTTCACTGCAGATCGGTTTGTTCGTTTGTGTGTGCAACTCATGTTTGCCCTAACGTTTCTTAGCAGTATAACTCAAAAAGTTATGAACGAATCTTCAAGAAAATTCCCCCAAGCTTCTATCAAAAGCCACGAGTGATTGAATTTTGGAGTTTAAGTAAAGAAATTATTAATTTCAGAGCTAATTTGAATTTTTTTTCTACCGTTGTCTCGCTTGGCGGAGGTATGGGCTCTCAGAGTGCTCTAGTTATATTTAATTTCCTGCTATCTGTATTCGCGTTGCCCGCAAAGGTAGGAACAACGCCATTAATGTCATAGAAGGTAATAGTGCTAACAATGACAATAATGCTCACAATTTCATTTCTTTATTTTTTTAATATTAACAGTAAATAAATCATTAATCATGGCTCTGGTTATATTTCTCATGCCAGAAAACACATTATGATCAGCATTATTTATTTGGCAACGTTCAGAGCATAAAAAACAAGATGAATGAACTACAAGCTATAGCAGCCATTCTTGCGTAAGATGTTATCGCACTCAATGAAACATGGATCAACCTTTCAAACAAGAATCTGGAAGCAGAAGTTGCACTGAAAGGTTACAAGCTTTTCAACATAGACCGACCTACAGAAACTGGCAGAGGAGGGGGTTCTATCATATATATTAATGAACACCTTAATCCCCTACGTAACGGTCTTGCATCAACCAAAGAATATGAATTTATCACTACCCATGCTCGTCTCGGCATCGGACAGTCGTTAAATATTATGCTCGCCTATAGGAGCCCTCGCCGTACCGCTGAAACTGATGCAGCACTTTACAACAAGATCGAAAATGCACTGAATATTCCGAATGAAACAATTCTAATGGGAGACTTCAACCTTCCCCTAATTGATAAGAGTACCTTGTGCAGCCCAGCCCCAGGCAGCAAACTGCTCGAACTCCTCAGCCACTCCCAGTTGACTCAGCACGTTAATGAACCTACAAGATACGGTATTATTCTAAATCTAGTATTCTCCACTCCTGATTGTGAAATTCTTGACCTAGCCATCCTAAACCGGCATGGAGACTACATCATGATTGAATTTGCGCTCAATACTGGCCCTATATTCACCTTTAATGCGAGTCATCTCAAGCTGCCAGACTATAGACAAGCGAATTTTCAAGGAATGGCTACTGAAATAGAAACAACTGACTTCGAAACCCCGATGAGAGACACCAGTGTAGAACAAAGCTCACATATTTTGAAGACGAGCATACTGAGAGCAGCTGAAAGAAACATACCCAACAAACGAGCTTGTATCAGTAATGATCCCCTCTGGATGAATCGGACAGTCAAACGCTTCATTGCTAGGCGACAAGTGCGCTACAAAGCCTAGAAGCGCAATCCAACAAAGGAGAACAGGTCCAGTCACATGAGGGCTTGTCGAAATGTAGAGAAAATAGTCAAGACCACAAAAAGGGGGAAAAAACCGCTACGGCGAAACGCAACCCAAAGGCATACTATAAATATGTAAATGAAAGAAGAATAAAAAATAAACCATAGTTCCGCTCAAACGACCTGACGGTGAATTCACCAATGACCCAAGAGACAAAGCCACAATTCTGAACGACTATATCACCACTGCATTTACTGTTGAAGATGATACGAATATTCCTGAACCAGCACCGATGCAAGTTGTTCCAATTAACACCTGTGTTTTCACGGAGATCGAGATCCTTCAAGAACTCACACACCTTAATGGGTACAAATCGACTGGCCCAGATAATCTTACTCCCCGTGTATTACGGGAAATGGTTTCAGTCCTCGTGAAGCCACTGCTCGAAATATTTAATCGATCTCAAGTTCCGCAGGATTAGAAACTAGCTAATGAAACACCGATACGCAAGAAGGGGGATAAGAAAAGCCCCAGCAACTATCAATCAATCAGTCTTACTTCGTCGTCAGCAAATCATAGAACGCCTTATAAAAAAAAGCGCACCACTGATCACCTGAGGATTCAACAGCTCATATCCGACACTCAGCATGGATTCCGTAATGGAAGAAACTGGCTAACAAACCTACTGGACTTTTTCTCAGAAGTTACAGATGTTAATGATGAAGAAAAGTTTGTAGACAATGTGTATCTAGGCTTCCAAAAGGCTTTTGATAAAGTCCTCAATCAACGGCTAATGAAAAACTGGGAGCCCATGGCATCCAGGGTGACTATTTACGATGGATCAAGGCATGGCTTACGGGTCGGCAGCAGCGAGTGAAGCTTGAAGGAAAGTCGAGCGCCTGGACACAGGTATCATCAGGGGTTCCACAATGTAGCGTGCTTGGCCCACTTCTGTTCTAAATTTACATCAATGATCGCGATCTCAACATCCGTAGTAAAATCAATAAATTTGTGGATGATACTAAACTATGTCATCCTGCCACGAAAACAGCCGAGCTCCAACAAAACCTTGACCGCTTCATGGAATGGAGCGCAACCTGGTAGATGAACTCTAATGTCAACAAATGCTCAGTAATGCACGCGGGGGCTGGTGAACCCTTCCACCCCATTGAAAATGAATGGAACGGAATTGGCTACTGTCACCCAACTACGTGACTTAGGAATTACTAATTCAAACAAACTACAACAGTCAGCAATATGACAAGAGTGTGAAAATGGTAAGCAGAGTGCTAAGATTCATCACCAGAAACTCTGAATACAAGTCCTAGGACATCATCGTTCCCTTATAAGAGGCTTTATTGAGGCCACACTTAGAATTTGCTGTTCAATTCTGGTTGCCACATCTCTGTAAAGTTATCAATAACATGGAGAGAGTCCAACGCAGAGTAAAGAAACTGACACCTTAGCTGAGAAAGAAGTCGTATGAACGTCGCCTAAAAGAACTGGGTTTGATCTCTCTTGAGCAAAGATGACTCAGGGGGCAACTAATAGAAACATTCAAGTACTTGAATGGCTTCGACGAAATACCTACAATGGGAAGCTTTGAAAGAGACCTTAATGATCGCCTGCGAAACAACGGTCAAAAACTCAAGCATAAAGCTGAAAGAACAACCTTAAGTCAGAAGTTCTTTCCCTATTTCATAGTCAGCATTTGGAATAGACTCCCTTCCGACGTTGTTGGTGCGAAGTCGTTCAACTCGTTTAAAAATCGTCTTGAAATACATTGGGAGAGACATCCTCCACAGCTAAGAACTCTTTCTTCACGAGTCGCAAGCACTTAGCTAACTGCCAAAGTTTTCCAGGTCAACTTAAGCCGACTTCTTTTCATTTCTGCTCCATCTATATTTTTCAGCTCCGCATATCAGCGGCTATCGATCATGCTTGAGTGCATTTATGATCATCTCTTTGGCTGAGATTCTTCTCCCCCTTCTTTTTCTTTCTTTTTTTCTCTCGTCTTCTATTTTTTTCCTTTCGTTTCCCCTGTCCTCTACATGATACTAACATAATGGCATTAGCTCATAGAGGGTAGGGGCGTTTGTTCCGGTACTTCCTTGGGTATGGGCCTCTTGGTTCGTCTACTGCCACCTATCTAATCTATTATTTGTGATAGTATGTATAATAATAATAATTTAATTGATAACTAACTGTAAATTAATGTTGATTGAAGAGTTCGTAGATTTTCATAGTGAAATAAATTCCATTTATGACTTTCTGATGCCTCATGTAGCTTTATTTTATTGAAAATTCTGAGATAGTCTTCAACTTAGAATTAGTTGTAGTGCATATTATATGAGAGCTGCACTCCGAGAGCGTAGACCTCCGCTGAACAGTGCACTGCTGAAAGACAAACGGGCAAACAAACGAGAAACAACTAATCCTCATCATCGATAGTTTCTCAATTTCATAAAGATCCGACCATAATTGTTTGGGTTATGTTGCCAATAGAGAAGCAGACAAGCCTCAGAAAATGCAGAGCCTCCTTAGCGAAGGTAAATATTTATGTTTAAATTTACTTGAAATGTAAACGCACGTTATCAAATACAGGGAGCCGATGCTGAGCTTAGTCCAGTACTGAACTAACAAATATTTCTATAAATATAATGCTTCTGTAGTTAGAGAGTATTGGAATAATAATTCACATCTAATGTTATTCGTTAATCAGAATTAAATGTCACTCAAAGAAAACAATGTATCACAAAATCAGCTAATTAACGACGATTGGAGGGAAATAGACCAAAACACCTGCAAAATATAACGCCAAATAAATAAAAGTTCTGCACATCAGATACTGATATGTGCGTCAAATCAGAGGGCAAACTATCCAAGCAAAGCAAAATTGATGAAATAGAAAAGTGTCATCATTTTTTACAGCATGGCACACGCGTCGTGAAAGCAATGCAGCCACGACAGCAAAGAAAACTTACGGCCAAGCAGTCCAACGCTGCCTCGGCCGCTATACTTTATTATGGGGGGCAGAGGGCGCGATATTCCCTACACTGAGAGTAACGATGACATTTGCCGTACTGGTCGCGCCATATTGACTTGCCGGCATTGCCTTCTGTACCGTCGGGGAGCGGACGCCATTCGGTAAAATTATACTAAAATAACAACTTTTATGATAAAGTATAGACCTGACTCGTATGGTGAAATGCAATGCAGCTTTGGAAGTTTTCTGTCTATTGACTCATATATGCAGATTGTAGTTGTTCCGTAAGTCCTTCGAATTACCAGACAATGGTGATGTTATCGATGATTTAAGATTTTTCGCTTTACAGTAGGGAGTTTACTCATCTAGTGAAGTGCAATACAGCCTTAGATCTGGTTGTCTGCTACTGTAGGTTCTTATTTCCAAGTTACCACTGTCTTGTATAGAAATTCTTTATACTTCGGAACAAAGTTTACTATTACCTATTGCTGTAATAATAATTGCTTTTCACGGAAAATCACAAGTAAGAACTACAGTAGTACACTCTCAGAACGCATACCTGCGCCCAGCAAGGCAACTGTAACGATATTTTTAAACTGGTTTTGAAACTATGATTTCCTTTCAATCAGTCCAAAATCTAATCATTTGTGCCTTTTCAGAATAATAATGGCTTCTGCAATTTTCTTGAAGATCCGTTCATAACATTTCTAGTTATGGTGCTAACAAATAAGCTGACAAACAATAGTAAAACACACAAACAGACCAATCGATCAACTCTAAAACTTAATCATCTGTGTCGTCCAACATTACTGACAATTCCTGACAATTTTATAAACATCCGTTCATAACTTTTTTGAATTATTTTGCTAACAAGCCTAAAATCAAACTCAAGGACACTCAAACGAGCGAACAAACAGCTCATCACCAATATTTGGTCATTTACTTTTCGTAATATATCTTGAAACTCATGTAAATTTCATAAAATATACATCCATAACTTTTTTTTAGTTATGGTACTAAGAAAAAATAAAAAAAATAAGCAGACAAACATGCAAACAATCTAGCAGGTGAACAGATCTCCACCAAAAGTTAATCATCTGCTCGTCTTAACATACTTAGCAATCCCTGTAAATTTAATAAAACTCCGTCCATAACTTTTTGAGTAATCTTGGTGACAGACAGACAAATAGGAAGACAGACAAACAATCAAATTCGACGAAAACATAATCGCCTTGGCAGAGGTAACTAGAAGTTCAAAGACAAAGCCATAAAAATTACATCAGTAAGATGCAAAATAAAGTTTTAGAAGCCTGTGAAACTTTTACATCTAGGTACAGCGTATGTTTCAAGCAATTACAGCACCTACAGTTATATTATTGAAAAGTAAATGCAACAAAACAGATTTCCATAAAAGATTTGAAAATTAGTAATATGCTGTTCACCGCTTCCGATGATTTATATAACACAGTTTTATTATCCTACACAAACAGTTGAAGCTTCGCTTCGCTTTGAAAATACCTTTATTGCTTTTAAGTTTATGACTTCTTAAAAATATTTAAAACTAGAAATTCTCACTCTATTGACAATAGGCAGGTAACTGTCTAGATGAAAATTTTCAATTTCAGACATTGAATGTTATTTTAACTTTACCTGATAACGAAAAGCCTAATTTATGAACACATCAACTGTTTACTTTGCCCTTTGTCATTACAGCGCGAAAGCAACCACTAATTTCCTATGACAATAATAAAATGAACTTTTACTGAAAACACAATAGCTTGACAAATACCCCTAAAAGTACGTAGTAACTAATGTCACTACCCAGGCGTAGGGGGGCAGTCACATAAAGAGGAGACCCTATACACAGGGAAAATATATGAATGTACTCAGCCTACACCTGCATACATCGGCACTAAAAAGTTTATTCTAACTCAACGACAAAATTAGCAAAATGAGAGTAAGATAAGTTTACTGCAGCCTTGCTTGAATCGTAAAGCCTGTTGATTCTCAATAGTGTATCAAAGTTATTGGCACGACACTGTCATGCTCGAATTAAGAGCGCTTACTGCATGAAATATTTACTATTGTCGCGTCGTTCTGCTGTATATAAAATCACACTATATAGTAAAATACATACCAGTAAGAAAATTATGTTGGAGTGTCGGAATGTGCAGGTTCGAGTCTGTTGACCAGGTAGGTGGTTTTTACGGCACTTAGTTTGCTGAGCCAGCGTTAGGTGTCCGGACGCTATTGTAGGGTACTGGTCCTATGCAGAAATAGAGACGGTCGGATAATCTTGGGTTGTCGTGTAGGAACCACGGAGAGGAGAAAGAAACGAGGCTTCGTTGAAGCAATAATTAGGTTGGAGTCTAAGTGCTTGCCGGTTTTTCCAACATTTGGACTGTATTATATTTTATAATTAAAGAATGCATATTTTTTTCGAAAATTATATTTTGAAAACATGTGCAGTCCATTTTCTTGCTTTTGAGGATTCATTGTCAATTGCTGTTTATTTCCAGCCCGCCAATATGGAATGTCAGGAGTAGAAAAACTAGCAATTTCGATATCATGTTTTTGCTTTCAACCAAGGTTCTTAGGACATAGAAGCTCCTTGCGATATTTTCGCCGTATATGGAGAAAGTGTCATAGCTGAAAGGACCGCTCGTTATGGGTATACCAAGTTCATAAAATGGGCTCACCTCGTCCTGCTCGCCCAGTTGAGATCTATTAAAAACGATTAAACCATCTTTTCTATAAAAATCCTAGTCAAAAGAGAAGAGAACTGACAGAGAAGATGGAGGACTCCCACAGTTCTACACTGATGAACAAAAGCATCTTCACTCGATGAGAAAGGTTCAGAAGTATGTATCATGGGTTACGCATGCTTTCAGTGACAGTAACAAACATCAGTGAGCCACAATCTCCGCCGGTTTGCTTGTTCGTCACCGCTCAACTCAAGGGCACATGAAGCGATTTCTTCACAGAGTCATTACTGGCAACAAACAATGGAACCAGCACATCAGTTTAAATGTTATGCGCTGAGTTGTGTGTGTTTCTGATGCAGAATTGAAGGCCTGGTTGGATGAGTCATGAGTCAAAACTGGGTAGTTTTACTAACAAGGTTGTTTAACATTGTGGAAAAGTCGTGAACAATGGAAAATATATAAATGATTAGTTAGTTGTTATTTTTAATGAACCCTTTCAAAAACATTCAATTAAAAACCCGGTAATGGCTTAGTTTCCAACCTAATTTCCGGCGCGGGCCATCAGTATGCAAAACGGTTATTTTGTGCTGATAAAATATTAATTCGCCTAAAATTGCATTTCAGTTTTCCCCTTCCAATCTGGTGCTACAATTTGTAACCCCACTCTTTAGTTAGAGCAATGGTGAATTGCTACTCCTATCTTCACTGGAGTCGAAAATTTTAGACCAATAATCTGATCGATTATAAAGCGCTGAGCACGAATTTATAGGTCACAGCCATCAGAAATCCGTAGTTTCAAAAATGCTGCTGTACAAAATTTTACAATTAATCAGTATTCGTAGTCACTTCCTTTCATAATTTTTTTGTCTGTAAAATGTTTACCCCAAGCTACGATGTCACCAGCAGAACCAGTCCTACACTCATAACCTTAAAAAGTAATGTATCATTGGTTATAATATTGATGGATTTGTCGTTCTTAATCGTCAATGGTGCTTACTTTTGCCTCTGGAGCTGTGCGTCTGTGCTTTCTTTCGTTTGCGAAACAAACGGTAAACACTGTGCAGTCAGGTCACCCAACGGAAATGTCCCTTTCATTTGACGGAGCAGTTGTTTGATTCTGTGTATTATACACAGACTTTTGCTCTAAAATTACGTTACCAACACAAAAGGTTTACTTCTGTGACGGTTTAGTGTTTTCGGTGCAAATTTTATTACAAAATTCCCTCATATGATGTAATCGTTCGATTAAACTATACCTAACTGCGCAAAAGTACTTATATAAAGCTGAGCTTAATGTATCAATACATCAAAAACTCCTATTTTTGAGGGCTGTAACCTATAAATCCGTGTTCGGTAAATCAATATCTACCAGAATAGTGATCTAAAATTCTTGGGTTTGAGTGGAGGTAATAGAATAAAAATTATGTAGTAACGAGTCAGAAACAGAAAGTATTGCGAATTATTTTGAATGTTAAAAAAGATCACAACGGTATCCCGCAAAATTAATGTCACGTAATGAAATGCGTAGAAGGTTACAACTTTTGAAGTTTAGAGACGTGTATAAATATTTTATCATCAAGTTCTTTAGAATGTCGATCTCAGGAGAAAATCAGTTTTTTGACTCTCATTACCGTTCATTCTTACCAAGTGACAATTACAACCCTAGAAATAATAGGTTTAACTTGTCAGTTGTTAGATTAGAAGTAGAAAAAAGATTTACTATTTTTCTGGGTCTTCATGCATGCAATGAGCTTCCTGATCCTTTAATAATGCAAATGTCTCACCAATGTTTTAAAAACAGGTCTAAAACCGAATGTAGTAGCCATTACAATCACCAATATATTATGACATGGGCCTAACAAGCATTACCAGCTTTTAACAGGCTTGTTCTCAATTTCTTTTTAGCATGTTATACCAACTGTTCTATTGTTTATTTTTAAGGTGCTTTTGAGAACAATAAACGAGTTAACGAGTTAACAATAAACAAAAAAAAATGCATAATAAGATCATTCCAGTATGTTTCCAAGAATCCACGCAGTTGCTCAGCAAAAAAAAAAATATATATATATATCATAAAAATGTTACTGAAAGAGAGATTTTAATGATAGCTTCAGCACACTACTGAAAAACCTAAGTCGTGTTCGGTCCTGAATTCTTTCCGACTTCATATGCACTTCACTATGTATAAGGTCCATAAAATATTACCGATAAATTGTAGTTTTTATTTGCTCTATTGAAATACTCACAGTTTTGCGCTTACTTGGAACATATATATATATATATATATTTTGAGTGAAAATCTCAAAATAAAAATAAAAAAAAATTATGTTGGCAAATTACGCATGAGTAATCTTTTTCCCCATATTAAGAGCAAAATAGCTGTTCTGGACTCCCAAACGTAGCTCAGAAAAAACCGCAGAATATGAATTCCACTTATTAAACCCAGTAGGTATAGAAAAAGACATCCATGCTGCTCGTCCTTGTCATATAATTTATGCTTTTTGTACATGCAACAATTCAATGTGTTAGTCTTAGCATTCAAATGTATAGATACATTCTTTGTATCATGCGAGTTCATGTTTAGCTTATGTGCCCACCGCCTTCAGGTCAGAGTCTCTCAGATAAGGACCGAAAAGGACACATACCTTACCATGCAAAATGTGCTTGTTTACCAGCATCGCTAAATGTGAGCGACGTGGGTAATTCTCAATGACCTTCCGGCTGGAACCTCTATCAGTAAAAGTTGTCTGCCAAAGCCTGTAACCAGAGTTTCGGTGATATTTGTTAGTCTCATAAACGTACAACAGACGGACTTCCGAGTCGATTCCGGCGGAAGCTACCGGCGTTCTAAATGAAGCTGGCAAATGATAGATATTTAAAGGGCGTGCGCATTGAACAGAACTCATTCAGTAGATAGCATTATATTACTAGACATCCAGCTACAGCATTCTACTTGCAGCACTTATTCAGATGTAGACCTCGTACCTTGTCGTCTGCGTCTATCAGTAGCATGCTTATTACTTATTCTTGGATCACATCCTCTAAGTCTTATATATTAAGATGTAAATAAACAAGACGATCTGAACGACATTCCTTCACCATCCAGCACTGTAGCCAGATAACATTACTCTGCATTGAAGTTAAACCTCACACCCAGCACAATGATGATCTCAACTAGAACTCATCTACGCACGGAAGTGAATGGTTGTTATTATTATTATTATTATTATCAATATTGCTATTATTATTCACTAGATTGCTAAAGTATATCACACTGACGAAATACATTACGTCAGCATTACATTACAGTACTCAACATAAATTTTGCATCTATTTTATTCTTTTCTCACAAAAATAGTCATGTAAAAACTCTTTGATGCCCGACTTACCAAATCTAGTAAATAATAATAGCAATATTGATGATAATAATAATAATAACAACGATGATAATATCATTAATAATAATAACAAGAAAAGCGCTCTCTTTGGAACAGCGCACATCATTCGCAAAGTGCTCTGAACCTTAGGTCGCGGGATGCGACCCGGCGCCAGAGTGTAGAGCTGAACATCGCTCAACCGATCCAATTTGGGTCGTGAAATCCCCCAGATACAGATAATAACAATCTTATTTACTGCAACTGAAAATTGTAATGATATAAGTAAATACAAAATATATGATTATGGGAACAAAATTAATAGAAACACTATGAGGCCATCTTCATGCTTAGTATTAGTTCCAATGAATTATTTGGCCAACAAATAAAATATAGGCTAGAAATAAATAAAAACAACGAAATAAAGAAAAGTCTAATCACACTACTCTGACTCGCACAAAAGTTCGCATCTGTTCTGTAAGCTCGAAAAGAGTCCCAAAATAGCCCGGCTAACATCGCTGTCTTCTTGTTAAACAAAGTCTAATTAGAAGAGCAGCGATTCCCTTTAGCTCAGGACGCCTACAGAACTACGCACAACTTCACACAAACGGCGACTAAGAATAAGACCGGCGAGGACTGGCAAAAATAAAGTGACTTTTGCCGCTTCATTAAAACTGCTAACTTATTTACTGCGCTGACAGGAGCGCCGGTTCCAAAATACGGCGCTGAACTCACTTGCTCTAACTCAATTATCTTGAGAAAAGGGCTACAGCTGCTGGTAAAATGGCTCTCCTACATGGATGCTGAGAGCTTGCCATGCTCCACTTGTTTCTGATGGTCTAACTAAATGGTGCAGCATTACTTAAATTATTTGTCATGCCATGGCTAATTGTTATTATGGTGCTCGAAATATTTATTGTAAGTTTTCCAAATAAGATTTATATTTACACTCATTGTGCCATGACTATTTGTCTTTGTAATAGACTACTACTGCTACTGCTACTGCTACATAACGTAAACGTAATACTCCAAAGCGATTTTAACTTCTACAGTATTACCCGACAGTATTGCTAGCGTTCGAGGTAAATTATTTTATAATGCACGAGAGTATTCATTATACCGTAACTAAATGCATCGGTAAGAACATCGATTTTTGTACTCCGCTATGTTAAATTCTACTTTTCTTAACAGCTCAAAGTGTATACTACAGAACACTCAAGTAACTGCAGAATTGCTGAAAGTGTTATTAAGGCACCAAGTCTGTACAGTATTTTTCTAACTTTTCTAAGTACGGACATTTTATACATAATTACTCCAACTTTTACATAGTTAACTCCAACTGCAAGCTCTAACGTGCAATCACTGTCAAACAAGTGAGGAAGAATATGAAAATTCCTCTAGATTAAATTGTGCATAATAATCTAGATTCAGTTGGTCTATTTTTTCTTTAAAACTTATGGCTCTCACGTAGAATAGAAAGTTCACGCACAGCTCCTGCAATGTCTGCGACACAGTGTGGTGCCTCATTCGGGCGTGTCAAGTATTTTGTTGCATATATAGTTGCACACTTTCAAAAGATACATTGCCATTTACAATTTCCTTCATTTAATATTTGATCATTTTGATAACATTTCCTGAATTCAACTGTTTTCCATTCAGCCAAATTTATAAATTTCTCTTTTACCCATACGTAAACTTCTGATGCCCATATACAACTTCTGCTTCGTCTATGGAATGTTTTTGGCATTGGGTAGCACTTAGCAAAGGCGTCAATAGTAGGAATAAAACTCTATTACTATGCTGCATGAAATATCAGAAGTTCATAACTCTCACACCGCAGCTGGCAATTAGCCTGTGGTGCACGTATGTCTATCACTACACCATTACAAGAAGAGTCACCATTTGAACTGCGCCAATGTAACTTCGTAGAATTTCAGACCGCCAGAGCTGCAAGTGCAACACTACCTAAACCATCAAAGAGGAAAGTGCCGGCCTGGACCGAGACAAAGTGTTCACTGCGTCAAGCTTTTGAACAAAACTGGTTTGGTGCTCAGAGCAGGGCTTTGATCTGAGGTGGAAACGTTCATCTAATCGGCAATAAGTTTATTCGTTCTGTGGAATACGGAAGTGGGCAGTAAATGCTGCAGCTGGAATGAAGTTATCATTGTATAAAGATTGGTGGTGGCACGTGTCTTTAATTAAAAAGTAAATAAATATATGTGGCAACTATAACGTTAGGCAGCACCCCTCGTGATAGTAGGAATGAAAATGTAATAATGATTACGATAATAATTCGGATAATAACAACAGTTTAATGCATAACTAGAGAAGGACCTTCATTGAGAGAAATTTTGATGCATTTAGATGCATCAAAATTACTAGCATTTTTGTCCCAAAAGCGAAACACGCTAGTGCATCATAAGTAAGTTAAGTGCATTATCATGATGCACCTTAACTAACTCCAGTGCAATTATAGAAATAATCATGTGCTATATTGCATACAGTAATTACACCTAACGAGGTATTCCTCTTGCCTTAATTAATTGTATAATTTACAAGTTCAATTATTGCATATAAGGAGAAGCCAGCGCCGTGAGATTCCGAAAATTGAAACCAGCCGGCGAGAGATTTTCTACTCCTCCTCAGCACGGACTTCATGTCCTGTTTTGCACACTACCAGTGACATATCGTCAAAATTTAGAATAATAAGGCATAATGAAATCTACGTTAGGTTTATCCTCTGTATGCGAGATAATGAATGAATTATGCAAAGTCAATTTTATTTAATGACAGTGCTGTTTTTTTACTTCAATGATGCCTCTTTTGATGGTGTGGTAAATCAACTCAATAGTTTTATTGCAAATTTAGAGGAATGGCTTAACATGAACAGCCTGACGCCAAATGCGAATAAGACGAAGTTAATGTTGTTTACCTCGCTGCCTTTACCTATTCTACCCGATATATTTTTTAGTGGTAGCTTGTTGCAATGGGTAAATTCTTTCATCTATCTGGGTATTCACATAGATTCAAAGCTGACCTACTCGAATAATATCCATGATTTATGTAGTAAAGTCGCTAAAGCCAGAGGTGCTATCCGTGCTGTAAATAGACAGCTGACTCGCCAGTCACGGTTAATGCTGTACTTTGCGCTGGTGTATCCCCATCTTATTTTAGGAATCGTGGTTTTGGGTGAGGCATCAGCACATGTATTTCGGCCTCTTGTTGTTTCTATAAATATTGTTTTTAGAGCTATGCCAAATGTAAAAAATTACTATAATAACGCACCAACAATGCGAGTTTTCTCCGTGTATTTGGAATTGCAAAAGCTAAAATTGCCTGATGTATAGATATATTTTATCCTGAAATCTTTGCGAAGAGACATATTTAATGATGTTGACCTGTTTCAGCGGCACTATATATAGAGCATTGGTTCCTACTCACTTCTATAATGCTCGCCACAATACATATGTTTAATCTACTTCAAGTAAGACTTGACGTTCAGAAACGCTTCACTATTTATCAGAGTGTTATGTGCTACAACCAACTACCTGAGCAGCTTAGGGAACCAAAGTCTAATAAAACTTTTCAAACAAGGCATAAGATATTTGCGCTGGCTCAATATATAGATCACGAATGAAATGCCAGAACCCTGTTACTTGTTTTTAATTCGTTTGTAGAATATCAGCGATGTGCACATATGTTGATGCATCCGAATATGACATACAATATAATTGTGCCCCATAAGTAGACACTTTTAGTAGGGCATGTACTCTTTTGAAGGCATTGTTTATTAGGTTGTTACTCCTGAAAACTGTAATGAGGATAAAATAAAGGTGTTAAAGGTGTAGCATCTAATACTAAGAATAACCTTCGTGTGTTTATATATATATAAATATATATATATATATTTATATGTTTGGTGTCACGCTCTTAACGAAATAGATAGGCGGAAATTAGCCCAGGTTGGAGGCTCTGGTGCTCCTCTCAAGCTCCATTGA
>LQNS02278149.1:2470952-2485096 GCA_001587735.2 Parhyale hawaiensis
CCATATATATATATATATATATATATATATATATATATATATATATATATATATATATATATATATATATATATATATTATTTTTTGAGCGAGGCTCTGACACATAAAACGACAATCAGAGAGGCCAGCACACAAACGAAGAGATCATCAGCACAATTTGATCAATTATATTACATGACAGTCATAGAAGTGCTTGTAAATTTATTGAGGATCCACCCTAACTTTTGGAGTTCTCTTATTGACAGATAGATAAGCAAACAAATGGACAGCCTGACAGGAAAACTTCGACAAAAAAATTGACCTCCTCTGTGGAGGTAACTATACTCATGACAAAATAATTATAATAAAGGTAATAGCCACAGTCATGGTATTCTTTTTTAAAAGGTGAATGGCACTATTATTGCTAACAAAAAATGTGGTAATAACTTGACTCAAAATAATAGGGATAATGATACAGAAGGTTGCAGATTGTACGAGTGATAATAATCATGCTAATAACAACAGAGCTCATACGGTGATAATAACAGTACCATAAGTAATGTTATTGATATTGCTTATCCTAATGTTTATATAATGACAACATCAATAACGCTCACGTTTTAAGGGGACCGTATGGTAGGTTCGGCTGCTGGGGAGGAGATAATTTTTCATTTTTCGTCAAAGAATTCTAAAACATTGTCATCGTCCGTAAAATCGTCCAACTAAGAAAAAAGGTCACCCTGAAATTTTCGTTATCTCGCATTGAAAATAAGTTATAGACAGCAAACAGTTTTTACGGGTACTATGGTACATGCTTCTCCTCCGTCGGTATTCTTAGTACGAACTCCAAATAAGTTTGATCCTATAGTTTAGACACTGCTTTACAATAATATGGAGAGACTTTATAAGACTGTTTTTGAAATTTTGTTTTGTTGAAAATTTTAGTTTTCACCACCATATGATGGTATTAAAATCTGTAAACTTTAGAATTCAAAAATTATATCTTAGCGATGTATGTTATTGTAAAGCAGGGTCTAAACTATAGAATAAAACTTATTTTGAGTACGTACTACGAAAACTGACGGAGAAGAGGCATCTACCGTAGATCCCCCTAGGAACTCTGATTTCTCTTTGTAACTTGTTTTCTATACGAGATACAGAGAATTTGCATGGGGATCGTTTTTCTTAGTTAGATGATTTTACATACGTTGACCAAATGTTAGAGTTCTACCACCAATAGTTATAAGATCCTCCCCTCCTCTCTAAAAACCTATCAGTCTCCTTAAATATGTACTATAGGTTAACAAGGACATTTTAAAAATAAGATAATTATGCATTGTATAAAATTATGTTTAAAAATTTAGGTGGAAATTTTGACGTTGCCTTCTTATTAGGTTCGAAAAAGTTATTAGCTCATACAAGTATTCTATCCTGGATGAAAACCAGTCCAAATGTTCAACTTCACGACAGTAATTTCTGCGCTTGCATAACTGCTTCACTACGTCTTTGGAAGTTCCCACCCTGCAAGCAAGTCGACGTAAGTCTAGAATATTATTTAGAGAAGAACAGTGATTATTTTTTTCTTTTTCCTTCTTTTATTGAGAGGGAGAACGAGAAATTTATATTTATATATCGTATTACAATTATTGTTCACAGCTATACATACTTCCTATGCTCGCAACCAACGTATTCATTATGATTATGATTGATCCAAGCCACAAACAAACGTGTTTGGTGGACGCCAAGGTCACGGTCATGAAATGAACGGCACAAACACCGACATAACTGGATGAATTAATTGGAGCTGAATAGCTGGGAAATATCAATTAAAGTCATTAGTAAGCACCGTTTGTGAACGGCGCCGTGATGGATCCGATTTCAGAATTAGTTTTTTGGCCATAAATTAGCAGTGGAATCATCAGATCGGAAAATTATGGCGTGGCAATGGCCATCGCTACGAGGTCTTAACTAGAAATTGCGGTAATTTGCGCAGGCACGTGCAAAGGTAACATATTGAAAATATTTTTTTATAGTTGTTCACGAGTTACCAGCTTTTCATGCTAGGTACTTAGTAAGTTTCATCAGAGTTACCTCATCCTGAGTTGCCGTGAGGGACAAGATCTAGGTGAAGTTCTTCGCCTGACCTCACGCGGGGAGAGTTTGATATGTGGCGCAGCTTGCGCCCAAAGGGAGAGCCAGAAGCGGACTTCTCCACCGTGCACGTAACGTCTGGTCTGTCTGGCAGTCTTCTTAAATAAGAATTCAGCTTTGTTTATTCTGTGACTTTGATATCGATGGCATTTCCAATATGCTACAGTTTTTTAAACAGTCTTGCTCTCTTCACAATGAAGCTGTTGAAATAATTTGTCGCCACTGCTTTGTCATAATTTTTTTTCAGCAGCTTTGAGTACGGGGCAACAGTCCGTTCATACGCAGTCATAATCGTACGTTCCAGAATTTCTCAAATATAAGTTCATGTAATCAATGTGATGCACTAACTTATCGTCTCTTTACATTCACGGAATACCTAATTTTCAATATTGATTTTAGCAAGCTTTAAACTATGAAATACGTAAGCCTCTATAGTAGATTGGCTACTGAAAATTATGGCACTGTTTTTCTGTCGTGTTTAAAACAAGTCAAAACTACCGACAGCAAGGAGTACATGTTGTTGACGTGCGAGCAACAATCCAGTCTAATGAGACCTCAGAAAATCACCGCGTCTTGAAAATATTTTAATTTTGGTCAAATTTTGTGCGGCGTCGCTTCTGTGTTGCGAATAACACACAAATTTTACACCCTTAGTTTGAAAATATTCCACACGTGCGCAGTTATTAGCTCGGTAATATGATCATAGCTGAAACACATATGTGACATGTGCAATGATAGAGATATGCAGACACCTACAGAGCGAACCCACTGATATCTGCACTCGGATAGGGCACATTTTGGCTAATTTAGTAGGCACACTGCAAAATACGACGTCAAATATTTACGACAGAACTCCTCCAAACGGAGAAAATTCCTTAAAGGGAAAAGGGAGACAACCGAAACGAGGAAAAACCGAAACGCAAAGTGTAAACAACGCCATCTCTGGTGAACTAACGCAATAACCGAAGCCATGTTGAGTAATGAACAGATAGGTATCGTACTACTTAATCGGTAGTGCGTCCAACCGTTTATCTTCGCGACTTTTTATAATATTAGATAAAGAAAATGTGTATTACGAATGTAGGAGAAACGAGCGTATGCTGTTGAACGTTCAATCTAGAAACAGAGATATCTCTCGAAACTTAGATAATATACCTAGCATGGCTTACAAGTTCCGTTGTACGAAGAGCATGCATTAACTAATGCCTTCATACTATACCAAGTATTTTCCCTGCTGTTGATACTGCCATAATTGATGTGTTTTATATTTAGTTTCGAATTTCATATTGGCGGAACATGAATCTTGAAAAAACTAGAGTGGCTCTTGCTGTCATTAAATTTACGCAAAAATAATTACTTCAACGATGCGCCGTTTCCTTGGTCTGATTTTCCCTTCAAAAGACTTCTATAGAAGGAAAATTAATTAAACACTGTCTCTGTGAACTGGAGAACATCCTACGTGTCAATGTCACAATCTATATCTCTTCAAAGCAACACAATTAACGACAACATGGCTGTTCAATTATGTATTAACTTAATTACGTATCCAGGTTTCTATCTTGCGTGTGTGTCTTCGATGAAATCAGCTGACGAAAATTAGTCCAGGTTGGTGACTGCACAGAACAAGTCACTCATTGTCAAAACCCTAAAAGCGGCATTTAGATCAGGCTGGAGATCGTTAACAAACTACGGAAGCCTCTAGATTGAAGTACTCCTTGCTTTGTTAAAGTATTGGCACAAATTAAGACTTTTGCATTCGCTTTTAGCTGTTGTATATTTCCTGAGTTGCACTTTCTTCCCGCATCAAAGTTTATTTGCTGTGAGCTCGCGATGGGCAAAGTGAGTAAAAGATGTGCTAAGCTAAAACGCAAGAAAGAATAAAGAACGAACTATGGAATTAACGTAGCAGAATCACCAAACAAATTAGTAAACACCACCGTGTGTTCATTGTTTATGTATCTATATGCATGTTTATATTTCTATATATGCAGGCTTCATTAAATAAACACAGTACTTTTTTGATAAAACTTTTTTTGAGTATAATGATGGCATTCCGGAATATTTATAAATATTTTTATCTTTCGTGTCAAGCTCTTAACGAAAAGGCAGGCGAAAAATAGGCCAAGCTGCAGATTTTGTAATTAGATATGTATGTTACGTTGATGGGATCGATCGGCAAAAAATAGACAAAGTTGCAGAAGATGGCCAGAGTGGAGTACCTTGACCTTACAAGTGAATGCACTTCTTTCTCAGTCAACGTGGAAATCCAAACAATGAAGATATTTACAGCTTCTCCTAGCGCTGCCACGGAGTCTGCACTTTATAACTTTCTCCATACAACGAAGCGATGTTTGTTTGCCTTCAGTTCATGACGTACAAATTGTGTAAATAAGCACCAAGCACAGGAAAGGCGATTTTTCACGATGCAGTAGACACAGAATTATTTTTATTATTTTATTAACTTCTTTTCATCTTTTGACGAAGCAGTGTTTGCTTGGACACCAAAAATACAATATTATGAAGGTATACATGCAAATGTAATGTAAATCGTTGATTTTATTTTGCATGTTATCTAAGGGAAGGAAAGAGTGTACACCACAGATGGAATGAAACAGAGAGCACTGATCTCTAAGGACAATTTGAGTCAGGCGTTGTAGCGTATCCTCGAGAAACAATTTAGTAACGAAAGTAAGATCAGTGAGGATGGGTCTTCACAAATGCTTCGCTATAATTTTTGACTAGCGCACCTGGTTGTCAAAAATTATCATAGGCAATACGTGATGCATCTGATAGTTATTTAGCATGTATGGGAATTACACAATAGCCAAACTAATTCTACTTCCGACCGAACTGTTATATTTAATAGGTGAAAATGATAATCGGAAATAGAGTTAGTTCGACAATTGGTAATTCCCCTACGTTTGTGTTAGAAAATTTTCCTCTTGCGAACAAAATCGCGACTTTGCAATGCCTGAAAGCCATGAAGCGTCACGAAAATAGGACTTAACTAAAAAGCAGTTAACGGAAACCCGCAGCAGCGTCTCATGGGCTCAAAATTTCGCAGGAACATGAACCGAAATTAGGTACTTGGCCTCCTCTGATTTCTGAATTTCAAGTGCTACGAATAAATTCACCAAGAAACTACGCGACATGGATCATGCTTATTGAGAACCATGCAGTTTACTACAGTAATAATAATACCTTACTTTGAGTTACCTTGAAGATCTTCAGACGAATTGCAGATGGTACGACTTACGCTACCCCAATGCTGTAGAGCTTTTGTACAGATTTCTTTCTGCTACATTATAGTAACCACAAATAGAGCACTCTGAGCTCGCATTCCTCCGCCAAGCGAGGCAACGGAAGTAAAAAATTTAAATTCGCTCTGAAACCATAATTTTCTTTGTATAAACTCCAAAATCTAACCATTTGTACCTTTTGATAGTTAAGAACAGCTTGTGCAATTTTCTTGAAGATTCGTTCATAACTTTTTGAGCTATACTGCTAAAAAACTTTATGCTAAACATGAGTCAAACATACAAACGAACCACCCGATCTGCACCAATATTTAATCAGTTATGTATTTTAACATTACTAACAAACCCTATAAATTTCATAAATATACATTCCTTATTTTTTGAGTTATTGTGCTCACAAGCTTAAAATTAAAAACAGTAACAAACGAACGAACCAACAGATCATTATTATTATTATTATTATTATTATTATTATTATTATTATTATTATTATTAAATCACACCAGACTGGCGACGTAGGAACGGAGAAACTCCATGAGGTTAACAAACCCCCACGCAACCAGCCCAGCGNACAGATCGTTTAAAGCCGCCAATACCAGCACCAGCAAAGACAGAGCCATCAAGACCATTCCAAACATCCACACACGTTGGAAAAAACGAACGGGAATACTGGCCCGTACGGCATCGTAACGGTTCCAAGGCAAACTCATGTACAGCACCAGTCCGCCGAGTATAATTACCAAGATTTGATCATCTACTCTTTATTATATACCTAACAACTCATGTTAATTCCATAAAAATCCATCCTTAACTTTTTGAGTTGCGGCATTGAGAAAAATGAGGCAGAGAGAGAAACAAACGGACGGACATATCTTCACCAAAAGTTAATAATCTGTTCCTCCTAACATACCTAACAATCCCTATAAATTTCGTCAATATCAGTTCATAACTTTTTGAGTTATCTTGGGGACAGACAGCCAGCCAAACAGACAGACAAACAAACAAACAAAGAGACAAACACGACGAAAACATAACCTCTTTGGCGGAGGTAACAACAGCATTGTACTGTTAGACAATCCAATTTCTAAGCGAAAATAATTACAGAAAAACGATACTCACAACATAGACGTATTTGTATTAACTACAAGCCCGATATGTAAACTGTCAGACTATCTATTTATCAAGATGAAAGCCCCTGCAATACTTCTAAAAATATACCGCTTCTAAATGCGTGTAATAACAACTTACGTTATATGCTCGGCTGAAAAACGTTTTCGAAGGAATAGCATTATACGTGGAAGTAATCAGATTAGATCCCTTGTAAAATAAAGAATTACGTAGTATTGGTCCCTATTTGATGGCTTAATTATGCGCTGTCTCGTTCACTGTAGGATTACTTACCGATATTTTCCAAGATTGTGCTTCACACACCTGCCTTATGGAACACAGTGCAGAGTTACTGCTGTGGGTCATTTCATTAAATGCTGTCATACAATTTCCCTGAACAATTTTTTATATCTAGAGCACATTGCTTGGTAGCAACAATAAGCGAATGTTTATCAGTGTGCCGGTCTCCAACGGCCACTTTGTATGACCTACCGTTGCCTATGGGCTCTCTGTACCGCAACCTCTTTCTACGACCCACCTTTGTCGATGAGCTCTCCATACTACGAGGACCACGGAGTATCATTCTTGCTATACATAAAAGATCTGTGCAACACTTTACCCACAACAACTGGCTGTATTTCCCTGGCGGTTCCTTTAAGAATTCACGTTCACCGGAAATGACCCAGAGATCGCCTCAAGACTGTCGACGCCAGCTGCATAAGAATAATGCCCAGCTCTGCTGTTCACGCACGGAAATTGCTCTGCCTCTGAATTCGAATTTATATTCGATTCCCTATAGAGATTGTGGCCAATTCTATTTGTTGGGCCTTGCCAGATACATACGGGTCCGGTGTTGCCCTTGTTTATACTGAAGGGCCCGCACCCTGGGACGCTCTTTCATCTTGCTCTCTGGGACCGAAAGATAAAAGCGATTGCTCGAAATTCTCAAGAGAGAGACCGAGTGCGCTGCTGGTTCGGTTGGTAAGCGTCGCCCTCGAGTGGCAGTTCATACGGGCAATAACAGGCAAACTTTACCATATTGAGCTTCGTTCACCCAATTTGGGGAGCCGACTGTCGATAAGCAAAAAACGATGGAATATTTTGTAAAGTAAATGTACAGTCGCTTTGACCTTGCACCCGAAATAAGATACCCACGTGCACTGACGAGTGCTGTAAATAAATCCAATCCAGGGCCAAGGGAGCGTACGGCTGCAGTCGATCATCGATTATTTGAGGATTTGAAGACTCCCACGAAAACTGCGCCCCTCGACAATAAGGGTAGTACCTTCCTGTAAACTATGAATGACCGAACTGCTGATGCTCCACAGCCGAGCACCAAGATTTCTTTCTCTGGCTTGAAATAGAACGTCCGGGCTTGAAACGCTGAGCGAAGCAGCGCCTCTAGTCGCTAGGCAACAAAAGGAAGAAGTACTCTAGAGGATTCCCCGTGCACACGAGCTCTTTGCAGATCTTGGTGTGCTGACTCGGCAGTTGTGTGTGCATGCTCGGCACCGTGGCGGAACTGCTTTCCTCAGAGATGAGGGGGGTGGGGGNCCCGAGGGCGACTGCGACTACACTTACTTATCTGGGGCCAGTGGGCCTATACCCGCAGCACAAACCAGTGCATGTGGGTTTCCCAGGTGAGGGTGTGGTCTAAGTTGACTTTACCTTTACTGACAATCTAACTAATGTCCTTGAGCTCTTACAAGTCTGCTAGGTCATTCTTGTACTTGTACAGTCACCTTTCGATTGCAATGTCTGTCTATCAAACATCTTATTTATTTTTTTACGTAACTTAGAGAGGGTCGGAGCTTAAGCCCCGGCTAGTCCGTGGGCAAGGAACTGGTAGTCAGTCATTCATCCAAACTAACTGTAGCTGAGCCAAAAATGCGAGAAAATTAATTGAAAAAGCAGAATATTATTACAGTATGGGACAGTATCGGGAGTGAAAATAATTGAAATATTGCTAGCAACAGTGAAATTTCCTTGTAGTCTGACACAGACGACTAGAAAATAGACTGCAGTGAGACAGAAAAAGAAAAAAACTATTTAACAAATAAATGAAAAGTCTCTGAACGATGGTATATGCAAAAGAGGAACAGGCAGCTGCAAAACAGATGACACAAATTTCTACGCAGGCATAAATTTTTGTGACGTATGCTGTAACAAGGAACTGGCTGATTCAAAGTAGAAAACAACAGATGCAGGAAATATACGTGGCGTCAACAGAGTGTTGAATGCCTCTTACAAAAGAAACTACTTGGTTCGACACCTAAAATGAAACCAGTCGACATTTCTCTTGTTTCGTGGTAGATTTATAAGCAGCGAAGTGCATTAGTTAAATAGGTACTTAGAGAAAGATATATCGCTTAAATGTAGCCGTAGAGCATTTTCGACTGGAGTGAAGCGTCATAATAAAACTAACTTCTTTGCGGATCCGTTACGGTGAGCTGAGAACGATGGACATTGCAATGAACGGAGCCATTATACGGTGCAGTACAGTTAAAGCACGGAACAGTACAGTCTGCGCTACAATGACATGCAGAGTGTAAGCTAATATAATGCGGTTCAGTACGGTGCAGCCCGTTTACATGTAATGTTGGTTCGGTGCATCAAAAGAGTGCACTGCAATGCAGTTTGAGAGAGCATAAAACGTAACTCAACAGTAGAGTGTAGAACATTAAAGTATGTACTTATAACAGAGCATAGTGTATGGCATTGCAGTATGGTACACTGCAGCGAAAAACATCACAGTATAGCTCAATAGCTCAGTACACAGGAGAACATTACAGTATAATACAGATCTTTGCAGAACGTTATCCAATTTTACAGTTCAGTGCAGAATATTGCAATATCATACAGTATAGTGTAAAACATGGAAGCCCGTGGTATCCAGTGTGACTATTCACGTTGGATCCGAGCATGACTCACTAGCTGAACGGGCCACAGCTAGTGGAACTCCGAGGAATGACAAGCTACTGGACGTCGGTCTCAACTGGTGTTTCGTAAGGTAACGTGTTTGGCTAACTTTTATTCACAATTTACATGAACTCTCTTGGTCTTACATCCGCAGTAAATCTGCAGATGACACGAAATTGTGTCATCGTGCAGTATTGGCCAACGACAGAATCGAGCTCCAACATGATCTTGACCACTTCATGAACTTGACCGTAACATGGCATATGAGCTTTAATGTCGACAAATGTTTCGTAATACACATTGGTCCAAAGAGCTGCTCAGGAAATAAACGAGATGGAATAAGCAGCATTCACCCAACGACGTGTGACGCCACCTTTGAATAGCTATCACCTACAAACTAAAACATGATCGGCAAGGGGACAAAATTCTAAAATAGGAAGAAAATCATGAGGTTCATACAGTATATACTACATCCAAATCTAAGGAAATAATCGTTCCTTGCTGCAAAGCAATACAATACGCCCGCATCTAGAATTAGCTGTTCAATCAGTGTAAAGATATAGATAAAAGATAAAAAAAAATCTCATGCAAATCACCAAAATTGTTACTTGTCACATAAGCGTCTCCTACAGGAAGTCGGACTTATCTCTCGAGCAAAGATGCCACAGCGGGCAACTAATAGAAACACTTAAGTACTTGAACAGGTGCAACGACGTGCCTACTACCGGATTTTTCGACATTTCGATCACAAACTCATACATCAAGATCGAAGAAATACTTTCAGCCTACAGCTTTTCCCACACTTTATAGTAAGCTTTTGGACTAAACTCCCTTGTGGTGCTGAAACCGACAACATGTTTAAAGATTTTTTTGGCAAGCAATGGGAGAGACACCCTCCACAACTACGAACTCGTCTTATAGGACTCGCCAACTCTTAACGACCTTATCATAAGAGGCCGCCCTATTCCATTAACTTTCATGCCCTAGTTAATGTAAAAACCTCGAGTCCCGAAAGTGTGTCGCAACTAGTCCTATGTGCAGGATCACATCCTTCGGCTAAGTTTCTTCCTCTGACGCTTAAATTATTCACATTTAACGGCAGTAGCTCATAGACGGCTGGAGCGGGAGTTCCTGCTGTTCTCTGGTAATGGGCCCATTGGACCGTCTACCGCCAGCTACTTAAACTAATCTATTGTACAGCCGAATACAGTGCTGAATATTGCAGTATAGTGCACTGCAATGTTAACCGTTACAGTATAATACAGAAAAGTATAAAACATCACAGTGCAGTACTGGGTGGTGCAGAACATTTGAATTCGAAATATACCATACTACATTACTGCACAAAGCAGCGTGCTTTACAACGCAGTAATGTTTTAGTGCATAAGTATTACGCTGTAATAATAATCTGAGGTACAACAAATTTTCTCATTGCTCAAAGCTAAAATTCTGGAATTGCTCCCTCTCACGCCCTCTCCCTGCCAGCTATACTGCACATTCAGCCTCGGATGACAATTAGAGTGAGATGCAAATGACAATTTGGCTCTGACAAGACAGGAAGCCTCACCGCGACTCGCTCTGCAGTTTTTGGTACGAGATGCAAATTTGAAATGACGACATCGTTCTTGCTACGACTTTTTCTGATGAGAACTGCCGCTTGCATCGCAGAGGGTTGGACTCTTGATGATTTTGTCGTTGTTAATATGGCGTACATGTAATCTGCGCCCCTCGCAAAATATTTGGCCAACTCACAATCTAATAATCGGTTTTAACGTCTAGGACGGCCCAAAATTCTGATATGCTTGTGTTCTGTACTAATATATATAGATATGGAATGCTTGTATAACAGACGAAAGCGGCATAAAACACTAGTATTTCAACGTTCCTTGTACAAAAACAATTTAGGTGTTGTAGAATAACATTGGTATGAATTACATCTACGTCGCCAATGCTCTAAGTCTAAATTATTAGTTATAATAAATCTCAATTATGAGCAATGTCATTATCACAGCAATAGATCACACAAAGGAAGACATATTAAGATTATCTGTGGACTTAAGCAGCCACAGAGAAAAAATGTATACGTATTTAGTAAGGAACAAAGCACATTTAATGCAGTAGACGTATACAGTAAACACAGTACATAATCGCTCACTACGAGTACTAGGTAGATTCATCTTACCCCAATCAGAAATTTTTAGGAGATTTTTCGATGTCGACCCGTACAGGCATGTGACGATTGTCTGTAAATTTTTTGATAGGGTAAGTTTTTTCATTAAGTTGAGAAGGCACTAGCCTTCTCAAAAGTGGGGACAGTCGGAGGTACAGCTGTGAACAGTCTTCCGTCTGGGACGCCATAACTCGGAAAATCTTTGATCGACTGCAGCCATACGCTTCTCTGGGCCCAGTGCCTGTGAGTTTTCTAGGCGGATGTACCATTACCATCAGCTGTAAGAAAATCCATTGCGTCTCAAAAACGTCATCAATGGGTGACGATTATTGAAAATTAAGATACCGAATAAAATTAAGTGATCACAACTCATTTTATCACCATCGATGTCGTATATTGAGGAACAATTTGTATTATTTGTTTGTAAATACTTTCCTTACATCACTCACAGCATTATTGGCAATACGAGCTTTAGAAAATCAACAAAACTAAATTCATTTCGAGCAGCTGTTATGGTGATATTTTTTGCCCAGTCTACACCTAGCGCTTTCCAGACAGGAGGTGAACAAGTCGTCCCTCGTGTTTTAATTGACTAAATAGCAACAGTTAAACTAGAGACCCGAACTATAGTTTGACCATTTTATGAAGGCGGTCTGGTCGTGGTCAAAATCCTCTATAGCGTTGCCAATTCTATGAGTATATCTGAGATTTTGTTCGGCCCATATCTTAGCCCCGCCCACTAACTGCATATAGAGAAATCTCAGAAATATTCATAGGATTGGCCATGCTTAGGAGGAATTTGACCACGACCGCACCGCCTTCATAAAATGGTCAGAGACGACGTTTTTGAGTTGAAATGCTCAAAGCGTAGCGTACAATCGGATGGATGAAATGGATGGACTTATATATGGAACCGCAAGAAGAATTACCTCCGTCAAGGATGTTATGTTTTTGTCGAATTTATCTATTTGTCTATCACTTATCGTTCCGCGATCAAGAAAAATCCAAAGATTTTAAGCGGATCTGTACAAGATTTACAGGGATCGTTTGGTATGTTGGAGGGAGCATATGATTGACTTTTGTGAAGATACAATACAATCGTTTCTGTGTTTGTTTGCCTGCCTTTTTTTCTTGGTAGTATAACTTATGAACTTATAAACTGATCTTTACGAAATTTACAGGACTCGTTTTTGTTTTTACTGGGAGCAGATGACAAAAAATTTATGTTGATCTGTTGGTCCGTTTGTTTGGCTCTATATAAGTTTTCTATGTCTTTCAGTAACATAACTCAAACAGTTATAATCGGATTTTCATGAAATTTATAGGAATTGTTAAAAATGGTAAAAGGCGCCCATAGCCAAATTTTGGTGATGATCGATTCGTCTGTTTCATTTTTGTGCATGCACGTGTGTGTGTTTGACTGATGTTTGTTAAAATGTTTGCCAGAACCAAGCCCAAAAAGTTATCAGCGGATATCTATGAAATTTGCAGAAATTTTTTAAAGATATTACAAGACACCAATGACTAAATTTTGACGGCGATCGGTTTCTCCGCTTATATAATGTTTGACTAATGTTTACAAAATCTTGGTAAGAACATAACTCAAAAAGTTGCGGACAGATCTTCTGCAATATTACGGGAGTTTCTATTACTGTTAAGAGGCACAAATGACCCTAGTTTTGGTGATAATGAATAAGAAACTTTCAGGACCAATTTGAACTTTTCGTTAAAATTGCCATACGTGGCGAAGGTGTGCACTCTCAGAGTGATATAGTATTATAATATTATACATAAATTGTAAGGACAATTATTTCACTGACGGTGACATTAATATACCTAGTCTGTTCAATATTAGCATTCTGATCTAGTCCTTTTCTTTGTTTAACAGGTTAGTTTTTAAATCCACCCTCGCTTTTTCCGAACTGCAAGCTAATCTGAAAAGCTTATTTACTTGAATAAACGCCATGAATTTCTCCAATGTAACTCGTGTGATGCTAATGAGGGTCTGCCCTGCAAAAACCGGTGAAATCCAGCCAGCGTTAGCAGGCAGTTGGGACTCTGGATCGACATAAGTCTTGGTTTTAGAGCTAAAATTCAAGAAAACGTTGCTGCAATTCTTACAGGCTTGTTAATTAAACGTGCACTCGGACTGGCGCCTTGAATTTGGGTACTGTTGGCCGATAGTCCTACAGGATGACCCGGTACTAAGCAAGGGCTGGTGGATACCAGCCAAACATATATCCTAAAAAGGAAGTACGCGCCTCCAAATGCCTAAGCTCGAAAGAAAAGTAAGCCTAATTTTATTTCATCACGCCTGATTTACACCAAAGTATTTCATGGTTGATTTGATACTAGTTAAGGTTTGCATCACTTTGAAAGTGAGTGGAATTGTGTTTCTCGAATTCATTCAGCTATTATTATTATTATTAAAACTTCACGCTTGGGCTCCCACGGACAGGTAATACAACCCAAATGAAGCATTTGCAACACCGGGAAGCCCAAAGCGCTGCTACAGGAAATCCAGCAAAAAACTATTAACAGCAGACTTAAAAGCCTGCAGG
>LQNS02278149.1:2508837-2531474 GCA_001587735.2 Parhyale hawaiensis
AATCCAACAACAAGCATACCGGTAGAAGGAAATTTTCCAAACACTCAAAATAAAGTTGGTAAACCGTGAAAATTTTCACGGGTCCAGCTAGTCTATATATTAATACACCTACCTACCTTTTGTGTCACGCTATTCTCTAATAGATAGAACAAATTTAGAGATTTCGCTTCAAATATGAATCACTTCCCCCGTATCATATCTACCTACGGACTTTCATTTTTTTCACAACATTCTATTCGCTTTGCAGGCAGCGGATGGCATTTCTAATACGGCCAGTTGCGTAGCTATGATACGGCACGGGTAAACAGAAAGGGTAGTGTAGGGCTTTTTTGTTCTGAAGTATTTTTTGAAGCGATTGCGCTGCCGCCAAAGTATCCGCCTCTTCAGTCTTCAGTGTGATGCCTAAGCAGCTACAATGACATCTTGAGCACAGAAGATGACCCTGTTGCGAGTGGAGAAATTGACCGAATACGTTTTCTTTAAGCTTCTGTCCAGCTATATCACAATCAACAAAGCAGAAAAATTATGGGCTTCTGATCAGTATCCACAGATTCCGATATAATGAGAAAAATCTAAAACACCGACAAAGAATTGGAATGTGTGATTTTATGGATCGCTAAATTATCTGTAAACTATGGGAAACAGAGCTTAGATAAGGTATGCAATTACATACTGTAAGAGAATATTGCAAGATGTAGCGTCGTATTTCTATGTCTTTATCAAAACACAAGTGCGAATTCGTTGGTAACTCAACAATTGAGTGATTCAGGGATGAAATCAAAATACTAGGAAAAGATAGACGAGACGTAAGGTAGACGGGCTGCATGAGGATAGCCTGGGGGGAGACGTTAGTTCAGACGGGGTGGTTTAGGTATGGGTGCTACCTCAGGTTAAATGACGTAAGCGAAAATATTCACTAACCGTGGAATTTCCACGGGTGCAGCTAGTTATTATTATTATTATTACTACAGAAACATAGAAACGTGCGTCGTGGGTAACAAAATTTAAACTAAATGTCTTGCTTCTCATCTAATTCTTTAGCATGTACGCCATTTACAACCAGTATTATTACCTCCACCAAGGAGGTTATGTTTTCGTTGGGTTTGGCTGTCTGTCTCTTTGTCTGTCTCTCACCAGGATAACTCAAAAAATTATGGACGGAATTTTGTGAAGCTCAAGTTTCCGGTGTGGCTGCTGCCAGTCGCCGTATGCACCAATCACATATTAGTAAATCGGTTTGTTTGTTGCTCCCCCGCAAACCACTTTGCTCCCCCGGCACTTCCACCAATGAGATTCATAAACGCGTCACAGGCACAACGGAATGGTTGACTAGCTGGCGAATCCAACTACGGGGCGGCAGGGCTCCCTCCTCCCTATTAAAGCTCCTTGATTGAACCCTATTGTCTTGGCCTTGCTTGAAGTTCGAACATTAAAAATTCTCCTATTTGCTTGCAGGGGGGGGGGGGGNGGGGGGGGGGGGGGGGGAATTTTGTTGACCCAAACTAATATGGACATCAATAATGGCCTTGCGTAGGAACAGATAAAGCATTTTGATACTGACGCTCAAGGACTTGAATTCGAATCTCCCAGCCAATACGGCAAGTTCTTTACAGCACTAGACGTGACCAGTCAGCATCCTGTCGGTGAGTGACCAGTCAGCATCCTGTCGGTGACTCCGTGAGTTTACTGAGCTTTGCCAGAAATAGGGAAGGGTCTGGGGCATATATCTGTCGCACAGAGCCTTCCGTCGCTGGTACCATACACCATTTCTCTTGATGATCCGTGGTCGACTGCATCCGTATACTCTTCTGGGACTTATTGGTCTATTTCTGCAGCACAAATCAGTGCATGTGAGTTGCTCAGTTGAGGATGCAGTCAAGCTGGCTTTACATTTATCACTGTTGCATTATAGAAGAACAGGCCTGCGAAAATCATTGGTTAAGGTGCATGTTTTGCAGTAAATTCGCCCCAGAAGCAAGAACGAACGAGAAACTTCATCACAAGTTCATTGCCGTCATGTTTTACTGACCAGCTACACTAGTATGAGAAAAAGTAGCACACGATTCAGTATAATGACGTCACAGCGACCCTGACAAACACTGCCTCTCGCCAACAACGCAAGGCTTTGAAGCATTAAAGGAAGTAATGTTCTCGTTCACGAAGCTCCTCAGCCTAATCTGATTATCTATCTAATCACGTGCCTCATTTACTTCGGGCCAAGCTCCCTTTGGACCGAAAAAAAGAAGAGTGTATCGAATTGCGTCGCAAATTATTAGGTCTTCCGGAACTGATTCTGCTGGGTTATCATCTGCACAATTATAGAAGATTTCTCGACGTACTTGTCGGTGACAGTGAGCGGATGGTGTAGATTATTATAGAGTAACTCTCACACCTGGAGTATCTGTTAATAATTTAATTCATCGGTCGATCAACAAATTCACTAACTGCTGAAGGTATTTTCGTTTATTATTATCAGTTACCCACTGGAATTAAGAGCAGAATCTTCAAATATAGTCATTATAACATTCTTTCAGTATAGCAGATCCAAAAGGCATTATCAGCTAAAGGTGTTGTTACTAAATGCGGATGGGCCCTGGCATTTAGCGGAAACCTGTGTCTGCAGAAACGTCTGCAAATAGACAAAATTGTCCCTGTTTAGTTCCAAACGACTAAAAATGCCCGTATATTGCCGTAAGTGAATTGTCAACATCTGTAAAGTGTAACAAGTGACCTCATTTATTCGTCTCTGCCAATGAATGCATCTCGATACCATTGCTAGTAAACCATTAATGTACTAGCGTAATTTCCGGCCACAGTATTATTGTTGATCATATCTGAAGTCATCCATTGCCCCCTGAAGCGAAGATTAGGCTGCGCTGCATGAGCGACAGAGTACATAGAGCTTTACTCGTATGTCGTAGAGACGAACCAGCTGGTTATGGTGCCTACAGAAAAATTAATAAACAGTTTATATATACATTGCTTGCTGAGCATTGCTGATACCAAAACAAAAATATTACGACGATTACTGATCTTATCTTATTTCGCCTACAGTGTACTCGTAAATATAATAATAAAAATATTAATTTTATTGGAAAAAGGAATAAGTACGTTGATTCACAATACAATTTAAAAGAGTTCACCAAAATGGCAGGACAAGGACAACTTAAAGGTTTCCCTTATTCCAAGCCCATAATATAGTAAAAAGTATTTGGGCAAGCGCTTGCTATTCTAGATGTATTGTAGCATACTTAATAGTACTAAGATGAACTAGATAGGAGACCTCTCTAAGCTTAAAACTAGTAGATATAAACTAGGTAGTAGTAGTAGTAGTTGTAGTATTCTCCTAGTTTAAGCCTCCCTAGACACAGAGTATACTGTGATCTAATGAGAGGAAGAATGAAGGGACACAAAGAATGGCAAAAAGACACGGGAAACTCCTGCGCGAGTCAACACGCACGGGAACAGCAAGCCGGGAAAGAAGAGAAAGAACGGATTAAAGCTTCATCAGTAGGTGCAAAAAGGTGGAAGCAAAGTGGGCACGAAAGACAGAGGGGTCAAACCTAATGGTCAACCACAGTACCCCTTGTGGCGCTGCTCCCTGCAACACAGAGTGGGCGACCCTAACTAGCCCAACTATAAACTAGGTAGCTAAACCTGATTAAATTTCGGGGAAATACAGATATCTTCTGCTGATCATGTAACGAGCAATGCATTGGATAAATGCTAGTGATATTCCCGTACCGTATCAGGCTAAAAAGTTAACGTGTTCCGGCAACACCCCAAAAGATAACAAAGTGGATGTTCCATGGTCTCCTGTTGCCACGAAATTCGTCTCTCCTTCGAGTGCTCCAGTATGTATTTGAAGGCGACGCAGCACTTGACCAAATTCTGGTGCAGAGGATGTTTTTCAGAGTTTAGGGAGTGTGGCAAAGCCTTACGAGGCGTTAGGAAGATTAACTACCTAAACCTGGCGGTCTAAAAGCTGCTCCGTTGGGGTGCAAACGGATTCCTTTCAGGCACCTCGGCAACGGCAGACAGGAAGGGAAATACTGAAAGCCCGACTGCGCGTTGAGTAAAAATTGACACTGCCTCCTGAATGCTAAGAGAAGACTTGGTAGGAAATGAGGTTAGTGGACGGGGAATTTTGTATCTGAGCTGACTGGCTGTATTCGTTTCTGGGTTACGAAAAGGAAGACTATCTTGAATGCATAGTAAAGGTTTGTCGGAGAGTAACGTAAGACAAAATGCAACGTATTTTATATAATGTGAGTCACTGTTGAAGATTTTGTCTTAAAATAAAGGATGAATAGGGACTTGAACAATAAAAGAAGAGAAAGCAGCTAAAGAGACTAGCAAAGAAACTGCAAAAAGGTCATCAAAGAGACTGCAAAGAGTTCAGCGTAAAGGTCAGTGAACAATATATTATCATGTCTAGAAGACTGGCTCAGGTTTTAGATTTTTCTTTATTATTCATCATAGATGATCAATAGAAAAACACATGTACTTATTTGCATCTTAACGAGAAAGAACAATGCATTAGATGCTCAAGAAAATAAAAAGTAAAATGAGGTAGGGAACGATAGTGTTCTAACCTAAAATAATGGTTAGTGTTTAGTTTGCCTAATTATTAGAATTGAGCAACGCATAACAAAATTCAATTTGAATATCAGTGAGAGAAATATTTTGTCTCTGAATTTTGTTTTTACATAAAAGAAAATCAATGTCTTGTATGGTAAATGGAAAGGGACCAAGCGATGATGAAAGTGAATGACAAGTTTTATGATATTGTAGAATCTGTGATTTGTTTCTACACACAACAAGGTACGTGTTCAGGCTTATAATTTTTTTGTGTTTATGTATACCCACACCGTGCGGCTTACGAGGTGAAAAAGCCTTATTTTAATTTTTTGCCATTTTGTCTATTTTTAAATATTGTTAAATAATGGGAAATGAGTAAAAAAATGTTTTTTAAGATCCTGTTTAAGTACTGTTGACAGGCCAGTGTCCCATTCCTACAACTAGAATAATACATTTAATATTAGTTTTCTCAAGTCAAGCTGTTTATTGATACATGTCTATTGAAACTAAAATCTTAGCTTCAGACACATGCATTAATGTTATGAATGATGAATCGACAGGATTAGCTTCCATATGGGAATATTAAACTAGAGTACCTATAACAGCAGATTGGGCTGTGAGGACCAGTCTAGAGGCAGGTCATACTTCAAGGCAATTATACGAATGTGCTCTTGAGTTCGAGCAATCACGACTCTGTGTCTACCGCGAGATTTGCAAAAATGTTCGCCGTAATGACAGCTGGCTTGAGCAAGCGATTTCTTATAGCTACTTTTCACGTCTGCACTGAAGCTGTACTCATAAAACTCCACCATTTTCCTCTGTTCAAAAAATACAGCGAAGCATACGGACAATCTACTAAAAGAAGACTAACGTGTGAAGCGGCCTCTAGATTTACTAATTGGTTAAGAAGTCTGAGGCGTGTTTTAATAGGGCAATTATTAGTTACATTTAAAACGAAGCTGTGCTCATATACAAATGAAGCAGGCGTGCGTAAATGGTTGCGGTGTGGCGTTGCCTTCTCTATATTGGTGGTGAAGTGACAACGGTTCGGCTTCACATCAATAGAGGCGCGGGTTCGATTCCCCGGACGGCACGCAACGGATTTACACTGCGTGGAGCACTCCAGCATCGAGAGGCCAGGCGATGCACGATGAGGGATCCTAAATTGACTCTCAGCACGGACTGCTTCTCCTGNCTTCTCCTGCTCTTCACACTACTGGATCTTCAAAATTCTAGAATTAAGGCAAAAAGAAAACCTCGATAGGTGTATCCATTGTACCCTGTATACGAGATAATAAATGATATTTATTTATTTTATTTATTTATCCAAGACAAGACCTCAAAGTAAACAAACAAATTTCGATTCCGCTGTACACCCCACTATGCTCTTTCAATTAGCTGTTTCACTCTTGAAGTGAGCTTACTGTGACGTTATTGTTTACCCCACATGAAAAACCTCACTTTGTAAATAAAAACATGTGACGTCGTAACCACGGTTTGCAACCTCCTCCCATACAAAGTTATTCCTTGCGCTTATGCCAAACCACACAATGCAATCGCACGTGCAACTTATAAGCGGATTTTCATCTCGTAAGTCATCCCGATCGCAGATACCTTGAAAAGTACTTAACCCTACGATAATCACACTGGGCTGCATTTTAAAACTTTTTTAAAGGAGGTTTAGTGTTTGTCAGCAGATCTTAGATGCATTTTGCACGCTGAGTTTGGAAACGTAAGTCGCTTTGTTCAATCAGGTCAGAATTTTTTTGCTATTTCAGTTTTAAGAAAACAAATGATAACCAGATATTATTACTTATATTTTTCAGATATCGCATAAACAATGGAAAACGTGCAACCTATGCCTAAAATAGGACACGACTACAGTTCATGTAAACTGCAAAATGAAATACATCTCTTCCATTACTCGAATATCTTCGAGAAAACGCTCTCATAGCTCTTCGCTCAAATCACCACAGTTTTCCGCAATATAGTCTAAATGCGAACCAAGAGAATGCATTTCAACAGACATGCATGCACCTAGAGCTTGGTAGTTTTTCAGGAGCTAGTTAATTACACGTTCATGTTCTCAATTTTGGTGGTTGCCTAAAAGTTGATTACAATAGATAGACACAATGACTAGTGACTCATTGTCCCTACCTACGGTATTGCCATTTTGGCGGTTACTCAACGCATATTTCACAACTTTGTTTAAAAAAAATACAGAATACTTATGCCCACTCTCTACGACCTGTTGTATTAATTTATTTAGAACAAAAAATTTAAACTTAGTACATTTAAAATATAGCAGAAAACACGTCGTGTCCAATAATTTATGTTTTTAAAATTGAAATAGAATGAAAACCTGACCCGATAGGGCAATATTGCTTACATTTCTGAATTCAATTGCAAAAGCCATATAGAAACACTTGACAAACCCTAAACCTCAATAATGATGCAGACAGACCAGCAGCTGCCATACGATTTTAACTTCTGGGGCAACATAGAAGCGTTTCAGGGTTAAGCTGAGTGAACGACGTGAGAGTTAAATGTCCGTCGGATAAGTTTACCGTGCGATTGCACACGCTAGCCCCGATGTTAGTCACAAAACCCTAAGCGAGTTTATTGTTGTCACTCGGGCGCGATTTTCTGTGGCCTTGGTTACAACTTCTTGGTTACGAATGCAAATACAAGTTGTCCATGACAACACGCATCTTATATTTTTGCCCCTACCAACATCATTGATGAAAAGTTGCGCTTCTGAAATTGTGGTTCCCAAGTTGTGTCGCAACTTCTGTCCTGAGTTGGGGGAACTTGACTTAAGGTGTCGTAAATATACGACAGGCTACTGCAGGACCGGCCCCATGGTCTCCATATGCTACTGTTACTAACTTGTAATGATGATAGTATGACTATAATGCATGAAATTTATACGACGCCGGTATCGTACGTGGTTTAGCTACCCGAAATGCAGTTACAATATACTGTATATGTTCCTATAAGTTAGGTTAGACGTCTATTCTAGCTAAACCCTTGGGGGTGAAGATACTACGATACAATATTTACTCCAAGGCTAAACCGAACTTATTCTAACCCAGGCTAACCTATTCTCAACTAACTTAACCATACCTAACCGAATACATGCTTGGAGGTACTACACCGAAACCAATAAAAAAATGAAAATAATAAAAAATATTAATGCGAGCAGCTTAACATACAGTAAAATATCAACGGCAGTAACGGAGAGGATTTCTGTTTTCTCGCTCCCGTTAGTTTACTTTGGTTATGCATGCTCTTAGTCGTTCCTTTCCCTTACCATTCAATCAATTTACCCTTCGGTGAATTTACAATAAACCGTTTGATAAAGCTGCAACAAATAAAAATGATAACTGGATCAAATACGTCAGTTTACGTTAGCGTGCGTTTGATTGGCCAAAGACTTGTCTTCTCCGGACTTCAAACAGAGGCGTTCGCTTTGTCAAATTGAATGGTGTTGTAAGTGCTAGTGACAACTCAATTCCATTGAACCGGCTGAAAATTTTATTTCCCCGGGCAAGGTTAAAAAAATTAGTGGTAGCAGGCCTTGCGTGCTGCGCAGATGTGCCGAAGAAGTCGGGAACGAGCCCCGTGTCAGCAAGTTGCTTGGTGTGCGCAGCGGCTATGAGCCTGTGGGGGGCCTTATCTTAGAGTAAGGGGGCGCGGTTCGTTGAACCCTCCTCTATCGCGCCATAGTTCTTAATAACCCGTGGTCGGCTGCAGCTGTACTTACTCCTCTGGAGCCATTTGGTCTATATCTGAAGCACGAAGCAGAGCTTGTGGGTTTCCCAAGGAAGGGTGCAGTCAAACTTGCCTTTACTTTTAAAAGGTAACCGGTAATGGTCAACACCTGGAACTCAATTGAAATATCAATGGTCAAGACCAGCACACCTGCCCGAACTTCAGAATAATTCAATCCTCGAATTCGTAACTTCGGCGGCCACCCGAAATCGACCTTAACGCGTACATTCACGGTTCCATATTACCTTCTGGCTCGCAAATTCTGCTCATTAGGCCCATGGAATATTCGATTCTGATGGACGTATTCTAAATAATTCATGCGACACGGACTGGCTTTCAATGAGGAATATTATTCATTGCGTATTTTTCCAATACAGTTTATTGCACCGTCCATTTTTTTTTTTTTTTATTCTGGTTCTCAGTAACTGATGACATGATTGAGAACTTTTGAGAAAGAGCTAGGGTGTCAAACAAAATTAATGTTATTTCACTGTTATATTTTATATATCGTGAGCATTAAGTTCCTTCGGTTAATGAGTTAAAGCCAGCTTTTACATTATGACGTCTTTGCTGATGATATAAATGAGTAATGAATAGTTTATTCCATAGGATTGTCCACGGCCGATGATGTTGTTGTTGGGTTACCTCCCAGAGAGTGAAACTTCAGCACCGCTCTCTTTGGCCACTCGGAGGAAATACGTTAGGGCTTTTCGATCCAACAGGCAAGTGTTGCAGACTCCGGTCCACGTTACCACCTAAGTGAGTCAGCGCCTCAGTCGGACCAAAGTCCTGAAAAGACCAAATAGGAGAGGAATTCAGTGAAGTGCACTGAATTACGCTGCATTTGAGGGAAATTTTAGTACCACCTCTGTTCTGGCGGTCAACACAGCAAGTTAGGTACCGTTTACAGGTGAAATTTTCCAGGAAAGTGACCGTTGAGCAACAAGTACTATCTGCTCCAGTCCATGGGAGGTGTGGCGAGTAATATAAATTACAAGCCCAGCAAGTTGCTGGGCAAAGGTCACGGCCGTGGGGTTAGGTGTCGGTAAAGGTAGCCGCCTTGCAATTTACTAATATTGCAGGTTTAAAAGATCAAAGAACTACCAGCAATTTCATTCGTGTAAATTCAAATCTTTAATAAGGTAGAAGAGGTAAAGAAGTAATTTATTTTTTTCAAGTTAAAATAGGTACAACCCGGTAAAATTATCTGTCATTAACCGGTAATAGTGACAGATGCAGATAGAAGCGGGCGGCCTATGGCGTCGCTGGCGGACTTCTCCCTACAACAAATAGAGAAACGCTTCTTAGTAACTGATTATAAAGAATGCTGTCTATAACCACTTTTCATTTGAACTCTAATTTCTTATATAAATCCACCTTTTATTTGTATTACATAAACACCATAAAAATATATGCGCTAAGCGAGAAGCACCATGAAAAATAAGAAACGTGTGAACCTAGTTAACTAAGATATTGGTTGAAGTTACACTGCGCTTTGTAAACCCAGCCACGAGTTCTACAAGCAGCAACATTTATACGAGAGTGTCCAGGACCAAAGAGCGACGATTGCAGGGTGTAGCGCACTAATATAGGTAATATAGGTAGTGTAGTGGGAGAGAACTATAAGAATATTATAACTACTCTCCCTAGTCCGCTATCTGGCGAACCATGTGCGGGGAGCAGAACTACGGCCGGCTTTGTCAAAAGGAGTGGAGCATGCGAGGACGGGATGAAGTGAAAGGAGCAGTCGACTACCTAATTTTTCTAACAATCAAAGCCTAATACCTAACACGTATAAAGTGGTAATGCTTAAAACAAATTACAAAAGTCGATGGTGCCCGAGAGTAGAGACAGACCGGGTCGACGATTTTGGAAAGACCGGAGCCGGGGCGACCAAAAATCAAGTAGCCGGGACCGGGGCCACCAAAAACCAAGTAGCTGGGGCCGGGGTGACAACCAAATAACCGGGGCCGGGATTGGAGCAGTGGTGACCTAAAATAGAAGGTATTATCTCACTCTAACTCACACAAGTTTTTCTTTTTGTTATTCTTGCTATTAGTAGGTTAATTGGGTCAATTCAAAAACCATTTACATAAATGTTTTCCTGACCAATGCTTAGTGTTCGAGATACATCACTATGAAGTTCTCATTATTTTTTATGGGAGAATATAACACAGGCTAGGTTAGGCTAGGTAGGTGTGGTTAAGTTCCTGTTAGGTCGCTAGCAAGCTTATAACGACGCCACAATAATAGATCACAATAATAGATGCACCGTTAAGCGCGTACCCGGTAGGGGAAATTAATTCTGATAACCAGATAACCAACTAGAACGCCTCGTGGCGTAAGACAATCTGCCGCTGTGGAGGCAAATTCAACGCCGTCATTTTTCAACGCCAGCTATGCCTAGTTTTGGGCATTGGTCACATCTAGGTCAACCTTCCAAACTCCTTACAAAAATTATGAACATTGCTCACCTCTTTCGACCACTTTTTGAGAAGAAAGACATATATACAATTAAATATACTTAAATCTTCAACGATAACATTATCATCTCTCTCACTTCGTTCGCGGGTGATGGTATAAATGAGCAGTCAAGGGGCCGTCTAGAGGAGATTCAGGCACTAACGCATTGACGTCGATGAGATAGTCGTGTAGACAGCGAAGTACGATGAACCACTGCATGGAGTAGCTAACTGCTTTACCAAGATTAGAAAGCTAGGTTCGGCACTCCTCGCGGCACACCCTGACTACCATCTCCCTGCTTCAGAAATTCGTAAACATGTGCTTCATGTCTTGTTCTTGTTTCTCTTGGACCATCTTTACAGCGGTGAGCGAAACTAAAACTTACTTGCACAAGTTTAAAAACAACTGTTGAAATGGTTGAAAGCATAACTTTCATGTTAAACGTTAGTTAAGTTTTTCAGTGGCTAACATTTTAAAACAATTTTATAAATACCTATGCTCGTTCCCAGTGGTTAAGAGACCTTCAACTCAGACTAGTTTGTTCTGGGTAAGATACTTAGGGTACCCATGGCGTGATCCGTCCAGCAGGTGAGAGCACCAATTCCACAACCTGCCTTCATTAGAACGATCTTAACGTATTCATCATGTGTTCATCATAACGTATTTTTCACAATATATTGATCATTACACCTATAATCGGATTCATGTAGCAGTCGACCCAATAGTTTGCTCTTTCATCCAGCTCCACCCTCTATGTACACCCACAGAAAAAGAAAAAAAATGTGCAGTTTTGTGGTAAATACATTGGTAAAACAAAATGAATGAGAAAGTTTGCTCACTTGGTGATTCTTGTGGCTGAATGATTAAGCGCAGCATGTTAACGCGCGTGCGCATGGCATGTGTAATTTAGCAATAGAAATCTACAGTTTTTTTTTACTTTATTCATTTGGCAAACCAGTTATTTGAATGACTGCATGGTACTTTACTTGTGTGTCCGCAAGGCTCAGCGCCTCTCAGACTGTTGGGGTGCAGGCTGTACATTGATGCTGGATGTGGGTTTCATAGAGGAGTATAACTCATTTCTTAGAGGCACGTTGAAGTCAATAGCACAATGGCCTCTGAGGCAGATGTACAAGAAGTCGTGCATAAGCAGATCCGGACCAGATGTAGATGTGATGCAATCAATTAAAGATCCCGTATGCTCGCGAATTTCTACTCCCAAACAGTCAGATGGTCCATTTTTGGACAGGCATGCAACAGGTTACTTAATTATTCCATCACCCGTCACCTGACACACCCATGCATCCGGACGTACCGCGTGTTATTTAATTAAGCACCCGTGGCCTGATGATACATCAGCAGGTACGTCACCCGTCAGCCGTGGCCTGACCGAGAACCATTTCTCAGCTCCCTCGCATGCTGCTCCCCATCAGCCGTCCCCACTCGCCTCTCCCACTCTATTTACGACCAATATTTGCCCGCCTCTTGTTATTATTTCCCGCGAAATTCCATAGCACCGTCCAAAAATCCCCAATCCGAGCTAATGAGCAGCTGCCGCGGACGCCGTATAATCCCTGAAACCGCCGTAGTTTTTCATTAATGGAGTCTCCTTCCGTAGAGTTTTCGTCTCGCGTACATTTTATTAAACGAGTGTTTTGCCGCACTCGTTCTGTTGTATTTATGTGAAATTGCAAATAAATAATTTTACTTGTGCAATGATGTGAGATCAGTTCAAGAAAGAAACCGTTAATTATGTCCAAATATATACTTTATTTCAAATTGTTGATGAAATTGTTAACGCACTACAGAAAGGCAATTTACAGTAATTTTTAATTCATGAAGGAAAATTATAGTTAGGGTAAACTCCGGCACGTCAGGAATAATTAAGGATATTCGCGCTAGAAAAGCTTTAACTCTTCATGATAGAATGTGTTAATTATGCTAGAAATGGCTTAGTTTTCACTGAAATGGGGCAGGAAAACGAAATTCCCTAGCTAAATCATTCTTTAAATGATAAATTGACGAATTTCATCAGTGATTGTGGCGGTAATAAGTAAATTGTACAATAAGTCACGAAAATTATCGTAAGTATTGCAATTTGCATATTAACAGCAATCGGGGTGCTGGAGACATGACATCTACCTCTCCAGTATTTGCTCTTACGCTTCATTTTAGTATTATTTTTACCCTCTTCAGTGTATTTTAGCGCTTCGAAAATACTCCAGAAGTCACTGAAATGTAGTCTGAAATGGAATTCGCAATAATAAAGTATTTTCACGGCAGCAGCGATAAATGCACATTATGAATGAGTGGTTGTGAGTAGAACAAGTGATCGTTTTAATAAGTCGTGCTATCATTACGAGGGTTTGAAAGAATAAAATTATACTCAACTGCTCCATCCTCCGATACATATTTACCGTGCACGTGCACTTATATGTCTTTTTTTTTTTTTTTCACGGTCTCGTGTAGTTCATGTTTAACATTATACTAAAAAATGTCTTTTTGTTTACTGTGGATGCGTTGAAAGGCTGGGCAGGCTAAACAGAGTACTACCTTTATATATTCAATTTGTAACAATGATTTATAATTACCTCCGCCTAGAAGGTTATATTTTCGTCGTGTTTGTCTGTCTGTCGGTCTCTTTGCCTCTTTTCTGTCTGTCTGCACCAAGATAACTCAAAAAGTTCTGAACCGATTTGGGCGAAATTTACAGGGATTGTTACGTATGCTAGTAGAAATAGATAATTCACTTTTGGTGAAGATATGTCCATCCGTTTGTTTGTCTGCCTCATTTTTCTCAATGCCATAACTCAAAAAGTTATAAATGGTTTTCCATGAAATTAACATGTGTTGTTAGGTATATAACAAAAAGTAATTGACCAAACTTTGGTAATGATTCGTTTGTTCGTTCGTTCGTTTGTCACTATTTTTAATTTTATGCTTGTTAGCACAATAAATCAAAAAATATTGAATGGTTGTTTATGAAATTTATACTAGTTGTTAGTAATGTTGAACGACATTAATGATTAAATTTTGGTGCTGATCGGTTAGTTCGTTTGTACGTTTGACTCATGTTTGTCATAACGTTTGTTAGCAGTATAACTCAAAAAGTTATGAACGGATTTTCAAGAAAATTGCATAAGCTGTTATTACTATCAAAAGGCATAAATGATTTGATTTCGGAGTTTATACACAGAAAATTATTGTTTCAGTGCCAATTTGAATTTTTTGCCACCGTTGCCTCACTTGGCGGAGATATGCGCTCCCAGAGTGCTCTAGTTTTAACTAAAATCCCATAAGTATAGCGTGCTCTGCCTGCAGTAACTTCATGACCTCCCTCTGTCGGGAGTTTCATTATTAACGACAAGCACTATTTTTAATTCATTGTAAAGTATTCACCATAAACTGAATGGTGAGTTTCAGGCTGGTCTTCATATTTTGTGCGCGTGTGTGCCTGTATGTTTTTAATGATGGTGAAACGGGTATGTTTTTCAAAATTGCCCAAATGTTAAATAATTCCGCACGCAGCGTTATAACCAGAGTTACCTGTTGTTCTTCTTAACTGTTCTAAAAGTTCACGAGCAGGCAAGGCAGCATGGTGTTATTTTTTAAGTTGGAATACTAAAATCTCTTCAACAAACTTTTGCTATTTGGGATAAGCTATGGTGTTTTAATTATCAGGAGCTTAATTGCAGAGCATCCGCTGCCTTCCAGATATTTATTTCTTACTTTATGGAATATTTATGTCATGGATTGTGGGAAACCAAGGGAATTTCCACTGCATTTTCAATATCAAAGGCTAGCAGACAATTGCGGTAACGAGCGTTCAGGGCTGTTGTATTTATGGACGCATAGCTTCAGTCAATCACATATACCTTACAGAGCGTCACACAAATAGATTCTAACTTAGAATCTATATAACTTGAGAACTGTAAAGCTCATAACGATTAGTATCGGTATTGCATGTTTTTTCACATAAGTATATGAAATGTATTACCTTGTTAGGTTTACATAGGTAACACTGTAATTTTATTATTTTTGAGGCCACGTCTTGTAAAGTAGTACTGACGGTGTACCGAAGTGTTAGTTTTACTGTATACACTCAAGCACACAGAGACACGCATATAAATGTATATCTTATTTTGTCTTCCTTTCGTGGCACTAATAGACAATTTTCATTAAAATCTGCTACCCGTTATTGATATTGTCAAAAGATACGCAAAGAAAATTGAATCAAGTTAAGATCAGAAATTTTTATCGATTCAAGTTCACACTTTCAATTTGCCTATAAATATCAGTCATGCACGTGTACTACTTAGGTCGTTTAGCATTACTAGTAAATGCGTAATAGCAGTCGCATAAATAATAACTCGACGGTAGCATATTCAATACGGATTATTATCTGACAGCCAACACTGGCTGCCCTTCACTGTCAATATATATATAATTTATGTAACCCTATACGGACTATTAGATGGCCAACAATTTTTCTATACGGACCACTAGATGGCTATACGGACCACTAGATGGCTGGCGTCTCGTTATAGGTACCATGAACCTATTACGTCTATGGTCCCGGGCAATTCAAATAGCTTGAAAATAAGCCTGAAAACTATTTAAAGCACCGTAGATTTTCTCCGGTGTGGTCTCTTTTGAAGGAAAAAAATCTACGTTTGAATGTACGCCCACTTCTCGATAGTAAAACGCGTTTTCTATTCTGTCACACACCACCAACCTAGTACAGCATCGGTTAGGCCGAGAACCTTGCAGGTTAGGTAGGCAGGACTGGTTCTGCTAGTATTTTAATGTGTTTTGAAGTGCTTTAAACACGCATATATCATAACATTTTATTGAATGATGTTCTTAGGATTATCCTTCGTGTTGCTAGAGATGAGAACAACATCCCATTGTGGTCCACTAACTCCATGTACAGCAATCTAGCTGTTCTCAAACTAAAAGATATCCAACAATATTTTGTACTGAAATTTCTTAAACAAGCTTTGTTAGGTGAAAACGAATTTTTCGAAGACCACTTTGCTCCGCTTCTTATAAGCACCCATCATAATATAAGAAATGCTAGATTTAATCTACCAATTGTAGCTACGGCTTGAGATTCAAAAAAGTTTTGTAATATTTCAATGTGTAAAAGCGTAGAATAATCTTCCATCCGAGCTTATAGAAACGATGTCACATGCACATTTCAAGCACATGTTTATAAGATATTGTATTAGGCGCTATACCTAATTCAAGACCTGTGCCCTATAAGCGAATATTGGCTTATAATGGGCTATTTCTCAATTAGCATGCACTAGAAGAATTTTAATATGTTTTAAGTGGAAATTTCGTCACTTTTTGCGATTATATCATTTATGTATCATCGTGTATTTTGAGAACAATAAAGGAATAAAGGAATAACCACAAGGATCTCGGCCTAACCGATGATTTCATTTTTTTAATTAGCTATTCGTTCTTTAGCGTCAATCTTTGATTGGCCTTACTTAGCGTTGTCATTATAGCAAGATTAATGCTGTTTAAAAAGGGGATATAACTCTATTAGGTCAATTCGACATAATATATATATATATATACTAGTGGCCCGTGCTGTCATTATAAATGACGGCAAAAAATTAACACTTCACCAAAACCCCCGTCGTCTCCTGTCCTTGTTACTCTTTAGAAGGCTTCTGAAATGTAAATTCAGCATTCTGTCTAAACAATCTACATATACTGTAATAAGAAAGCTGTCTGTCCGTCGGTCCGAAGCTTCATTTTCCTGTATCTAATACCTAAGAAAAAGATTCCAAGGCACCCAACTTTTCTTTGCCAAAAAGAGGCAAGCAGACAGAGTTCTATTTTCCCCTATCTATTACTGAAGGAAGAGATTTCAAGGTACTCAACTTTTTTTTCTCCGTTCGAAATCTGAATTTTCTCCTATCTTATTCCCATGTGCGTAAGATTTCTAGGTACCCAGCTTTTCTTTTTGCCAAAAGGGCAAGCAGGCAGAGTTCTTTTTTCCCCTATCTAATACTGAAGAAAAAGATTCCAAGGTACCTAACTTTTTTTTCGCCGTTTAGAATCTGAACTTTCTCCTATCTTATTCCCGTAGAGCTTAACAGGAAAGATTTAAATATAGTTATAAATAAATAAATAAATAAAAACACGACGTAAATTATTATATAGTACTGATATATGAAAAATAATGCTGCGTCGCATGAAATTATTATTTTTTCTGCGTTATGTTTCTCTAAAATATTTTCAGAGAAAATAGAAATGAAATGTTTCTGACCATGCTAATTAGGCGACTGATTTTTATGAAGCGAAAAATTGGTTTAAAAATTTACTTGCAATGAAACTGTTTCTGAATCATATCGGAGAATATTCGTTGCACTGACAGTAGTAAGTTTCTGTGTCGCCCCTTTGTGGTCATAAAAACTGCAAATATTTTGTTCTCGAATGCAATCACTCCTGAATTGAGAACTCATGTATTTTATGAATAGAATATTTCCGTTTTTGAAGTTTTGCTTACCATTAATATCTACAGAATTTATAGATAAGTGATAATAGCACAATACATTCTACAGGATTCCTTCTCGTTTCTACGAATATTGATTCTCTCTTCAAGGAACTAGTTGAACGGTGCATTTATTATTTGTGCAGCAAGTTGTAGCACTAATTAAACAGTAGAACTATACTTCTTTTAGATCGTCAGCCGGCGCAAAAAATTTCTGCTAATTAATAAAGCTTCCTGTAGCATTGCTGGGAAATAGCTACACATGTTTCAACTCACTAACCCTCGTCGCTTTCCGGTAGGCGTCTCGTTACGAAGCAACAGACTTCAAACTGAAAACAAATGTTTACATGCCAGTGATAAAAGTGTAATTTTTACTCATAAATATAATTTTAAATTCATATTGCTCAGATGAACATTTTTTTAAGTGATCAAAAATTTTAAATTGGTCCTGATATCAGGATTTCCTTGTCGTAACCAAAACAATTGGTCATAAGTGCATCTTGACATTAATAACAGTTACCATAATTTGTTGAAGATCCGTCTGTACCATTTACAATTATGTTGTGACAAATACTAAGATATACATATAGTCAAGAACACTAGAACCAACCCAATATCATCAAAATTAGGTCGTTTGTGCGTTTCAACATTTCTAAGCAATTCTTATAAATTGTATAAAGATCCGTCCTAACCCTTTTGATTTATGTTCTGACAAACACAAAAACATAAACGAAGTAAAGTCCACAAACAAACAAACAAACCGAATATCATTCAAATTTGATCATCATTACATGCCTTTCAGCATTTCTAACAAGTCATGTAAGTTTCATAAAGATTTGCTCATACTTTAGGTGTTATGTTACTGACAAAAATAAAACACATAGAGTAAGACAAACTGGCAAAGTTATGGATAAAACTAACGTAATGTCCCTTGGCTGTTTTTCATAGACCTCCGATTGGATCAATAAGTGATTTCAATACGTTTCTCTTAGACCATTATCTACCATCAACGGCAAGTTCTAAAAATTCTATCCTCGGCGGAGACTTCAACATTAACCTATTGCATAATCTAGGCTTATCATCAGTTGAAAATTTCATACATGTCTTCAGTTTTTATGGCTATTTTCCAGCTATTAAAAAGCCTATCAGATATTCTCCCGAAATCCTAAAACTAAACATTCACTGTTAGATAATATTTGGTTCAAGTTTTACCCAGGCGCAAAATGTACTTCTGGAATTTTAAATGTTGACCTCTCTGACCACGTATGCTCCTACTTTCCTGTAACACAGAAACCTATTGCCCTAATAACTGCTCAAGTGCGATCAATTTTGCTCAGTTCCAAGAACGTTTTGTCTGCAAAATACAGCAAGCAAGCAAGCTTTGCTCAAGTATACAGTTACTCCAATGCCGACCTTGCAATGAGGGCATTGCATGATCTCATTTGCTCTGTTTATTTTTAATGTATCTCATTAACAAAAATCAAGAATAAAGTGAAACACACCAAGCCGAATGGTTTTCTAGGGACTCAAAATTTGTCATTTAAAGGAAGTATCAAGTGAATAGTTTATTCAAACTAGTTATAATAACAAACAAAATCGTATATAGTGTATAGAAATGCACTGAATCGACTAATACGCAAATCGAAAGAATATTATTACGAAGAGAGTATTTATGAATCCAGTAATTCGCCTCGGAAATTGTGAAAAGTTCTAAATGAGATCTTAAGTACAAAGACTACTTCAAAAATCATATCACTCAGCTTAAATGGCAATGCGCTTGCTGATACTGATTCAGCTAACCTCTTCAACAATTATTTCACTTCTATTGCAACGACTCTGGTACAAGACCTACCTCAACGAGCTGCGAATTTTTCCATTGATGCTAATTATCTTCATGATACTTGTGTCTTAAGGCCCACTGATGCCCTTAAAATAATACAAATACTGAAATCATTCAGCGGTAAACGTATAACCGTGACGAAATCCAACCTTTTCTTCTCATGAGAGTCATTAATTGTATATTTTATCCACTTAGTTTTATTTTCAACTTGTGCTTTGCTACTGGCACTTACCCCAATGTACTAAAACATGCTCGTGTTATACCAATATTCAAATTTGGCAATCCAAATGATGTAGCAAATTTCAGACCAATATCAACGCTGTCAACGTTCAACAAAATATTTGAAAAATTAATTTACTCCAGATTAACCGAGTTCCTTGCCACTCAAAGTGTAATCACCAGCCAACAATTTGCCTTTCGTGCCAAATCTAATACTACATTAGCGATATTTCATCTAGTGACTTATTTATTAAAGTGTTTTCACTATAAATCATATGGGATTTACCTCGTTTTTGATATGCGGAAAGCTTTTGATACGGTTGCAAACAATTGTTGTTAAAAAAACTTGAGCACTGTGGTATTCGTGGGACAGCGAATGCATTATTGGCAAGCTACTGATCGAATCGTGACCAATATGTAGTATGTAATGCTCTTAAATCTCAAGTTTTACCCATTAAAATTGGAGTCCCTCCTATAGAAGCGTGCTAAGATCGTTGCTCTTCAATATATACCTATTAATGAAGTTATTACTCTTAGTACGAAGTGTGTTCTGTTTGCAGATGATGCAGTGTTCTACACTAATAGATGCAATTTTCTCTCAGCCACAACTGATATTCAATATATTTTATGTAAGATGTCGTAATGGTTAATTCAAAATAGATTGATTGTCCATGAGGATAAAACTAAGCTAATGTTATCCACTCCATGTTCTCGTCCTGACTTACCGACGATTCATTTTAACGATAAAGAATTGGAGTGGGTGTCTTAGTTTCGATATCTTGGTTTGATTCTTGATGATAAACTGAGCTTCAAAGCCCACAATGAATAGTTAGGACGAAAGCTCAGCAGAGTTTATTGTATAATATATGAAGTGTCTAACTGTGTCAATCGTGATTCGTTGAAGCAAATTTATTATTCATTAGCTTATTAGTTGTTAATTCAAAATATTATCATCATCAGCCCCTCCTTGTTACATTTGTGAACTAGAAGTTGTGTCAAATAAAATACTAAGGCGAATACTTCGTGTTAAACGAGACCGAAATAACATACCGTTGATGAATCGCAGTGATATGTACCGCGATTTACAAATGTTACGATTTCAACATTTTTATTTCTATTCGCTGCTCACATTTTTCGTTCGCTCATACATAGCCATCCTCTTATCTTTCAATAATATTATGACTCACGCATACCCCAACAAAAACTACGAGATGAAACTCTCCATTCTCAACCTTCCAAATGTGCGTGTTGCAATAGAGAAACTGTCAACTATTTTTCAAGCGGTATCTCTTGTTCATCGAATTCGAAAGCACCTATTAGATCCTATATCTAATGCAGCATTTATGAAGCGGTAGAAAGATTAGGCCTATGTTATGCAATTGTACTAGTCTAATTAGTACTTGTTGCCTAAAGTGCTTCACAACTTTTCTATGGGTTTTCCAGAAATATTACTGTACATGTATTGTAATCAGAAAGTCTTCAGTATTATAATGTATATTAGATTAGACAGGCGGCAGTAGATGAACCAACAGACACATTGTCAAAGAAACATCGAAACTAACGCCCCGGCCCTCTATGAGCTATTGCCATTATGTTAGTAGGACATAAAAGACTGGGGAAAAGAGAAGAGAAAAAGAGGAGAGAGAAGAATCTCAGAGAAAGAGACGATCGTGAATGCACGCAATCATGGTCAATAGCCGCAACTCTCCCTGAGCAGAAGAGAGAAGAAGACGGATTTAATAAAGCCTCGGAGACTTTGGCGGTTAAGATTGTGCGACTCCTGTAGGAGGAATCCTTAGCGGTGGGGATGTCTCTCCCAATGTATGAAACGACGACTTTTAAACGCGTAGACTGATTCCGCACTAACAACGTCGGACGAGAGTCTATTCCAAATGCTGAGTATGAAATACGGAAAGAACTACTGACTTAAGGTCGTTCTTCGAGCTTTGTGCTTGAGTTTTTGATCGTTGTTTTCCAAACGACCATTGAGGTCTCTTTCAAAGAGTCCCGTTGTAGGTACGTCGTTGAAGCCATTCAAATACTTGAATGTTTTAGTAGTTGCCCCCTGAGTCGTCTTTGCTCGAAAGAGATCAGACCCAATTTCCTTAGGCGACAGTCATACGGATTGTTTCGCAACTGAGGTATCAATTTCGTTGCTCTGCTTTGGACTCTTTCCATGTTATCGATATCTTTGCACAGATGTGGCGATCAGAATTGAACAGCAATTCAAAAAGTGTGGCCGCACTGATGCTTTGTACAAGGGAACGATGATGTCCTTGGACTTGTATTCAAAACTTCTGGTGATGAATCCGAGCACTCTGCTTGCCATTCTCACACACTTGTCAACTGGCTGACTGTGTTGTAGTTTGTTTGTAATAGTGATTCCCAAGTCACGTTGTTGGGTGACAGGAGCCAATTCCGTCCAATTCATTTTCATTGGAGTTGAAGTGTTCACGAGCCCTAAGTGCATTACTGAGCATTTGTCGACATGAAAGCTCATCTGCCACATTGTGCTCCATTCCATCAGGTGGTCAAAGTCTTGCTGGAGCTCGGCTCTTTTCGTGGCAGGATGACATAGTTTTGTATCATCCGCAAATTTACTGACTTACTACGGATGTTAAGATCCAGATCACTGATGTAAATTGAGAACAGAAGTGGGCCAAGCACGCTACCTTGTGGAACCCCTGATGATACCGGCCTCCAGTCGCACGTTTCTCCTACAAGCTTCACTCGCTGCTGAGGACCCGTAAGCCATGCCCCGATCCATCGTAAATAGTCTCCCTGGATGCCATGGGCTTCCAATGGGCACCAGCCCGGCGTCGGGCTGGTGCTACTTATGAGGAAGCTGAGAGGGAGCACAATTTGAGGTCCAGGGAGTTGTTAGCCTCGTCTGTTAGGCCACATAAGTGGTGGTCCACCTTGAAGAGCGCTGTACTTGGTGTGAGCTCTTCTGTACTTCCTTTGATAGGTACTGGTTGTGATCTCGTTGCGGACCCCGCTGCCAAGGCGGACCTTTTGTTGCGCTACTTTGATGGGAAGCAGAGCCGGGACCCTGTGCGCATTCTTTTACCATGTGATCCCGAGCCGAGGTTCTCCGGTTTTGCCTTCAGATCCTCTGAAGTGCACCGCCTTCTTCTTCACCTGGACCCCTATGGAGGCACTGATCCATCGGGTATGTTTCCTTTCTTTCTTCGGAGGGTGGCTGGTGTGCTCGCAGCCCCGCTTGCTTCCGTATTCCGTCGAATGTTG
>LQNS02278149.1:2546801-2579342 GCA_001587735.2 Parhyale hawaiensis
GGGAAAATTCGGATGATACGGGACTGAGATATCACTGAAGAACATTGCTTCTGTTCTGTGGAATTTCTGAGGGATTCCAGCTGCTCCCACAGCAGCGGTATCAGAAGGGTAGGAAGTAACGTTCAGATGTTTCGTAAGACTGATTTCGTCAGGTTTAAGTGACACGCGTTTTTTTATGTGGTAGATTAGGTTAGAGGGGCTGTGTTAGGTTAGGTGCGTTATAATAGCGTATAGCTTAGATTGCTGCATCTTATAAAGTTAGGGTATTACCACCGGTCACGTTACCTTATGGGACTTAATTAAACATGGATAGGCAGATATTGTTGAGTGGGAATGAATTCGTCAGAGATAAGCGACGGACGTTTACTCAGACGGGGTAGGTTACGTTATAAGAACAGCATTAGGTTAAACTGAGGTAAATTGCAATAGTGTAGCGTGGGTTGGTTCATTTTGGAAAGTATAGTCTTTATTCAACCGTGGAATTTCACGGGTCCCGCTAGTTAATATATTATTATTATTAGGACAAACTTCAGCTTTTGGTACATATAGCAAGTCGTACAGCAGAACTTCCCATGAAAAGAAAGGATGATAAAGAGAAAAACTGAAATATTATAATTTCTTTTCCTGAGAAGTTCTGGTGCATAACTTGCTCTTCCGGTACGTGCCAAAAGAAGAAACTTTTCTTAATAATAAAATAACAATAGCATATTAGCATGGGCGCCACGCTATTTATATTACAAGACAGTGAAATGCCCTAACGGCATAATGCTCTTACGGCGAAAGGCCCTGACGGCAAAATGCCCTAACAGTGAATTGTTCAACAGTGAATTAACCGGCGGCGGATCTAGCCTCTTGTAACCTAACCCATAGCAAAACCAACTTGTTTTCACATAATCTATCTTGTTCTAACTTAATTTTACTTGCGCTCAATTTTCCTTATATCGCCTAACATAACCTTACCCATTTTACGGACTCATCCAACTCACTTTTGAGTCTACCAATGGTTATTATTACCAAGATAATAGTCACAACCATAGACCACACTATATATTGACCGGACCCTGGCCCCTAAGGCAGATTTTGGTCCCGCAATTGGGCCTTACTGCACTGTGCCGCAGACGCATTTTTATATGTTCACTCATTACTTTTACCCAATTTGTTTAGCTTTTTGGCTTAATTCTTTTATATTCACTAATGACTGGCAAACCTGTACATACTTCTAAAACTTCCATACGCAACAAATTTACAAATATATTAAGCCTTGATTGTAATTACGTAGAGAAACTATGTATGAAATCCTTTCATATTTGCAACCGCAAAGGCAACCACGAAGTGATCTAACATTGGCATTTGCAATAAAATGCCAAGTAAACAGCTGATAAAAATGTTAATGAAGTTAATTTGATATAGCTACGTGCTAAGTGAGATCATCAGAACAGACAGCAGTGCTGAAGGGTGAGTCGGAACACTTGCAGACATGAAGTGATGAAGCCCTTGCAGAAGTGATGTGATGAAACTCTGGCTGCCATGAAGTGATTTAGCATTTGAAGCAGGGAAGTGATATAACAATAGAAGCAGTGAAGTGATATAGCATTGGAAGCTGTGACGTGATCTGAATAATGAAGCACTGGCCGCCATTAAAAGGTGTAGCATTGAGCATTGGCAGCAGTGAAGTGATAAAAGCATTGGTAGCCGCGAAGTGATACAGCATTGGTAGCTGTGAAGTGATACAGCATTGGTAGCTGTGAAGTGATACAACATAGGTAGCTGTGAAGTGATACAGCATTTGTAGCCGTGAAATGATCTAGCATCTTCAACAGTGAAATAATGTAGTATTGGCAGGCCTAGAGTGATCAAACTTTGGCAACTATGAATTGATTTAGCATTGCCGTTGTAAAGTCATCAAGCATTGGCAGTTGAGAAGTGATCTTATATTAGCAGCTGTGAAGTGATCTTACATTGGCGGCAGTAAAGTGATCTAACAGTGGCCCCTGTGAGGTGATCGAAGTTTGGCAACTGTGAAGTGATGTGTAATGTCGGCTACCATGGAATAATTTAACTCTGGCAACCATGAACATAGTCATCTATTAAATCATGTAATGTAGGCAACCACAAACCTATATAAAATAGTCATCCACTAACTGTTTAATGTAGACAGCCATGAAGTGATTAAACATAGCAATCCATTAAAACATGTTATGTAGGCAACCATAATGAGATGTACCAGTAACATATAGATACAACATAAAGTGATGTAATGCAGACAACCATGACGTGATGTAGTGAAAGGAAAAACCATGATGTCATTCAAGTTCAGCAGCCATATAATTATTCAACTTACGCAGCTATGAAAGTAATTATCTTAGGTAGCCATAAGTGATGTAACATAGGCAACCACAAAGTGGCGTAGTATTCCTAGGTAGTAATGTTAAATGACATAGTGGAGCTTCAGATGCTTCTAGAGATGAAGTGTTGTATGAGCACCAAAATACTATTTTAATGCCTTTTAATGATTGGCTTGGCATCTTTATCTCCTGGTTAATTGTGAATTTTCAGTTTATAGCTACTAATGTAGTTTTATTCTGTAGTATTACCGTGGTTTTAAACAAATTTTTAGATATTACTGGGATTTTTTAACCTTCCTTTCCTTGCGGCTATTGGGATGAGCTCTGCCGAAAGCTCAATATACATCAGTTTCTGAGGTTATTGCTTCAAATGCGTCATTGGAAAAACTCTATATTGCATGTGATATTAAAGTACATTTCATGTAGTGTAATATATTCAACTTGTGTACGTAGGTGAGTTCTAGTTGAGTTCGTCACCGTAATTGGTTGTGAGAGTGAACTTCAATGCAGAATAACGCAATCAGGCTACAGTGCTGGATGTTGAAGGAAAGACGTTTACCCTATCCGTTACCAGTTTCTTTCAGTTGCTTGAGCGTCAAGTCGGTATAAGTTTGTACCGCCCATTAAAATGCTTATAACTTCATAAATATCAGATTTTTTATTCATATTATCAAAAGTCATTTATTCAACTATTCTTCCGCCTATTTCATTAAAAAAAATAATGCCTCAGAGTAGTTTTAATGTCAATTCAATTCTAATATAAGAAAATATCTCCAGACAGTAAAGGGTGAATACACCGGCAGCACATCAGCCGCAATTTCATACTTTCACAAGCTGAACGTATTATCGCCTCTATTTTCCATTTCTAGCCTTTTTCCTGTCGTTTTTTTTTTGTATAAAAAGAAACTCTACAGGGAAATGTTATCATCTAATTTTTTGAAATATTTATATTTATCTATATTTTTTGCTGTAATGTGTGGGTATCTCAGAATTTTATTGATAGTCATGTTCAATTGAGAAACGTCTCGGAATTTGGGTGCTGAATATCACTGGGAGCAGAACTGTGAACGAAAAACGGTAGGGCGATACTATTGTGTACCGCCTTGGAGCAGATAGGGTTAAGATCTTCTTGCTAAAGTTACATCTTATTATCCAAGACTCATAAGATATGATCCAATAATAAGTACCATCATGCTACTTGATAGATGCAGACAACAAAGTACAATGTCTACATCTGATAAGAGCTAATAGCAGAATCCAGAAGACAATGTTGATACAGTAAGGCTAGGTACCGAATAAGCTGACGCTTGACAGCACAAGCACCTTTAAATATCTATGATTGCCGACTTCACTTAGAACACCTGTTACTTCCGCCAGAATCGAGTCGGAAGTCCGCTGGTAAATTATTGTACGTTTATGGGACTAACAAATATCTCAGAAACTCTGGTTACCGGCTTTGACAGACAGCTTTTATTAATAAGGTTCCGGCCGGAAGGTCATTGCGAATTACTCATGTTGCCCATATTTAGCATTGCTGGTAAACAAGCATATTTTGTATGGTAAGGTATGCGTCCTTTTTGTTCCATATCTGAGAGACTCTGACATGGAAACGGCGGCTACATCCGACCAAACATGAACTCGCGTGATACGAAGAAGCCTTCTATACATTTGAATGTTAAGGCTAACACATTGGAATATTGTATGTGCGAAACGCATTTATAACATGTAGTATCTATGTGCCAATTTTTTATATAAAATTTCAATATTCCTAGAAAAAATTAAGATGAATTTTCAATCATTCTTCGTATCTAAAGGTCTGATATGTTTCACCTACTGAAGAAATATGAATGTAAATTTAGATTCCCTGTTCTTCAATGCATTCCTTACGGCAAGACAAAGAAATCGGTCTCTGTTTGAGGTCTGTCTGATTATTAGAACTCATTTCGTTAACACTTACGTAAATCGGTCTCCAGGCCGAATTGCGAGAGGCCCGTTTACAGTGTCCAGTCAATGTATGGTGTGGTCTATGTCCCAACTAATTATTAATTTTATGGTACATGAATGAGAAAATACTTGTCTCACTGGAATGAAGTGTGCACAAGAACACCTCCTGGCGTAAGACCATCACCCGCTTTAAGGAGGGGATGAACTGAAAGTGCTGAGCCAGGCGTTACAAGAATCCAACGACGTAAGTTTTGACGGCCAGCTTACTTTAAAGTTTTGAAATTTTTCACTTCTCATGAAACCCACATGACAGCCGGACCTCTTTTTGAGTGGGCAGACAAGCAAAGAGACAGACACACATACATACAACCGTAAACTAAAACGGTATCACCACTCTTCGCTCGCGAGTGATAAACACTGTGTACAGACCGTTTCGAATTGTATATTTATCTTTTACGTTAACGTGATGGCCGTAATATCCACTTGGCCCTGCTTTTTTTTTACAGCTGAAGGTAAGCCATGACATTAATCCAATTGGTTATAGTTTAATATGAGGTGTGCTACAGATCTTACGAAAGCTCAAAACACTTTTGTTATTCAGAAGAATCTTCATGTGATGTCATTCCAAGAATTTTAGGTCTACATGATATGACAGTCCAACGATTTTAAAATGATCCCTCTAGTCGAATACAAAGGTCTGATAAGGCTAAGCTGAAAGTCATGACCCTATGAGATATAGGTAAAGAAAGTTGATCGAGTTGATCGAGAGCATGTCAAGTGAACTAGTGTCCTGGCAGCACTAATGAAACGTTTTTGGAAGTGCAGACCTTCTCAGTGTAACATAAACCACGCAAAACCATACCCTTGGCTCCACGGCAGCACAAATACATTCCGAGAAAAAGCCTCTAATGGCAAAACGACCTAGTGTTATACAAGTGAGGGTTCACTGGGCTGGTACAGGATATGCAATTTGTATTGTTCGCAGATGAGACCAGTCCCTCTGGATTGCCCCGATGGGTTGAGCAAAGAATGCTAGGGAGTTAATGGGAAATTGCATCACCGCTTTATTCTCCACCAAGGTGGAGGGGGAGTAATGTTGTGGGCAGGCATCATTATTAATTAAATTATTGGCCCATCATGGTTCGAGAACTGAATATCATACGCTAGTTATTGCCATCTTCTGATTGAGCTCTTTTTCTATGGCTTGAAATTCAGAGTTTGTCCCTTGGTAAAAAAAAAAGGTTATATTCATGGAGAATAAAGGCCTTGCTCATTCTGCAAGAGCAACAGAGGAGAATCTAGCTCCTCTGGGCTTCAGAGATGATAGGTTGATGTTGTGGCTACCAAATTCTCTAGATCTGAATCCCATAGAAATTTTTTGGACCATCAAGATATAAATTTACGGTGTTGGTAAACTATTCACTTTGAAAAGGAATTACACAAATTGCTTCGAGGTCTGTGGATGCAACAACAATTAAAAAATAACTGATTCTATGAATGAGCGCAAGATTGACGTCTTCCGATGTAACTGCTGTTTCAGTATAAATTGTAGCTCAATAAATTTCTACATAAAATTCTGTCTTCTTTACTCATTAGATTGGCTTGATCAGCATTGTGTGTTTTATTATCAATTTTACCTTGCGTCTTTTTTTATTTTTTGTCTCGTGAGACCTATATTGTAGTTCAGTTAATCTGTTAGAATACGAGAAAAATGAGGTTGTTGAATTGTTTTGAATGCCAGACTTCTAAATAAAAATCTTGCAAAATTACCTTGCACTTTATTCAACTTTTATTAAAATGTTGAACTATTGTTTACTATAAACAGCATTTCTTTAACAAACAACTATTATACTATTATTGTAGGTCGCACTGTGTTAGCTTAGTCCTCTAGAGTTTAGCTTACTCGGTTATAATGTACTTCTAAATACATGAGTTAAGGTAATAAATTTACTTTGAGTGATAGTCAAAGCTTTGCTATTCCTACCCATTTTTTACCTGATGTCTGTGTACTACGAGGGTTTCTTTCCTGCCGGATTTTTGTTTCGGTTACCCAGTATCACACTTACAGTAAGTAGGCTTAAGATATCGAAAAAATTCGTAATTGTAAATTTATCGTAGACATAATATTTATAGGACGTATATCATGTTTGCGTCGTGAAATAATTATGTCGCAACCCAGGTCCACTTGAGACAAATGTACCAAAAAAATTGCTCCATAATTGGAAACACTTCTTCAACTGTAGAAAATAGAAATGGCTGGACAAAAACTTGTTGCATATTGCACATTATTCCTGCTTTACGCTATAGGTAAAAATTCAATTGTATACACAAACATCTAGGTAATAAGGGGTTAAGAGCTTGCCACAACGTCCGCTTTATGTAACTAAGAACTGATTTGGACAATTATAGTAAATGCATCGAGATAATAGCGCTTCTAGTGGTCCTTGTTATATCTTTGTTACACGGTGAGTTGAAAGTCCTTTTTATGGCTGCTGTGTCTTTGTTAAGATAGTAAAGTTGCTTGTAGTTTCTATCATAATCGTTGACACTAAGTTAATTGATCGCACTATTTCGGTATATACACCAAGAAATTAACGTTCCGTCGTTGTCTGTGTTTATTATATATGAAACACGCAGTAAGTGAAGTAAAGCTTCCTTTAATTCCTGGCTGTAAATTTCTTGAGATAGCTAAGTTTCAGTCGATATCTATCTTATCCGCTGTACGCTCTAAGTAAAAACACCGCTCGTCCCTCCGCATAAATCAAGGCAATAAAATTTTAGAGGATGCATTTTACGTCTCAGGGTCGTCCCTCACGCACGGGGGAAACGCAAACAAAGTTGCATGAGAAACATGGATTTATTTTCGTGAGCTGCATGCTACGATGCAATAGAAAACTCTCCGTAAGGACGGCTTGCCTATCTTTTTCTGTGTTTCTTGGAAGAATAAGGTAGGATTTCGTCTATACTACATGGAAATAAGCAAGGCATTTGAGTCTCAAATTCTTCATTTGTCTTCAAAATTATTCTAAGAAAAAATAGAAGAGGTTTAGTTCTGTGGATCTACCAAGCAGCTTTGCTTATGTTCAATCGCTTAAGTACCATATTGAATTAAAGGTTTTGGGTACCCCAAGTTTTAAATTAATAATGCTGGCAAATAAAAATTCTACTTTCTCTTGCAACAACAAAGTACAGCACGTTCTTCGTTTTTAATATCTTTTATTTGAGCTCTCCTGCTTTTTCTCAATCTTCTTCTCCAATTCCCCACTTCATTCCGCTAAGGTATATAAAAGCTTTAGTTTTGGAGCGACATAATTATCATGTATCGATTATTATTCAAGAAAGCTTTCCCATTGATTCTAGTTTTTCTATGCGTACCTGTATACAGACGCAAGTTAACATTCCTTATAAGGTTATTTCAGCGTGAATATTGTGATATCAATAATTTCTACTTTTGCTGTTTCGCTTATAACAATCTAGAACGCAGTATTCATTTCCATCCCAGCAATATCATAATATCAACCTCAGACTATAATAACCTCCACTTGATTCTACCTTGACTAAAAGTCATCCAAAGAATAGAACGCATTCCTTTACTTTTTTCCCCTTCGTGTGCACAGCCTTTATTTCCCAGAAACAAGCACTGTCTCCCAGATGCAGAGCAGCAAAGGCAACTTTCTTCTCATTAATATCACTCACTTCCCCGGAGCAATTTCAGCTTTCTTTATTTTTCTCCCTCTACAAAAGAAGAAAAAAGTGAAGCCGGCTCAGCGCTGCAGTAATGCTGCTAATGATAAGAAGCAGGCAGCGTTATGACTGTCAAGGTGCGAGTCGTTTTGTATTTCTTAGAAATTCTAAAGTCCCGCCGGCATCCGTAAGCCACGGAGCTTCTTCCGCCCGTCGCTGCTTATCAACTGCACGAAACTCCACGGGGAGAGCATGCCACTTTTACCTTCGCCTCAGTAGCTCACGCGCTGACATATTCACAAAGCTCAGGAGATTTTGCCTAATGCTGCTACACTGAAGCTGATGCCCCCGCATTTCAATGAAATGCATCTAATTATGCTCACACGCTGGCAGTATATATATCTTGACGCGATCAAATCAGAGCAGATGCCCCCATGCATTTGTATAAAAACTACATCAAATAATGTTCTAATAGCGGCATTACTTCTTGATACAAAAGCAGTGGAGTATTGAATTTGGGTGGTAAATCGGGACTTCGAATGCTAACCATTTTTGCCAATGCTATTCTTCAGTTTCAGAAAAAGCAAGATCCCTCTTTCGGCATAAGTCATTTGATCAGTATATCTGTTTCCGGCCGAGGATCTTATTTCTTGCAATGTTTTGTTTGTATGCCTGTCAGCAACATAACTCAGAGAAATTTAGGCGGATCTTCATAAAACTTAAAGAAACTGTCAGAAATGCCGAGATGATCAAATTTTAATGATGCGTCAGTCCGCCATTCTGTACTTCAGCATCGAGTAGCCTGACGGAATACTGAGCCTTTTGAGGGCAATTTTAGTAGCGAATGGAATTATTTAGGGAAAAACTCATTTTGATGAAATTACTTGGATTCTTGTCTCACAGGACTCTGAGGAAATGCATCAAAGACCTTACTGCATTTAAATATTACCTGAGGATCCATTTGATGTTAGTCGGGAAATATTTGCATGCTTACTATGCAGTACAAGTGAACAAGGGTTGCTAAAATAACAGCAAGGATTGCGTGAAGCAAGCCCCCCCCCCCCTCTCCGTGTCGTTACTGAAAGCGCTTTCATGGCTAATTTGACTCTGAATGATGCATTGCCCTCTGCCTTTAATTCTCATGAAAAAATGAGCGTTCTCACTTTCAATGATGCTTCACTTCGGAGCTCTAATTTAATTTTAGCTGGCTGTTAAGCATCACTCAAAATACGAACGGCAGATACGTATCACTGAGAAGTGATGATAATGCTTCAGTTTAAATTTTTTCACTGTCGTAAAAAGCTGCAGGCATTATCAAAGAAATAAATTTGACTGGGAGAAAATTTACAACAACGAAATGTTTGTATTCTTCGCTTCTCTTTTTGGCTCTGCTGCACTTTGAAGATTATTAGACTCTTTGCTTCGTTGATCTTCTACTCTAGTCGAGCCACGTGTATTCAGAGTAAGTAAAGCTTGATGAAAAAAAAAATAGAATAAAAAATAAAAAGAAAAACACCTCGTGGCGTCAGGCCATCACTCGCGGTAGAGGGCAAATACAACGCCGTCGTTTTTGTTGGCCAGCTTACTCTACCGTCTTGGCATTTTTCACATCTGAGTCAACCCACCTGACTGTCCGGAAGAGATAGTGATGATGGCTCAACTCATTTTGCCTCTTTTTGAGCGGAGTTACAAATTCAACGACGTTATTTTTGATGGCCAGCTAACTCAAGATTTTTGCTATTTTTCACATCTCAGTCAACCCGCCTGACTGCCTTAAAAATAATATTATGACTCAACTCTTTCCTCCCCTTTTTGGTGGAAAGACAGTAAAATCCATCGCCGTCATTTTTGACGGCCAGCGTAGTATAGCTTTTTGGCATTGTTCACATCCAGGTCATCCCACCTGACTCTCCGCGAAAAAAAATAAAGAACATTGCCCAACTCCTTCGCCCTCTTTTTGGGTTTTCAAACAAACATACAACTAGAGCACTCTGAGAGTGCATACCTCCGCCAAGCAGGGCAGCGGTAACGAAATATTCAAATCGGCTCTGAAACCATTTTTTTTTTTTTTGTATCAGCACCAATGTCTGATCACTTGTGCCATTTGATAATATTTACAGTGTGTGAAATTTTCTTAATGATCCGTCCATAACTTTTGGAGTTATCTTGTTGACAGACAGAATATGAGACAGATAGACAAACCCGACGAAAACATAACCTCCTTGGAGGAGGCAAATCCCCGCTCTCAATTCGTTCACGGGAGAAAACTAGGATATATGAGAATGTTAAGAGACACTTCAGTCGTCATGGCACTTGCAATTCAATATTGGCAAAGCAAGAAGAACATTCAATTTTGAGGCTTCCTTACTTTTGCCATCGTTTGCAACCTGGTCTTTTTTGTTCAGCATGTAGAAACGGATCGGAATGAATAGGGGGTCGCAAGCGGTAAACCGGTTCTGCTGCTTACACCTAAATAATGATCGATTCGAGCTTTTTAATGTTGTCCAGTGCTCGAACCGATCAACATTTAGGTGCATCCAGCAGAACCGGTTTACCACTTACGAAACCTTCTCATGCCGCTCCCCGTCTCCACGCTGAGCAAAATAACGTTCCTATCAGCAAGAGAATTTTCTCCATCATAGACTTTTCAACCCCACTCGAACTCACAACTTTAGAATCTCTCTATATCCATAGAACAAAACCAAGCCTTAACACTATGACATCGGCTGTACCTCTACACACAATTCCCACCTAATTCCTAATCCCTTGACTGTACAGGCATCGACAGCAGGACCCTCCAAGCTGCTTAATTCGTTTGTATTTTAGACCTTGCCCCAATGACACTTCTGCTCTGCTGTTGCCCAAGAAGCTTTTTTTTAATTAAGATGTATATAGTTTAGCCTTTACATTTTAATTTTCTGAAAATGGGAGACTATCCTGAAGAGTTGATTTATTAGAATTTGGTAGACCCTTGTGTTCAATTTCCTTTTAAGTGGTTACTTTTTATCTAAGTTAGAAAATTTGATATATGTATATATATATATATATATAATATATATATATATATATATATATATATATATATATATATATATATATATATATATTGAGACAAAGTTTTCCTTTAGTCATACCAAAAATATGCTTTTTCAACAGCTTTTTCAGTGTATCACCAGTTACTACACTGTTTTATTAATCGAACCGCTTCCTGAAAAAAAATTGTTTTCTTTTTATTATATTAGGTGCAAGTGTGAATCAACGTGTTAAGCGTGCTTCCCGGGAGGCTGGAACTTTATATCATTAGTTGCCACATAATGGTTAAGCTTACCATACTTGTTAAGAAAATACTATTTTTAAAAGTTGCAAATAAGTTACCCTTTGAATGAAATGGTTGTGTTTTAAAACTATTTTTTAATAAATATATTAGTTTTTGTATTTTTTTGTTTTGTTTTGTTTTTTAGTCTGTATAAAAGCGAAAATCTGAAGCTGGCACCTCAGAAGCGTTCAAAGAGTTTACTCGATGAAGAGCTACGTAGTTCCTATGCCACTCTTTTGGAAAATGCCCAAAAATACCACTTTTGCGAAAAAACCTCCGTTTTACTCGGTCCTTAGAGGCATACGCTCACTCGCATATTCTACAGTTCTGGTGAACACTTCTGTGCTAGACAAGTTCTGTGTTCAGCTTATTGAGAGCAGGCTTATTGAGCATTCCAGGCATTCAAACGCTACTGAGGGGGTACTGACCTAAATTAACCAGAATAACCAGAAATGAGAATGACCGGGGTGGTTGCATGAGCCTTCAGGATCTGACGCCATAGCATTAATAATCTACGGTCGACTGCAGCCATGCGCTCCTTTGGAGACAGCTGAAATCGATCTACAGCACTACCCAGTGCATGTGAATTTTCCAGTTGAAGTGCGCGGTCTGTAGCAATGCAGAAGGCAACCAGAATATGCCACACCTGCCTCCGTCCTACTCTGGAATCCAATAAATGTGACTTCCTTGGAAGTCTCAGTCTTAGGTTCCGTCAAAGTTCCACAACCGAAAGTGATTTGAGTTTTCTGAAATTTGCAAATTTCTTTCCCGTGAAGAATTGAGTTCGTGTGCAAATATTCGCAGGCTGGTAACACCGACCGAGAGGAATTCTTTCGCAATTTCTGGCGAATTTTTTTGTCACCCTGACAAGAGTTGAGCAAGTTCCAATATTGCGTTTCATCTAAGAGCAGCAGTTGCCAATATTGCAGCACTAAAGCGCCCTTGCAGCGCCTCTCTCAGCCACGTCAGGCAATCTGCAATCTTCAAAATGGCTAATTCTGGACGCCGGAATACATCCTACTTAATTCATAATGCACAGCTCACGGGGGCCACTTCTGCATCCTCTGCCTGAATCTTTAAAATGGGAGTCGGAGAAGAAGAAGGCAGCGGGAATGCAGTTACTTTTGCCCACCGTTCCGGCCCATAATGCCCTGCTTCTCTGCAATATTATCTTCCTGTTTATGGCAAAAGAGCTTTGCAGAGCGGCCGTTTATTTAAAAACTGACCTGCGTTAAGTCTCTTTTTGGGGTTTGCTAACACTCATGCTGTCGTCTGGAGTCGTTGGCGCGTGCGCTTTGAATTCCCTCCAAAGTCGTAACTGCTGGCAACGATACCTGTTAATTTGGTCGCTAAGTCCCGGAAGCTGTTGAGAAACATGCCAATTTTTGGAGCACTCTATTGGGGTCATGATAATACCTGTTTATTCTGTCACCAAAGCCTAGTAGCTGGTGCGAGGCATGTTTTTTCGCAATGCCCAAAGTCTGTTGCGAGACATGTTTTTTTTCGCAATATCCAGAGGCTGTTGCGAAGCATGTCTTTTTTCGTAATGCCCAGAGTCTGTTGCGAAGCATGTCTTTTTCGCAATATCCAGAGGCTGTTACGAGGCATGTCTTTTTCGCAATGCCCAGAGTCTGTTGCGAAGCATGTCTTTTTCGCAATATCCAGAGGCTGTTACGAGGCATGTCTTTTTCGTAATGCCCAGAGTCTGTTGCGAAGCATGTCTTTTTCGCAATGCCCAGAGTCTGCTGCGAGACATGTCTTTTTTTCGCAATATCCACTGGCTGTTGCGAGGCATGTCTTTCTTGCAATAACCAGAGGCTGTTGCGAGGCATGTCTTATTCGCAATACCCAGAGTCTGCTGCGAGGCATGTCTTTTTTCGCAATATCCAGAGGCTGTAGCGAAGCATGTCTTTTTCACAATATCCAGAGGCAGTTGCGAGGCATGACTTTTATTTTTGCTGTATTCAGAGGCTGTTTCGAGGCATCTCTTTTTTCCGTTGTGTCCAGTGACTGTTGAGAGGTATGTAGTTTGGTCACCAAGTCTTAGTATCATTTGCAAGGAATGTCTTCTTTCACTGTGTCAAAAAGCTAGCACGATGCCCGAGTATCTTTGGAGGTACTCACTGTTACTTGCAACATTAAATTTCTAATCAACTTGTTAAGTCCCTGAAACTCTTGCCATAATTCAGAATTTCTGAAGTGTGAAGCCAGTGGAAAGAAGTGAGCAGCCGTGTTCAGACTGTCGCTAATGCAGAAGCGCACTACAATCGCACGTTCCGCTTATGATCGGACCTTATGCTCGCATGCCTTCCCGATACACAGAGAAAGTAGATAGCAGGTATACCAATGGAAAGTACTTAAGTTGAACGAGGAACGAGCTTAACGTCCCCTCATAAGTTGAGCGTGTGACTACATAGTGTTTCTTTGGCAAATTTTTGTGAGATGAGGAAATCACCTTAATGATTTTCCGTTTTTAGCCTATAAATACCTATCGGTTTTGACACTGGAGAGTGCAGACAGACTGCATTTAAACTTAACGTTAAAATATGTGCGTCTCTCCCAGCAAGTCGCGTAAGAAAACGCAGGGTAGATCTCTAATGAATAAACAAACGTCGACAAAATAAAAAATAAAAATTGACCGTTTCGAGAACTTTATTTCCCCATCTACAGAACTGAAAAGAAGCCTAAAGAAGAAGAAGAAGAAACAAAATTATTTTAGTAACACGTGCGGAGATAAGAAATTTTGTTGGTGGGAGGTGCAAAATGCGAATGACCGGCGCGAGCTGAAAAGGTCCTAGCGACAATGCTTGTACAGTCGGGGGAGTTGGACGTAGCAGTGGTGGTACAGTCATTGTGCAGCGGGAAGAGAGCTGATACAGCCGAAGGGAACAGACATAATTCAGTTGTGGATCATGTTGAGAGGTACAACGGTAGTCATTGCATTGAGGCTAAGTTTTGTTTCATTGATATGTAAAGAAATTAAAAAGGTATGAGTTCTATCGGGTCGGAAAAGTCCATAATGGAGAAGTCATTCTTACTGATAGGGTGATTATTTTGTTCTGCATGAAGATAGAGAGCTCAATGGGTATGTTGTGCAAGTGGTAAACCTGTTCTACTGGATATACATTTATATTGATCAAAAAGAAATTTTCAATTCTATCTCGTGCAGCCAATGTACGAAGCATAGCAGTTCCTGCACTGGAAATTAAAGACAACCCCGAACAGAAGAGGTGTAGGAGATTTGTCTTTGAATTTAAAATAGAATCGAATGGTAAATGTGATTTTTGTAAGAGAACCGGAAGTTTATAAGCGGGTAGGCTTCGGGAGGAAAGTTTTCAGAGTGTTGACATTTGATCTTTATGTCAGTGGAACGCAATGTCGCCATGCACTTGACATAAACTACGATAGAACAATAACCGTTTAGCGGGCGGCTGAAGAGCTGTTTTGCGTAAATAGCATCATAGAAGTAACCAAATATGGTGACTTGCTCGGTAAATGGTTACAGTATGAACGTAGCGTATCCGGATCAGGTGCATTGACCGTAATTCTAAGGCATTAACTAAATCGCTATCATCCAGACCGGGACAGACTGACAGCTTTTTAAGAAAGTACAATTACCGGTAATAAAAAAAGACTTCATATAACTGGTCGTAACGCCACCAGTATCAGGAAAGCTTAACCTAAATGGTCCCAAGTTTACAATATTTACAGCACTTTCCAATCAGTGCTCAAACTCTATGTCTATAAAATTTCCTGATACACTTGCTTTGAAGATAAACGCCGAGATTTTCCGGTAAGTTGTTTCCAATCGCAAATTTCCCTGAGTTTTTGTCTCGAGCTCACCGTAACTGAGGAAAATCAAGCGACGATATGGAGCTTTTTTATAAGCATCGTCGCCATTCGTTGCCATCAAAGAATCTTCAGAAGCGCTGCCGTGAAGCGATCGAGAAGATATTCAATTTTGCCGCGATCATATTTTGCTGGGACCATTAGTGACAGCGGCCCGATAGGAGGCCTAGAGTCTAGGCAGACTACGTCTGTCTCTTCCAGTCGCAATGATGTTGTGAGCCGAACAACTGCGCAATTTGCAGCCTAAATTCTCCGGCTCTTTTCGCATTTACCTCGAAACCCAACTGCTTTGCAATTGGTAGTCAACATATAGAATTGGAATCTACTTACGAACAGAACTGCAGGGAAATTTAGAGTGAATATTCTGCTCATTTCAATTTTCCGTCGAACCGAACTGATGGGACATTAATTTTTGTGGTGTATGTTGTTCTACACTTTCTGAATTTATTTCGAAAGGGAACTGCTTTTTACCTGCTTGTCTAAATATAAAATTTAAATCTCTTTTCTAACTGAACTGCGAGGATATTTAGAGACAAGAACGTTCAGCTCCTACTGAATGGACCAAAAATTGAACTGACTTCCAATAATTCATAGTCAAAAGGCGGTGTTCAGCTTGCATTTGCATTTTCCTTTGTGCCGAACTGCTGAGACTTGTGCAGCCTAAAATGTTCTTGCTATTTTTGAATTCACTATACGACTGAACTGCGTTGCAATTGGTAGTTAATATATACATATATACTGTCTAAATTTATATAGACTTGACGTCTACTGAAACTCTCTTTTATCTGAGGTGTAGTTTGCACTCTACAACATGCCGTGTTGTGTTCATAACAGTCTTTTATAAGTTTCAGATATATTTATCCCTCACCAATACTGTACACACTACGATACGAAAAATTAACACACTTAGAGCGTAAAAATCTAAAATATTACATTTATTAAGGAGGTTATGTTTTCGCCTTGGTTTGCTGGTCTGACTGTCTGTTATTCTCTCCGTCTATTAGCAACATAACTCAAAAAACTTATGGACGGATTTTCATGAAATTTACATTAACTGAGAGGAATGTCACGAGGAATAGCTGATAAAATTTTTGTATGATTCACCAGTCCGTTTGCTTGTTTTCTTATTCCTGTCTTCATCTATTCTGTCTATTAGCATTGAGTTACTTGGCGGAGGCCTGCACTCTAGGAGTGCAGCGCTAGTTATATCTACGTAACTTGCAGTTAACTGGTACAATGTATACAGTGTTGAACTTATTTACATCAGCCCTTTATCTGAATCCGACTAGACATATTAGCATTGATACTCGGTCATTAAACTAGTTAACTGGTAAAAGCTATCGGTTGACGGGCACGAACCAACTGGCAGAAAACTATCATCGGATGCCCACAAGTTACGGATTAAAAACTTTAACCACATTTTTGGTAAGTTACAAAGTAGAAAAAAAATCATTGCACTCTCATCAAGTTGTCAAGCTAGTAATTTTATCATTGGATGCTCACTAACTTCAAAAGAATTCCGTGGTTAGCTACACTGCCGACAAATTTCAGCTCCGGCATCATGCAGCGAACAGTGGCTGCGTTTTGCCGTAGATTTTCAGCGACTTTGCCCCAGCCGAGGCCCTGAAAGCCGCGGTCACGCCCCGACTGCATTCTTTTAAGAGAACAAAAGCCACTGCAGACTCCAGCGGAGGAGTGAGCTTAATTCTGGCTCAATTGTTTGATGATCTCGCCCTGCGGTTCCGTAGTTTCTTGCTGGATACACAAAGAAGCCTTCTCTTACCTAGTTACGTGTATTTTTGGTCTATCAATTCGAATTCTACCCAAGTTGTAATTTGGGAAATCATTTGCTCAACATGAATTGTTATACGAGTTGCGACTAGGTGTACTGTTATTGAACTTTTTTTCACTCATGCACTACTTGCACACAGAAATAGGTGTGTCGGTAATTATTAATTGAAGCTTAATAGAGAGAATGAGGCGTGCCGTATATTAAAGTACAAAGCGCCACGACACAAGAAAATTGAGTTCAAGTTTCCCCGCCCTTCAAAACGCCATAAGTTTAGAACTGAACAAAGACATTCCCCCATGTTAAGAGACCTTGGTGTGAGAATGCAACATAATGCGACATTTGAAGGTCACGGGGCTCGAGTCGTTACCATAGGCAAGAAATGGAGCGGATGGGTGCTCCGAACTTTCTCTTTACGATAGGCAAAAACAATACTCGCCTTACAGAAACAATTGATACTGCCGAGGATAGAATACTGTTCACCTCTTTGAATGCCGAGCAAGCGGAAAGACTTAGAGCGCCTTGAGGCTACCCAGAGATCGTTCACTGCTAAAATCCGGGGCATGAATAATTAAACTATCGCAAAATAATTGGCTAGCTTCAAATGTACTCAATTCAACGGAGGTTCGAGCACTTTACAATCGTCTGTAGTAGAAGTAGTGATAAATTAAAATATTCATATATGCTTAAAAAATTCAAGAAGGAATTACTGTCAATATCAATGGGTGGATCCTGGCCAGACACTCAGGCCGTATTGGTTGCACTTTTGAAGTGCGAATTTCGACCAAAACTGGTAGCGATACAATAGCCACGAAGTATTCTAATAGTTTCTTCGCCCGTAGATTCAGGTTGTTCAACAAAATGCCCCGTAACATTCGAAATGTCACCGGTACAGAGTCTGCGATATTTAAAATTACTGAAAGTGGCAGATAAACCTGCTGTAAGCGGCAACGTGCAATGTGAAGATAACTCGCTATTAGCCATCGGGCTGGTCACAGACTGCAGTATCACCTCTGCACAAGATGAGAGGTGTGGATAACGCCTCCTGGACCTCGTCCGAAGATTCTAGATATGAAGATACGGTATGTCTGCAAGTCTGTAGAGTGCCCTCAAGTTGCATTCCTGATATAGTAGGGATTGGGCAATATAATGCTACGCAAAACTCGATTTCTTCTCATATGGCACTCTTTTTACGTAGTTTTTCGAAACGCCTCACATAGCTGGGAATATTTTCATTTGACTTATTCATGTTATCTAAATTACTGCTGATGCTACCGGGTGGGGAAAATGTTTAGCAACTGGAATATTCTAATTTGTCATATTAAAAGAAAAAAGAATTAAAATGTTATCTCTAAGGCATTTAATTCTAGAATATTTTTCTCCAATTTGGCGATATCCCATTCGACATGACCACCTTTAACTTCAAACTACTGTCCAAAGACGCTTAAATAAATAAATAAGGAGTAATCGAGTCACGCACAGTATCCTGTCGGTTTCAAGACATGCACGTAGAAGAGCTCACTTCACACCATCTTGGTTATAATGTGTATTCTTACACGTGCCTTTGCCTCTAAGATGGACCATCGCGAATAGTCCCCTGGGTTGAGGTCCGGCGAATCTGAGTGCTAACTCTCCGTGTTGATTTTTTTTATCGCTGAAGATAACCACTCACATTGCGTGGTCGGTTACTCCATTTCTGAAACGTTTTCGGGCACTATAGTTATGGCTAAAGATGGTCACGTCTAGTAGAATATCGGCAGTTTGGAGAGAAATCATACTAGAATTAATGACCTAGAATGTTTTTCAATTCTTATATTCCTTAATATGATAAATTATATTAGTCCCGCTGTAAAATATATTCTTCACGCTGTATTTTTTTTTGTGTGCGCTTCCGAATGTCACCTTGTGCATTGCTTGAGTGTATCAACGCTTCTGTTAACGAACTCTGTGGTTTGGCAATGTTTATCGTTCCCAAACGTTCCTTGCGTGTCCTACGAGACGACTAAAGGCGGCTTGACACGTGAGCCCTTTTTGAATCTAGCCGAAACGTGTGACGCTACGGCGAGTTAGGTGGATGGTGATATGTCACAACGTTTTGATTACCATGAGTGTGTCATTGAGCTATCGTCAGAAAAATATTAATGTGAACCTGCCTGAACGGTTAGGGTATAAGAGTACAGAGTTAGTACAGCCCCGGGTTTTGGAAGTTTGAGTGAATCAAGCAAAGTCCGATATTGAAAAATCAGTGAAGCCGCATGATGATGGCGTTGCAATTGCCTGTATGCACTGTTTGAAATTATAACAGAAAAAACAAGAGAAAATTGTTTGGCAATCGACTGACGAGACATTCATTTTTGCATCTGTTCACCTAACAGAAGAAAGTCTTGCATGTCGTTACTTAGCAAGGAGAATTCGACGTTTGTTCCCAACAGAAGCACTTTGGTTAATTTGCAGATGAAATAAATACTTTCCGTTTTTACGTATGGTAATTGAAGAGACAACGTTGTACGTGCTGTTCTGCTGGAAGTGACTTCCCTGGGCCCTTCAGCTGAATTTACCCCCCCCCCCCTTCCCAGCTAGACTTGCCTCGCGTCCCCCGTTGCGTAGAGCCCGCCCTGCCTTGGATGAAGTAAATAGGCTGCTGTTCAGTGGTATACAAAAATAATTGTGAAGTTAACTGTTCATTCAACTAAACTTCCAGAACGTTTGTAGTTTCTCCATACATTTAGAAACTACGTAGTGTTTTTACCCCAATTGTAATTTGTATCTGTTAAGATAATACAAATTTGGAATTTATATATTTCTACTGCAGATAATTTTATTTACATCTGCAAGTTCAACCAATTCTGATAATTTATGTTAACTTGGTTGAAATTTTTCTCCGAGTCTTTAATAGACTGTTTTGCAGACAGTTTTCGCTGTTTCAGCGATTATTTCAGCAGGTTTTTTGACAGTGCGCTTGGTTATCATCATTTCCAAGGTCGTCTGATACAATAATTAGTTTAATGCGATAGCTTGAAGCAGCTGTCGATAGGATATACTCATTTTCATGATATGATAATAACAGCACTTCTGTAATGAAATATGCAATGCAACAATCAAGCTACTTCAATAATCCGTCTGTATTTATATTGGGAGTACTTCAGTGGCTGGTGTAGAAGAATATAGCAGATATATCAGTTATTAACGTTTTACAATCATTAAGTACTTGAGTCAACAGGATGGACCAATAGTCGAAGTACTACCATCTTTACCATGATCTGGATATCTGAGTACTGCAATCAGCAGGATTATCCAATATTCAGCGTACTCCAGTCAACAGTGAATTACAGTTACGATGTACATTAATCATAGAAGTGATTTACAAGCAGGGTGCACCAATCATGAAAGTAGTCTCATAATCAGGGCACTGCGTGCATGAGCGTCACCGATAATCACGGTACTTCAGTCATCACCATGATCCAATAATCAATATACTACATTCAGCAGCGCCACCGATTATCACAGTACGCCAATCATCACAGTGAAGCAGTAATCAGGTCACTGCAATCATCAGTGTGATGCAATAATCTGGATACAACAGTGAAGAGGGTAATCCAGTAACCAGAGTACTTCAATCATTGGTGTTACCCGATAATCATGACGGTGCAATAATCAGTATTATTATGCAGTGATCAAAGTACGACGCACTGCAGTACGATGGAGCAATAACCCGTTTATGTATTGGTATAGGGTGCAGCGCTAACGTGACGCAATAAGCATTGCTGTTGCCAGTTAATTAAGACATTGGGTGAGAATTTCCCCTTTCCTCGCGCTGACGCACTGCAGGCGACCAAACACAGTCCTGCCAGTCTATTTGGAATTAATTCTAGTAAGCCTTGACCAGTTTAATAGCCGCCTTTGTTTCTTCTCAATGCCGGCCATTTGTGCGCTGTAGCTGTCAATATCCGCTGATGGATATCAGGGAGCTCCAAAACGCCCACCACTCCAGTCTCATCCATACGGTAATTATTGAGAGCTTTAGCTCTAAATCCAAGAGCTGTATAGACACTGTGAGTGTAGTAACTCGGCAGTGTATACACTAACCGATTTTGTAAAGCTGTAGCAATGGTACGGAATAATAAACGTAACAATTTTACTGTGATCCTCTAATTCTAGAAGCAGTGGTGGGCGTATTATACGCTGGGAATGAACTCTATAGTAAATTTTTATGGTTGTAGCAATTGTACCGAAATCGTAAATGCAATAAATTCATTATGATCCAAGGAGGAATTAACGCTTTCAAATAAAATAATATACATATAGATATTAGACACACGATATGTACGATAGCTTGGCGGCTTACTTTCTAACTAGCTTGTTTTGTTGGTTGGTCTCTCCCTCTCAGTTTGAAGTATAATAAACGAGAATTAAGATTCATGTGATGGGCGGCAAGGGCCGTTGCTTCGGTACGCTTTTTTTTAAATCAAAACATTGAAGTGCGCAGAAATGCTTCTCAATTAATTATATCTTAGGTTGCAGAGGATACTACCTCCCCCTGTAAATATTTTAATGGATCCTGTTGAAATGTTGAAAGATGCATAGTTAACCTACGGGAAAGTGTTACAACAGCCACAACGCTGCACAAATGTTACTGAACAGTACCAAACTACTACACAGACAGCGGAACTACAGTAAGCTTCAGATAAATGGAATTCTGCTGATACAACAACAACAACATGAAGCGCGGTGCACCGGTACAGTGAGAGGACTCAAACTTTTCAGCTATCCAGTTCCGCCGTAAGCCAACTTTCATCCGTGCCGACACCTATCACTGTAAAAAAAAATTCCGTCAATTTTACGAAAAATCACTGGCAGCAATAATGCCAAGAAAATTCCGTAAAATTTACGGATTTTTTTTTACAGTGTATGTAGATTAGATTAGATAGGCGGCAGTAGACGAACCAAGAGGCCCATTCCCAAAGAGACACCGGGACTAGCACCTGGCCTCTTTGAGCTATTGCCATTATGTTAGTAGAATATAGTGGATTTGGAAAACGAGAGGAGAAAAAACGGAAGACGAAAGAGAAAAAAGACAAAATAAAAAATAAAAACAGAGGGGGAGAAGAATCTCCGCCATGAATGCCCCCAAGCATGATCGATTGCCGCTGTTATACAGAGCTTAAATATAGAGATGGAGTGGAGTGGAAGTGTAATGCGCCCCTGCCTCACCTCGTCCTCAGTTCTCTTTTAACAGCCGTTACATAAGCCTCCCAGAAACCTTCTTGTCCGTTACATTTTTATCCATTTTATCTGATGATGCCAAGCAGTACTTTTGGCGAAACCGGTAAAATTTTAAATATAGGACAACTTTTAGTTTTTGAATAACGATAGCACAGAGTTTAAGGAATATAGTAAAAACTGATTAACAAATAAATGATGTACAAAGTTGTCATCATTATAATGAAAGATACTTACCGTACATACAAGTAGGTACAAGTAGGTATAAGGTAGTGGCACGCATTATCAGTAATGAAGGGAGTAAGATAGTAACTTGCCCGGAAGGATCTCTGATCATAGAATCGACATCATACCTATAGGTTATTGTCATGTTTACTAGTGGTTCAGTGTCGGTGCAATGGTCAGAGCTCTCCAGTTCGAGTCCCTACTCGTCTCAATACAGTGTATTTGGCATCAATATATCTGACTCTGACAGTCCTTCTGTGCTCATCGATCAGCTGCAGTACAACTATATGTCTTGGATATTAAACATGTCATGAAATAGGATAGTCGGGGGGTCTCAGTTGTCACCTTAGCCTTCCGTCTATAACGCTATAGCTCCTATACTCTTTGATTGACTGCAGCCGTACATTCTTCTACCTGGAACCAGAAGAAATCCATGTAACTGCAGTCAGACCCATATGTGGATACCCCACTTGGATGTGAGGTCGAGTTTACTCTATATTTAACTTTACTTATTTGAACATCGTTTCTTTTATCTTTCTTCCAGCGTACCAGATATTTTCTTAGTCATAGCCGATGGTTTCCAAGCCACCAGTCTGGAACATCCTCATCTAAATTGAAGTTATGTGCTTCCAAACTCGCTCAAAACAACACTCCGCATTGCATTTTCTGGCCAAAGAACGTTGCTCTTACCCACTTCGCTGGTCCAGGGTTGATATTTTCTTCACCAAACCAGCAGTTTTCTATCGTACTGATAACTCTAATATTTCCAGCTAAATTGAACTGCAAGGACGGGTAATGATAGGGTGCAGGGGACGGTAACGCAGCAGGGACATGCAAGCCAGTGACATTCCAGCTGTGCTTCTTCCTGGTAAAACGAGCTGTAAATCTAAGACCTTCGTGTATGTTTTAGCTGGTGAGGTTGACCGGAGGGATGAAATGTACGGTACTTAAGGAAATTGCTTTTCTTAGGCCTATAGTCATCGCCCTAATATTTGCCTGTAAGATAAGTGAAGCAAAGCAACTTAAATTTAATTAACGAAGGCGGCGAATATTATGAGTGTGTTTTGCTGAGGCGACCTTTTCGTACTGTAGTGTGGCAATGTATCTAATGGACTTAGAGTTAATTGAGATCGTATATTGATAATATGCAGAACAACATGAACACATGTTCCAGTAAATTAATTAGAATGGGTCTACATTAGAGACTCTAACTTTTTTATATTCATGTCAGAATGAAGAATAATTTACATAGTATGGAATGAGTTCCATGTGACACATCTCAAACATTTTGAATTATTATCTAATATAAATACCTACCAATGTCCTTACATGGTACCATAAATTCATATGCAACTATAGCACTCTGACAGCGCATACCTCCGCCAAGCGAGGCAACGGTAGTAAAAAATTCAAATTGGCTCTGAAACCATAATTTTATTTGTATAAAGATCCATTCATATTTTTTGAGTTATTGTGCTAGAAAGTATAAAATTAAAAACAGTGACAAACGAACGAAAAAATGTACGGATCATTATTAAAATTTGATCATTTAGTTTATGTTATAAACCTAACAACTCATGTTAATTTCATAAAAATCCATCCATAACTTTTTGAGTTATGGCATTGAGAAAAATGAGGCAGACAAACAAACAAGCAAACGGATGGACATATCTTCACCAAAAGTTAATCATCTGTTCCTCTTAATATACTTAACAATCCCTGTAAATTTCATAAATTGGTTCAGAACTTTTTGAGTTATCTTGGTGACAGACAGAGAGGCAAACAAACAGATAGACAAACAAACAGACAGACAGCCATAGACGACGAAAAGATAACCTCCTTGGCGGAGGTAATTATCAAGTTGTTCTAGCGTTTTACGAAGCTTGTAATAAACCTGCATCGAAAAACGGAGAAAATAGTGCGACCATTTATCATGGAACTTCGCAAATGAATTTTTTATTCGATTGAAGATCATCATTCCAAAACATTTTGGCACCATTGTCGAACATATGATAAGGTCCTGGCGGTGTTACGCACTGCACCTGACATGGGGTTTGTAAAGGTGTTACTGAACACCTCATCACAAGCAGGAGAGCCCCGACAGCAAGTTACATCCTCAGTGTACGTAACTGCTAGCAACAAATTTTTCTGGTGCCTCTATACCACAAGTGCAGTAACCGACTTGGAATATAGATGGATGAAAGTCTTAACGGACTACAAAGCTGCCGAGTGTCCTGCTCTAGCATTATATGCTCCTAAACAGCGTGGCACGACGTACAAGGCTGCTTGCAAATAGTACCTGGCGTCATGTGTCGGTTACAGTATCTAGTCTAATTAAGGACCTCACGGAAAACACAGCTCGCAGCATGGCACAAATTGCACGATAAGAGACATATAGGCACTGAAGTCCGAGCAGATATTGTTGGCGGGGTTTGCGATAAAGGTAACAGCCAAGTAAAGTCAACTCGATCGGGCACTCCAGATGGGAAACCCACCCGCACTGATTCGTGCTGCAGATAAATTATATGCGAACTGGCCTCGAGAAGTGCACGGCTGTAGTTGACTACAGCTTGTCAAGAGTTACTCTCAGAGATGGAGTGCTCCTATGTGAGAACATGCTATCCTCATTACTGGTTAGGGTCAGTACTCCCGCAATAGCACCATGAATATGAAAGCTGACTCAGCAAGCGAAGCACTGCAAGAATTCGCCTGCCTGGCCAGCAGACTCGAACCTGCGCCTTGCGCTGCCGCCAGCCGACACTCTAACATTTTGTTATCAGTGCAGAGACACGAGATGATCCCTGAGCCGATACAACACAGCTTTCCCCTCGCTGCAGTGAGTTATAAAAAGTAGGTGAACCGATCAAAACAGCCAGTAATCCATTATAGAACTACAGCCCTCCTTACGGCAGTACCAGACGGTCCTCTATAGCTCTATAGAACTTGCACACATCGTCTTTGTTCGTAAATAGTTGTTGACTTGTCAACTCTTTCAATAAACTTTAAAATGATAACAGCTGATCAGGCGTTGTTCATTGATCCTGCCTTAGTATGTACGAGCCAAAATACTCGGATGTTCCTACACAATGTGAAGACAAAGCAGCCGTTGCGGTAGTTGTCATATTAACGCTTCAACTGACTCCTCCAGGAAATAGTCCACTACAGAGTTACCGCACTTGTCAAAATAACTCTGCAACAGAATGTCGCAGCGAACATTACCTACAGAGTTACCGTACTTGTCAAATTAACGCTGCAACGGACTCCTGCCTCTCCCTGCACTAGCCTCAGCACCACGTCTGCGCTCCATGATTTGCTGGCGGCCCGTCTGGAATATGGGAATAAATCGCCATATTCTTCACCCTGGAACTTGTAGGGAATGACAGCGTTATCAAGACCGATGGACTCCAGTCTCGTGTGTATACAGCTGACTGAAGTGGAGAATAGCTGTGCTCTGCTGGATAACCTTTACCTAATTCTTAGTGAGCGCTGTTAATGTGTTACAAGTTAGGTATCTCTGTCTAATTATGTTTATTCCTCTAGGGAAATAACACTTTTTTGCTATGTAGCACAGCCTGGTATTATTAAAGTCGAGATAGGGCAGAATCTTAATTATCATTTGCTGTCTGTCCGCTCAAGCACAGCTACGAGAAAATGAAGCACCGCCAGTTTCTAGATTTTTTTTCAGTTATACGGCATCTGAAAACATTATTTAAATAGTAAGGTTTAAAGGTATCAAAAGATGGTATTAATAGCTTCTGGGAAAGCAGATTTGCACAAATTCGTGACTTTTGCATACGATAGTTAATTATTTTTAAGGAAAATATGTTATCTAGTAAACTCGCCCCTATTTACTGAAATAATATTAATTAAAGTACAATACTGACTAAAGCTTTTCGACTGAATGCTGGTGATACCTTAAGGATTATAAAATATAGTTTGTACCTGTACGCTGCTTCTGGCAATTGCAATGCTAGGAAGAATCCTCTAGGATGCTCAATCGCCTGCTGCGTTAGCTTTTATGGGCAAAGAAGCCGTACTTACTCACAGCACGAACTGCTACTACAGCAGACGAAAAAGTACCGAGCCCCAAGCATAGTGCTCGCGGACTCAAGGCCGACACCGTCAGTTATGCGTCCCAGCCTCCGCTCCACTATATATGTACAGCTGGTTGTACTGATATGGTGTTTGACACTGCCGCCAGTTGAAGGCTTGGTGCCATCATACATTAAGTTATTTGCTGTATTATTTCTCTAAACACTTTTATTTTAGTGCGCTTGATAATTCAGATATTTCGTGAGAATTTTCACACAACGCACTTTTTTGTATAATTTGAAGTTTGATCAAACTACTGCCGAATAGAAACATGGTGGTTATGATCTTTCTTAATACTAGTAAAAACTCAAAATTCCGTAGTTGGCAGTCCCGCTGATTATTACTTAGGTGCAAAAATTATCCCAACATTTATGTCACCAGTCTACCCTGTCTACGGATGGAAAATACTTCAAATTTTTCAAAATAAATCAGCAGAAGTGCGCATCTTTGCAAAGCAAAGTTTATCAGCACCACTTCTGGGCCATGTGGTCTGTATGAACAGAAGCACATACGTACCAAAGTTTGTTCTAAGATATACTTTTTCTTCTTAGCTGCTGATGCACTTTGCGATACAAAGATAAACGTCGTCTGGAAAGCTTTTATTATTATAACTTGTGAAATACTCTGGTGAAGTATAAAAAATATGTTCGCTTGAACACGAAGTTTCCAGAGTCCGACTGTAACTATTAACCCAAAGGAATGTGTGCGCGTAAAACATCCTATGTGAGTGCAATCATATTGAAGTAGTACTCGCAAGAAATTAGTTTTAAAACATTTTCTAAAAGGTTAGTAACGTGTTATGAGCACATTCTACGTAGTATGACCAGAAGTTTTCTTTCTATAAGTTTAAAATATCGCACACAATATTACAGTAATTGTGACGCTGCAGGTCATGCCTATATTGTACAATATTACTTCATGACGGTTTATGTAATCATCGTAATCATATTTAACCTGCTCTCGGATCAATTTTTTCTTTCATATATATTGTAACGAGATTCCGTAACACAGAGAAAAGGATGGTATCAGTCATATCACCATGCTTCCATAAAATTTACGGGTTTTCCAATAACTTTCCTATTACTCATGAAAACACATTCGGTGTCGGATTCGAACCCCTACACACCTTGCAACAGTGGATCTCGAAGCCAACTCCATAAGCAAGTACGCTAGCAAGTACTTGATCGTCAAGCTGTATTGAAACAAATACATTTGCATTATGATGCTGTGTTCACGTTTTATTGTACTACTAGTACCCGCAGTTTTAAAAATAAAGGTAATGAACTTACCATGAAGTTTCTTCATTGATCATACACTTTCATTACTAATATGCTACTGAAGGATACGCTACAGCAGTGAACTCAAATTGTCATGGGAGTAAATGCTCTCTGTTTCAATTTATCCGAGCAGCACACCCCCTTCTTCCCTTTGATAACGTAAGAAAATGTCCAATTTATATCAGCAAGAAGTAATGCATTACTAAATGTAATGAAATTCCCAGCCGCGTATCATGTATACGGATTGGTCGAACTTCAGTCCATCGAACTATTTGGGTGTAAAAGGTGCTTCGTCAAAGGAAGAAATTGAGTTGAAAAAAAAAAACAGTGGCGTCTAGTACACTTTGTAAAATCGCTTCTCCTATGTTTCGTTGACACACTGCTCAATTTGCACGTTAGAAACTGAGAGCAGATATAGTTTCCGTGCATCGAGAAAGTAATGAAAATCAGCCTCTTTGGCAGCGGTAAGAGCATCTGTAGATATCATCATTGTTGGAATTCCAACGGTGGCTAATCAAGAATTGCATTCAAATATTAAAACAGCTTTGCAATCATCTGAAACCTGGTCTATTTTTCATTTATCGGTTGTCAAAGAAACGTCTCAATATGACTGATGTTCTAGTTTTTGCCTATTTTATGAAGGAATGACATTAAATAGACAGACAAACAAATAAAGAAATTCATAAAAAAATAGATAAATACTCATCGGTGTTTATTATGTTGTAGATTTTCGATAAACAATTTTATTCGTAATAACTGATTAATCTAAAATAATGCATATACGTACATTAATAATATATTTAATGAGTATTGTAGTTTACAGAGAATGTATTTACTCAACTTAAAAAGTACATGTGATCTGAATGTTGCAGAAAAACGATATTGTACTGCTAAATACGTATTAAACAGTATTTACGCTTCTATGCTTGTCAATTATTATTCAACTTGTGGACCCATGTGTGGAAAAAAATCACGCAATAATCGATATTTTTGCTCTCTTTTTTGACTTGCCGTGTTCACATTTTCCCGCTGACGCTTATTAGCAACTCTTATTTCCTTCTGTAACCCTTCTGCTTCAAGACTTTCTTGTTACTTTGCCCGTCCTATAGGCCCTTCATTTCTCCATTGATAGCTCGTCTCGTTCTTGAGACTGTAGTAGCCTCGTTCTTCTTTTACGTTCCCTATCCCATTTCTGAATTAAATGTACGTGTTCCAAAGTTGAATCTTATGTAAAACACTTTAATAAACTTGAATGTCCCTTTGGTTAGCTTATGCGCAATGTTAAGGCGCCGTATCCATAATACCGTCTTCCATACATAACTCTCTGCTTCACTGAAGTGTTCGAATTTCGGCCTCTGAAGCGATTTATGCACTCTTAGAGAAAGACAGTAAGCTGGAAGAAACAATTGTCGACTGCCAGTGAAAATTATCACCTCGTAAGTGCCCCCTTGATTATTTGCCAAATTTGTACGCTGTGAACTGAGAGAAAAAGCATATAAAATCGAACTCCAGAAGTTGCATACATACTGTCCCGATTTCAAGAAGTGTTTCAAGCAAGAAGTGCATCCAGCTGAAGAGCTAAGGATCCAATTTTGACAATCTTCTGAACTGATCATCGATCTTTCGAAAACGTAACTGCATTACAAAATCTGCAACCTCTCTTATTTTTTGCCTATCTATTTCCTTCAAAGCGGACACGAAATAAATGAATAAATAAATCAATAAAAACGCGAAGCGATTTAATATATAAAGATTTACTAGAGCTTTCACTCTTTTTGCTAGTTAAAATGATGTACTTCCTTACTCGTAATGACAACGCATATTATATTTAAAACTACTAGCCGGAACCTGTGGAAACTCCACACAAGAAAAGCACTATGCTATGCTTCAGTGATATCTCGGACCCATATCATCTTAATTTTATCCTATCTAATACTGAAGAAAACCTATGTAAATTCAACAGAATAAAAACATAGTTACCTACTTATATTACCCACTAATACCCCCCCCCTCCCCGTATCAAGCATACGAAGCGCGAAAATTACACAGCACTGAAATATGTTTCAAGCCAAACCACCAATCTTCTGCATATGCCTCATTTTTCTCAATGCCATAACTCAAAAAGTTATGGATGGATTTTTATTAAACTAAGACGAGTTGTTAGGTATACAACAAAGCGTGAATGACCAAATTTTGATAATGATCCAATTGTTCGTTCGTTCGTTTGTTACTGTTTTTAATGTTGTGCTTGTTAGCACTATAACTCCAAAAATAATGAATGAATTTTTATGAAATTTCTAGGGGTTGTTAGTACTGTTAAAAGACATAAATGATTCAATTTTGGTGCAGATCTGTTTGTTCGTTTGTATGTTTGATTCATGTTTGTCATAACGTTGGTTAGCAGCATAACTCAAAAAGTTATGAACGGATCTTCACGAAAATTGCACAAGCTGTTATTACTATCAGAAGACTCAGATGATTAGATTTTGGAGTTTATGCAAAGAAAATTATGGTTTTAGAGCCAATTTGAATTTTTGCTACTGTTGCCTCGCTTGGCGGAGGTGTGCGTTCTCAGAGTGCTCTAGTTATTATAGTGATGATACTATTTTCGAAAGAAACGAATGCAACTGCAATCGAGATCCTATATTACTTATCAAGTAAAATGAAAGTTAACTAGAGCACTCCGAGAGCGCATACCTCCGCCAAGCGAGGCAACGGTAGCAAAAAGTTCAAATTGGCTCTGAAACCATAATTTTCTTTGTATCAACTCCAAAATCTATTCATTTGTGCCTTTTGATAGTAATAACAGCTGGTGCAATTTCTTAAAAATCCGTTCATAAATTTTTTAATTATGCTGCTAACAAACGTTACGACAAACATGAGTCAAACATACAAACGAACGAACCGATCTGCATCAAAATTGGATCATTTATGTTTTATGACATTACTAACAGCCACTATAAATTTCATAAAGATCCATTTGTTAATTTTTTGAGCTATTGTGTCAACAAACATAAATTCAAGAACAGAGACAAACAAACGAACAAACAAGCGCATCATCACAAAAATTTGGTGATTTACTTTATGAATTTCATAAAAATTCACCCGTAACTTTTCGAATTATGGCATTGAGATATATGAGGCAGACTAACAAACAAATAAATTGAAGGATCTTCACCAAAAGTTAATCATCTGTTCCTCTTAACATACCAAACAATTCTTGAAATTTTCGTTAAAATCCGTATATAACTTTTTGAGTTATCTTGGTGACAGACAGACAAACCCTCCGGAAACATAACCTCCTTGGCGGAGGTAATAAGAAACCGCCATATGGTAGCACGGATAGTAAGTTATGATATAGCAGCTTATCTACGAGATCTTACGGGATTCTCCAGCAAACCAAAATGCAGGATTTTCCTGGTAACTTTTATAGAATTTTTCCCTTAAATTTAACGCATTTTATCGAGCTTAAACTAAAATGCGAGATTATCACTAGTGTCAATTCTGAGGATTAAAACCTTGTTGTTTTAAAGTACTGTAATCCGAACCTTGCAATGCACTGTCATTGTGATGAATTCACAGTTTTGAGTAACCCAGTAGGCACTGGTTTTATGATATGTATAATCAATTACATAAACCTGATGTCCACACCTCGAAAATTGATTCGATTCCTCGCATTTAGTTCTATATTATCAAGGTAGGTGAATAAATCATTTCGTGCACATCCAGGATAGGCAGTGCACTTTTCTATAATTTTATGCCGTGTTGGTTTAGTTTAGTGAAACAGTGTAGGCCTCGTAATCTAGGGATCCCCCGTTCGAGTTTCATCTCGACTCTTAGCCTTCACCTCCATCAATCGCCAATGCAGGCGGATGAGCTCCTATTCTAAACAAATCCAGAGTTAACCACTGCCCGTACTTGTATTAGTTTTATGCCATGTTGACTTAACGCTAGAGTTTAGATGATGTAACTAATCAAGATATCTCCAGTTCCAGTCTCGTCTCTGCTATGCTCTGACCATTTTATCAAGGCAGTTTGGGCGTGGTCAAATTCATCTACAGCTTGGCCAATTCTATGGATATTTCTGAGATTTCTCTATACGCAGGTAGTGGGCGGGGCTAAGATATGGGACGAACAAAATCTCAGAAATGCCCATAGATATGGCAACGGTGTAGAGGGATCTGACTACGCCCAAACTGCCTTGATAAAATGGTCAGAGTGTCGTCGTATTTACTTCGATTATTCTACGAAACGGATGAATGAACTCCCCTATTTGGATTTTTAGTTACTGACTACCAATTGTACTCTTTCTTGCTGACTCTCCAAGCAGGTTACGTTTTTGTCGAAGCTTCTCTATCTGTCACCACGATAGTTCAGAGAGTTTTAAGCAGAACTTCATAAAATGAACCTGAAATATTAGGTATGTCAGAATAAACGGATGACTAACTTCTAGTGAAAATTTATTTGTGTGTCTATTTATTTATTTTTTGTAAGGTACAGTAACTCAAAAAGTGATCAACGGATCTTCATGAAATTTGCACCACTTGTTAGGAATGCTGCCAAGAGCATATGATCAAATTTTTGTCCAGAAGGGTTTGCGCGTTTGTTTGGAAACTAGCTAATGTAATACCGATACATAAGAAGGGTGATAAGAAGAGCCCAAGCAACTATCGACCAAGCAGTCTTACTTCGGTCGTCAGCAAAATCATCGAACGCCTTTTGAAAAAGCGCATCACTGATCACCTGAAGATGCAGCAGCTCATATCCGACACTCAACATGGCTTCCGAAATGGTAGAAGC
>LQNS02278149.1:2586947-2601852 GCA_001587735.2 Parhyale hawaiensis
TCATGCAGTGTATTGCCTCTGCCGAACTGACCTTAGGAGAATGTGTGCTTGATTGATCATGCAGTGTATTGCCCCTGCCGAACTGACCTTAGGAGAATGTGTGCTTGATTGATCATGCAGTGTATTGCCTCTGCCGAACTGACCTAAGGCAAACGTATGCTAGACCTTGGAGCTTCCTGTAGAGAACAGCTAGCCCTCATAAAGTTAGGTGACGCCAGGACTGGTTCCGCTAGCCTTCACATATAAGCAAGTTCCTACGGGGACGTCATTTGAATCTTAGCAGGACCAGTTTTTATGTATATGAAAGATATATCTGTATTAGTCACCTGCGCCTTTGTTAAATGAAGGCAAAAACTAATACTTCAGAAAAATCTCATTTTCTTCTGTTATCAACACTTCAATGAAGTTCTAATATGAAAACAATTGAACATCCTGTCTGTTAACTGGAATATCCTGTATGTGGCATTTCCGGTACCACTTTTATACTTGCGAACACGTTTATGCAAAGGAGCTTAGGTTGATGTAGGACCTCATGCCATGCCCACCTCGAGTACCTCGAGAGAATCTTCGGATGAAGTCCAGGTGACGTTGCACACATCACCTCACGAATGTGATGTCGTGGTTAGTGGATTTCTTCTGTTGGGTCGCAGTTAGCGACCAAGACAGAGCCAGTACCAAACTGCTTCCACAGTTCACGTAACCACTGATCGCTGCTCTATCTATGAGAATCCAGCAAATTTTAAACTCGATCACTTTCACTGGAGTAGTTTTTCGATTATGTCGAGGCATTTTGTTAAACGATCTTGCTCCCGTACAGTGAAGCTATTAGCACATGTTGTCACCACGGCTTTGCCTCTATCTCTGCTTGGGATGAGTATGTCACAAGTCCTGCCAGTTCTTTATGAGTGTCTGGCGACAATAAATTCATTCATATTCACAGAGATAAGTTCCAGAATTATTTAAAGATATATGATTGTAAAGGGTTCGAATATTCGTTCGTTTGAATACTATTGGAGACAGCTAAGTTGCTTGTGACAAAACTGCCCTTTCATGCCTGGAATTCTGGCAGTAAATGATCACTGCATTGCCATAAGTTGTTCTATCTTTTTCTCCTACTGACGTCTGAAGTGGAGACCAGTACTCTATTCGTGGTAGAATTAATTGCTTCCATCTCAATTTCACGTGGCAAGAAAGTTCGTATAACACATCTACTCCACTGCTTTCCCACAGATATAGCTCTAGCTAAATATATTTTGAAAGTAGCATCGTCTTGAATCCTCACTTCCATATTATCGTCAAGGCAGTGTCAATTTTGACCGCACTTTGACCGCACTCTCAACTGGGAAACTCATCCGCACTAATTTGTGCTGCACAGATATACAGTGGGGGAAAGTAAATATTCGTACACCATGAACTTGTTTATTTAACAAATCTTGCCAACTGAAAATGAATATATGTATACAGTATTTACATTTAAGTGTTATTAATTGATATATGTCAACAAAACCCAAATCTATAATATTAATTGCGTTGTTCTTTCGTGTGTTACGCTCTTCAATAATAGATAGGGGAAAATTCAACTTGTAAGATGCTCTGATTTTCGCTGGAACGCTATCTTCTTTAGAGCTCCTTGAAAAATTTCAGTCACTTTCAAAGCAAAGACATGAAGACCATTTTACTCGTATCTTATATACCGCTTTTTATTTCTTCTCAACATATTATGTTCACTATGCTTGTATCGCTCGACGTTTTTAATAGGGCCAGCCAGATACATAGGTAGGATACGCTGCACGAGAATAGAGAGGATAATGTTGGATATGGGCTCCAAGGTATTCCTTAATTCAAGCAAATGTGCGATATCTCAGAAAATACAATCAAATCTTGAGAACAGACAGTTAGGCTACTTTGAGTGAAGAAATTTCCGACTCTGTTCGTAGTAGCCAACAGCTATAGCATCAAAACAGTAGGAAAATGATGGGCTACTGATCAATATGCACGAGCCCCGTAGTCGTGCAAACAAATTTGGACGTGCTGATAAGATAATTATAACGCGTAATACTATGATCGGTTAAGTTATCTGTAAGCAGTGGAAAGCAGAGCTTAGAAAGGCATGCATAAATATAGGGGAACAATGCAAAAAGTAAAGTTGTATGCAAGATTTACAGGTGAGAGTGGCTAGAGTCCGCGAGACAAGGGGTGAGTCAAGAAGACTTAAGATTGGACGGGGTAGGTTTAATTACAGGAACACTAACTTATGTCAAACAAAAGTAAGTCAAAACACAATTATCCGTGAAAGTTCCACGACTCCCGCTAGTCTATAATACTAATTGCGTTATTCCAACGTTCCTTCGTGTGTTACGTTCTTAATTCAATAATAGATGAAAATAAAAGCGAATAGTTTAAAGCTCAGCAGCTGTCATAGGTCAAATAGTTGGAAGAAAGTTTGTAAAATCTTCAAGTAACGGGAATCAGACAGCATTATGAAGCTGACGTATCTGTGATACGGCGGGAATCATCAATCGGACGCAACAGGCCAAGGTCTTTCTAATAATATATTTTTATGCACCTGAGCCGGAGCTGCTCTGTGTCAGCGCGTCTGAATCTGTATCATTGTTTGCTGCCACCTTGGGAATTCCGTCGCAACAGTGCGATCTCTGAGCAAATACAATGACAGCTTGAGAACAGAAGATTACTCTGCTGCGAGTGAAGAAATTGACCAGATGTGCTTTATTTTATTATCTAGCTATCGAATTAAGCAAAACAGAAAAATGATGGGCTATTGATCAGTACCCACGGGTCCCGAAATAGCGAGAAAAATCGAATGCACCGACAAAAAATTGAAATGCGTAAGATTAGGAAGGGCTAAATCACCCCTTGACGGCCCTTTAAAGTCTTCGGAAGAAGTTCAGGTGACGTTGCTCACATCACCCCACGTGTGTGGAGTCACTCTGCTGGGTGTCTTCTGCATTGCCGCAGTTTGCGAGGTTTCTCTCTCGGTCGTCGCTTAATAGAGGTGTCACGTGCATTGGCGACTGGCGACCAGATAGACCATAAGAAGAATTTACACTTAGGTCGTTTAAAAAATTGACCACAGTTTTGACATCAGTGGCGTTTCGAATATGCCGAGGCATTTTGTTAAACAATTTTGCTCCCCGTACAGCGAAGCTATTAGAATATTTTGTGGCCGCAGCTTTTCCACCATCTCTGCTTGGGATACGGATATCACAGGTCCTTCCAGTTCTTTTCGAGTGTCTGGCGACAATCTGCTCATTCACATTCACAGTGATACGTTCCAAAATTTTCCAAACATATATGATTGTAACCTGTAAACTGTGGGAAACAGAGCTTAGAAAAAGTGTGCAAATACATTGGAGAGCAATTCAAGAAGCACCGTCATGTTTCTGTCTTTATCAAGACACAGGTGCGAATTCTTTACTGACAGAATAAATTCGTGATTTATTTTAGTGGTGAAATAAATATGCTACGAAAGGTTAGGCGAGATGAAAGGTAGATGGACTGCTTAACGAAAGACAGGAGTAAGAGACGAACATAGGCTCAGACGGGTTGGGTTAAGTTAGAAGCACTACCTCAGGTCAAACTATGGTAAGTGAAAACATTTAACAACCGTAGAATATCCACTGATCCCGTAGAAGACAGATACGTCCATGGGAGGACAACTATCCCCATAGGACGCTAGGGCCGCTTCACACTAGCGTTTTCTAAACGCCGCGGCAACAATAACGCGTCGCAGGATGTGTGCACATTAGCGTTTGCTAAACGCCGCGGCAAAAACTTGATCGGGTATACGTCTATATGAAATAAACTTACAGCATCAATATCTATCTTATTATCAATACTTAATAATTCCGAATCCACTAACTATTAGCATTCATCAGGAATGATTGACAGTCAATCATGTTAAATAAATTAATGAATTCTTAGCAGGAGCCGGAGCCACGTTGCGGAGAAAAAATGCTGAGGTATAAAAATGGGAAGAGTGAAAGGCTTCATTTGAAACAATAGTGGGCGAAACTTAAAGGCCACTTCACACTTGCGTTTTTAAAAGCCGCGGCAAAGAAAACGCGTCGCAGTTAAGGAAACTACCCCCTGGAGGACAACTACCTACTGGGATGGTAACTACCGATTTGCGCTAATGAACACGATAAAAAAATTAGATGAGCAACTAATTAAATTAATATCCAGTAATAAGCAAACCAGTATCAAAAAAATTTCCAGACACTTAACATAAAGTTAGTAAACCGTGAATTTTTTCACGGGTCCAGCTGGTTAAAATGAGTTATATTTGGGGTTGGAAAATGTATTCGTAAAAACTATTTTTTTTTATTTTAAAAATGATTTGACTATTCGAATATATTATCGGTCTGAGGCACGCCCCTTGTATAATTGGACTATAGCGAGGCGTTTAACAGGGTAAACCGCAGGGGTATATTATACAAGCCGGTATCTTTTGGTGGAGTGGTAGGGTGCTGTTACTCATTCGAGATTTTGTTTTATGAGCGAACGCAGAGTGTGTCTGTTGACGGTGTTTTGAGTGCCTCAGTCGCGGTTGAGTCTGGCGTCCTTCAGGGTAGCGTACTTGGCCCGCTGTTTTTCGCTTTGTATTCTAGTGGAAGACACGAAGATCAACTATGCCGACGATTCTACTTTGAGCGCAGTGATACCTGCTCCGCTCATGCGTAATGCTGTCGACCAGTCTCTGAATAGGAATTTGTCACGCATTAGTGCATTGTGCTTCGCCTGGAGTATGATGCTGAATGCCAGTAAAACCAAGTCGATTATTATCAGTTATCAGTCGATTATCATATTATCACTTTTACCGCAGCAACCACATCTGGAGATAGATGACACTTTGCTTCGGGAGTCTAGCACCTTGGAGATTCTTGGTGTTGTCTTTGATGGGAAGCTACTTTTGAGCCGGATATTAAGCCACTGGTGCCACGCGCTTGTCGTAAGATTGGGCTCCTGCGTAAGGTTAATTCTGTGTTTGGGGACAGTGAGGCTGTCCACAGATGCACTTATGCTATTTTGATGCCTGTGTTTGAGTATTACTCACCGGTCTGGGCTTCACCTGCTGACAGTCACGTCTGTTGGACCAACTTGTTAGTTCGGCCAGCAGGCTGTGCGCTGATAATGATCTGGTGAACCTGTCCCACAGGAAAGGGATCGCCAAACTTAGTATGTTGCATAATGTGTACAATAATGTGAGGCATTGGTTGCATTCTTCTGTCCCTGTCCTCAAATTCTCTAGGAGAATTACACGTACTACGGTCGACGCGCACTCTTTCACTTTAGAGACTGCTAGGTGCCGAACTATTCAGTTCAGTCGGTGATTCGTGCCCTGGTCCGTTGGGGTTTGGAATTCATTGCCGGTATCGGCTTTCGGTTGTGTTGGTCTGCAGACATTCAAGTCAGCTGTTAATGGCTTTTTGTTGGATTTCCTTTAGCAGCGTTTCGGGCTTCCCGGTGTTGCAAAGTGCTTCATTTGGGTTGTATTATCTGTCCGTGGGGGCCCGACTGTGGAGTTTTAATACTACATATGTACGTATAATAGCGAAGATTGCGTGCACGGTGACAAACAAGCAAACAAGACTCTCAAAGTTATACGGTATGTATATGAGAAATTTATCTACATTCGTGACCTGCACCGTTGTTAAGTGAAGGCAAAAAACTAGTACTAGCAAAACAACACATTTTTTTTCAATTATTAATGTTTCAAATAACTACTCCGATAAAAATTCAACATTCTTTCTGTAAGCTAGAATATACTGCATGTGGCATTTCAGATACCACATTTATACTTGCGAACACGCTTATGGAAAAAAAACAACAACTCAGGTTCATGCAGGAACTCGTATCATGCCTACCTTGAGTACCTTGGGGGTCTTCGGATGGAGTCCACGTGACTTTGGGGATATCACCTCACGTGCGTGAAGTTACGATTCCTTGATTTCTTCTATTAGTTGCAGTTAGTGATTAAAGAGAGAGCCAGTAGCGAATCATCTCCACAGTGCACGTAGCCGCTGACCGCTGGTCTGTCTGGTATTTTTCTTAAATGAGAATCCAGCAAATTTTAAACTCTATAACTTTCATATCACGAGTGTTCCGATTATGCAGAGGCATTTTGTTAAATTGCCATCTCTGCTTGGGATGCGTATATCACAAGTCCTTCCAGTTCTTTCTGAGTGCCTGGTGACCATCCGCTCATCCACCCTTACAGCACTAGAACACTCTGAGAGCGCATACATCCGCCAAGTAAGGCAGCGGTAAGGAAAAATTCAAGGCTCTGAAACCACGATTTCTTTTGTATCAATCAAAAATCTAATCATTTGTGACTTTGAATAGTATTAACAGTTTCTAGATTTTTCTAAAGATCCTTTCATAACTGTTTGAGTTATGCTGCTAACAAACATTATGACAAACATAAGTCAAACATGCAAACGAACCAACTGATCTGCACCAAAGTTTTATCATTTCCATCTTTCAACATTACTAATAACTGCTGCAAATTTCATACAGATCAATTCAAAACTTTTTGAGTTATTGCTTAACAAACATTATGACAAACACAATTCAAACCTAGAAACGAATTATCCGATCTGCACCAAAATTTAACAATTTTTGCCTTTTAACATTATTGACAACTCCTGCAAATTTCATGAAGATCCATTTCAAACTTTTTGAATAATTGCGTAACAAACATTTTGACAAACACAACTGAAACATAGAAACGAATCAAGCGATCTGCACCAAAATTTTATCATTCATGTCTTCAAACATTACTAATGATTCCCGTAAGTTTCATAAATATTTATTCAAAACTTTTAGTGTTATTGCGCTAACAAACATAAAATCAAACACTGCAACAAACATGCGAACGAACAAACAGATCATTAAAAAAATTTGATCATTTACTCTTTATGATATACCTAACAACTCACGTAAATTTCATAAAAATCCGTCGATAACGTTTTGAGTTATGGCACTGAGAAAAATGAGGTAGACGAACAAACAAATAAACAAACGGATGGACAGACAGACAAACAGGAAAACCCGACGAAAATATAACCTCCTTGCGGAGGATAATGTGTTCCAGAATTTTCCAACCCTATATGATTTTAAATCGCTCGAATCTTGATTGTATTCAATACAATTGGAGACAGCTAAGTCGTTTGTGGTAATCGTACTCTTGCATGTATCAAATTTTGGCAGTGAACGATCATTGGATGATTCAAATTGTTCTAGCTTTTTTCGTACTCGGCATCCAAAGTGGAGTCCAGGATCCGGATGCTCAAACGCCTTGTAAAGTTGCAAGTATCGTAATTGCACAGCTACAGGCACGAATGCAACTATGTAACTACTGAAGTTTCACATTTTTACTCCCCGATATAACATCTGAGCCTGTCTGTTATTGAGGTGTGCATCGGTTAGAGGTTCTAACTACTTTGATCATAACTTTGTGAAGATCAGGTATTAGAAAGTGACACAATCTGAGCAGCGATATCAGTACTTCTCTAAGGAACTGTTCAGTATACGTTACCGTCTCTTTACAAAGCGGTTGTCCATACGGCCCCAGTACTCTTTTCTCTTCAGAATTCATTGCTTCCATAGAGCTTAAGCATCCCCTCCAATTCGCGTGACGAGAAAGTTCGTAAAACACATTCACTCCGCTTCTTTTTCGCAGCAATAGCTCTTGTTAAATATTTTTCAAAAGTAGCATCGGCCTGAATCCTTCCAAGTTATGGTTAAGGCACCCTCAACTGGGAAACCCACACGCACTAATTTGTGCTGCGTATATATGTACATGCCAACTGGCACTAGAGGGCTAAGAACGGTTGCAGTCGATCACCGGTCACCAAGAACTATGGCGCCTTCGATGGAAGATACAACGACCAGCACCCTCCCTGCCCCAGCCTCCAACCTTCTATCTCTGAGGAAGGTAAGTGCCCCCATAGCAGCTGTGCATACTCATCACTGCTGATTCAGTGTGCCTCTAACGCCGCAAAGAGCTTGCATGCCCGAACTGGCATCAAAACTGCCAAATTCGGCACCTAAGTTCTGCACGCTAGACCGCTGCTATCGTGGATCTCTTGAAACTGTATGTCTTTTAATTTCATGCCCAGCGCTGGCAGTATATAGTGTGGGTTCAAAGAGTGTTGAGTTTTTCCCGTATCATGGCCGCTCAAATAGTATCGTTTCATTTAAAGTCATATTATGCTTTACCGACCATTGGCAGATACTTTCCAAACTTCGCTGAACAGACATCACGTCTTCCACAGTTTCCACAAAAGCTAATATTCGTGTGTCCTCAACAGATGAAGAAGGGACTGCATAGTTGCCTCCGTACCGGGATACCTTAGCGTCCTCACGAGGGTACGAATATCTTCCTATCTTTTCCCCCTAGAGCATGACGGAAAAAATATAGATAGATTCGTCAATAAAAATTAAACTCATATTGTGAATTATTATGTTGTAAATGTGCGTTAATAACTAGGTGTGTAGGCGTGCGTGTGTGTGTCTATAGGTATATATATATATATGTGTGTGTGTTTGGTGAAACAATACGCCGTATTTATCGTTATGTAACCTTAGGTTATGAATAGAGGTAGCATCCTGCTTGACATTAGTCCTTGCCAGGTACTCGCCACAGCTGACACCACTACAGCCTGAAGCTCACCCGTCGATCTGGTCGAAACGCGTCGCAGCACAATGTACCAAGACCACAGCTTCGCTCAAATCATTCACTTCACCAGCAGTCAAGACACCATCTCCAAGATCCGCGAACTAGAGAAACTTAATAAAAGAATTGTCAACCATAAATACGGCGTATTGTTTAACCAAACCTGTATAACTGAAGAGCTGCTCCCTAAATATTCAAACATATATACATATACACACATTGAGGCACTCAGAGTTCTGAGCAATCATACATACCGCAATTTTCTTGGGTATATTCGGCGTTGGGTATTAACATACTCCACTTCTTAGCTCTATTTAGCAATGCAGTCACGCATCATTTTGGTCGCTGTAATTTCCTCCGAGACAAATTATCTCTTCCATTTCGCTAACGATCTCAACTCTCGCCCCTTTCTAGATTTTCTTTAGTTTCCAGAATTTCATTAATTTGGTTTATGCTCGGGCAGCCCCAAATAGCGGTCTCTGAGCAGGACTCTGGCGCATTTTACTGTTATTGTTTTCTGAAGCAACAGTCGCCGCAGTTACGGGGCACTTCCGGCCGACAAAGGAATTTAAATGGGCTCGTCTTTACATTTAAGGATTCGCCTACTTAACTCGAGCGGCTCCTCGGGGTGAGATGCTTACTTCCCTACAGTAATTTGAGCAATTTAATTGTATTAAATACACTCATCTGATTTCTTTTTTTTTTTTTGCAAATCAAACTTCGTCCCTTCCACTAGAGCATATTCTTAGGCTGAGATTATTTTCAGACTGCATTACTTTCTAGGAAATAATTTTTATTAAATAAACTCTTCTGCAAGCTTTTCCAAATCATATTTGCCCTCTTAGCCTGAGCAATTATTTAAGATGAAGCTCCTGCTTCATTGTGATAATTTTTTGCTAAAATTTTAACTTTAGGGATTAACCTTACATTACTGCTTCAAATATTAACCTACGTCAGATAGATCAACATGCCCATGAAGTAGAAATCCTATTAGAGGGCACGTACTTTTAGGGCTATCTCAGGCGTATATAGTTTGCATTTGCATTCAACAGTCATTGAAAATTTCGCCCCTAAATTTTCACAGCTCCTTAGGGCATGATTTCTGTTCAAATGTAATGACTTTCTGAGTATATTTCCTTGTATTTTTGCTTTTTTTACTAATTATAAATTTTAACCTTCATTTACGTCAAATTTTCAAATGATACAGTGGAAATCGGCTAACAGGTCACTTTTTGGTTTGCCTATCTAAACTGAAATTATCAGGACCCCTAAATGGGAAAAGGAAGTTTCCGTAACAGCTATGGCAAAACCCAACCCAATTAAAGGCTTTCTATCAGTATGTAGCTAAACGAAAGACGGCTTATTAAAGAAATCATAGGTCCGCTCGAGAGACCCGACGGTGAAATCACAATTGACCTCAGAGACAAAGCCACTATCCTGAACAAATATTTCACCTCGGTATTTAGCACTGAAAATGTTACAAATATTCCTGACCTAGTACCAATGGAAGTTGTTCCTTTAGAAACATCTCTTTTCACGGAGCTTGAGGTCCATCAAGAACTTATCCACCTGAATGTGGATAAACCACTAGCCCCGATAACATTTCTGCTCGTATGCTGCGGGAAATGGTATAGCCATCACCGCGCTTCAGCTCGAAATATTCAATCGGTCTTCAAACACGGGAGAAGTTCCACAGGATTGAGAATTCGCCAACGCGATCCCTATACATAAAAAGGGAATATGAAAAGCTTGGAAACTATGATTTTCTCCGCATTAACACCAAAATCTATTCATTTGTGCCTTTTGACAGTAATAACAGCTTCATAATTTTGTTGAAGATGTGTTGATCACTTTTCGAGTTACGCTGCTAAAAATCATTCCGACAAACATTAGTGAAACCCAAAAACAGAAAAATCGATTATTCCCAAAATTTAATCCTCTAAATCTTTCAACATTGCTAACAATTCCTGCAAATTTCATCAAGTTCGGTTCCAATTTTTTCAGTTATTTTGCCAACGAACATACAATCAAACTCAGAGAGAAACAATCAAACGAATAGGCAGATCGTGACAAACATTTGGTCATTTACTGTTCGTAATATGCCTAACGCATCAACCAAATTTCATAAAATTCCGTCCACAATTCTTTGCGAATAACATTAAGCAAAAAGAGGCAGACAAGCACACAAACAAAAGGATGATCGTATCTTCGCCAAAAATTAATCTTATGTATTCTTTCTAACAAACCTTATAATCCCTGTAAATTTCGTACAGAGCCATCGATAATCTTTTTGAGTTATCTAGGTGACAGACAATGGGACTGACAGACAAATAAGCGAGATCTTCAGGACGAGCGAAAACTACAATTTCTTTCTTTTTGGGGCTGTAGGTGCATTGCAGAAAAAACAAATAATAAGCTTCAACAAAACCTGTATATTCATATATACATATGTTTGCCAAGAGAGGCAAGGTATAACATATAAACAGTGCTTTCCTTCAATGAAAGATGCTACATAGTAGCATAATCTAACACAGTTACTGTTATGATGGTATGATGGAGTGTTTTATTTTTAACGTATTAAACTTTTACATATATTGGCAGCCGTATTCAGTATGCACATCTGTATACATGCATGTTTATATGTATGTGTGCGAGCAATTTAAATCCCCTCAGTCCTTACCAGTAGGTGCTACGTATTTTTGTGGATACCAAAAGCACACTTCACACCCCTCGTCAACGTATTGAAGCAATTGTTTATCTTTTCCTATGGATTAGCGATAAATCTCGCAACTGCCGATTTGCTTCACAACTCTTTGTGCTGCTCCAAACAACTCAGTGTGATAAGAGCGCATTTTGTCCTGCAATGTCATTTATTGCACCCAGAAAGCTTGCAATGTGTTATGCTTGGAGAAATTGACCAATTTGTCAACCGGCGTGGCAATAGCAGGGATGTAGTTCAGACCAATTTTTCTAGGCAGAAATATAGTGTCCAACTTTCTGCAATAATGTACTGTGAGTATAGGGATTTCGTACCTCGCACACGATGGTACTAATATTTAATGTGTGATTTAATTGTTCGTTGATTTTGGTGGGACGAAATATTTTGTAAAGGCTGTGAAAAAAGTAGGTTCAGATGACAGTTTCCTTTTTTTTTTTTTTCAAGTGTTACGTCAGTGAATCGTCCGAATGCGTTTGTTAATTTCTTTTCACCAGCACACGAAGTGAAAGCTTTCTGAGCTGTAATTCGCTCAAAATTTGAAGCGACATCTGAAACTGTATTACCGAAATTTGCTGCCCAGCTGACGTTTTAGTAACTTTGACATAAATATACTTATATATACTGTTGCGCTCATAAGTGCCCAATAAAACAATCGGACAATTAGCCGAGAAAAATCGATCATTAGACCATCGCTTGGATCAGGTTCTAGACACATCGTTGCAGCCACGGCTTAAGGTTTCGCCTGATAATCGTTTGTTACTGACATGGGTGCGACAATTGGGTTTGTATTCTAATACTGCTAGTCTGTGAAGATTACCCGTGGCACCCCAGTGACTGACTGGAACAGCGTAGTTTCAGATAAACTAATCTTGTTCGCTCTATCGTTTTCAAAATTTCAGCAGATTTGGCAATCGTGAATTGAATGTCAAGTAATATTCCGAAGCCAGTTGCCGTTGAGGCGCAATCGCGTTAGAATTAATGTTTTAAGCTTTAGAAATAGATGCAGTAATGAAATAAGGGCCGTCTCAAGGGTTATCAGTTCGAAATAAATGGCTGAAACTTATTTCAATACAGCGAAATATAAACTCTCAAAATTTGAAGTTTGTGACAAGTTGCATTTAAAAAAATCCACTATATAATAAATAACAAAGGTGTTTGTTGGTTGCTGGCAGTGAAAATAATAATGAAATGCGCCTCCAGCCTCCGTCGCTGGCAGCCGATGCCGTAGGTACTACAGGCTTGAATTCCCTACGGTACGTCTAACTTCGGCAGTCAACCTGGCTGAGTGGCAGCCAGTTTTCAGGTGCAATTAAATGGGCTGCACCACATCAGCACAAGCTGGCTCACGGAATTTGCTAGCAAAAAAAGTCTCTGAGTGAATTTTCACTCAGAAAAAATAATTAACATTCAAGACAGGGCGGAAACTTAAGGTGATTGGTAAACAAGATACCGGGTACTATAATCGTCCAGTTTTCTGAAGATTTGAAAACCTAAAATTTAGTAGGCATGAAGAGTTTGTGCCACAAACTATTGAAGAAATTACAGCCGAACAGCTTCAAAGCGCAGTTCAGCGCTACCTCGAGATCAAGGAGCTGTAATAGAGAGGAGGGAGTCCTGCCGCCTTAAGTTAGACCAGGCAGCGTTTCGACCTTTTCGGTGTGGCTGTGACGCGATGTGTTGTAAGAGTATTATTGGGTGAATACATTCCTAAGGGGGGAAGTCAGATCAGCAATGAAAATGAGTGCCTCTGGCGCCCGGTGACTGTAACGAACAAACACACATTAATTTTATCTGTGGAAGTGGCACTGGAGAAATAAACAAACAAACATATGCGATTGGTGCATACGGCGACTGGCAGCAGCCACACCGGAAATTTGAGCATCACGAACAAGGCTCATGGCTCCCTCTTTTATATTAAACCTCCTTGCTCGAGATTCTTATGACGGCATCGTTCAGCCATTAGCGCTGTGCCATGAACAATTTCGTATAACGAAAAAACGTTTGGACTGAGCAGAATTAGAAAATATTAAGTAACAAGTCTTAACTTTAATCGAGGAAATGTACTGCATATTCTTAACGACTTAGAAGATAGCATGATTCTTAAAATTATTTTATTTTAAAATGGTTTTTGCGTTCAGAGTTTTGTAGCCATTAAGCATTGACGAAATTTCGAAAGGCAGAGCTATGAAGATAAAACTCGCATACTGTATACCACCTCATGATAAAAACAACAAAATACAAAATGATGACTGTGACTTCATCATTCAGCCAAAAATGTCTTGTGGAAAATACCCTACCTATATAATAATACACAGTTGTTGGTCGCTTGCTCGCTCGTTTTTTGGTGGTCCGTCTCTCCGTCACGCTGTTAAGGATTTAGATAGGAGAAAATTCATCTACTGAAAAACAAGTTGAGATGCCATAAAATATGAGCTCCCGGAGTAACGTTAACTACTACAGCTTCTGAAATATATGGTCAAATGTAGAAATAGATACCTAATTTTCTGAATCTCGCTTCACTTTGAATCTTAACTAGCTCAGTAGCTACTTTCTGATCTGAAGGCAGTGTTCTTCTAAGAATGTTAGATGAAAAGCGGTATCTCTGATGGAGCTTTTGATCCTGTCGAGCATAAGCTATATCGCATATGTTTTATGTGAATTTCTTTGTAGCAGTTCGAAATGCCCAGTCTAGGTCGAGATTTTCGATCCTTTTGTGTATAATCCATTCCATTTATGCTTTCTTTAGCTGAACATTTTCGTAGCAGTTGGAACTACAAGCTGAAAAGACACCTTTTTATATTCAAGTTACATCGCAGCTAAATTTCGCCCCGAAAGGTTTCCTATTCGTTGGTATCCAAGTTACGGTAGGCCTTAAGCATTTCCGGTGAGTTCTTTTTATTGAACTGTATTTTCTTAGTGGGGCTCAAAGTTTGACCTATTCTAAACCGATATCTGAGCCTTATCTAGCACGGGGGTTACGTCTTGCTCCCGCAACGCTTGTTGTAGTGCAGCTTGAGTTTCAATAATGGAAGAACACGGCTGCAGATATGTGACCTATTTTACAGCAAAACCTCTACTAGGAACCGGAACAATAAATAGCTTATTGACAAAATTATTGACTTCATTTTTGTTGGCTGGGCCCTCTAGTACTGAAGAACTGACAGTCGGTGTCTTCGTTAGTCTGTAGTTTGTGCAGCTAAGACCGCTGAAGAACACCATGAGTCTCATGCCGCCTGCTGCCTCTTCCTCACGCCACCTGACAGTAGCTGCGGCAAACAAGCACGTTCGCTTCAGAGGGAATTAGTGGACGTGCGAGCTCCAGTAGTATGTTTTATGCTTAGCCCAGTTAAAAATCTACGGTGGAACAAGCGCGGCATATGGTACGCAGTTCTACGCGCACGGTCGCCTTTTTGAGTGGGGCATCCGCGAGGCTCGGGAGCTGGGCGCGGTGCTACGCGCACGGTCGCCTTTTTGAGCGGGGCTTCCGC
>LQNS02278149.1:2601952-2628742 GCA_001587735.2 Parhyale hawaiensis
GAAACCCCAACCGTGGTCATCCGAGAAACCAGGAGGCGTGGCCACCTCCTCGCATAAATCGGCCTAATATCGGATCTGCCGCACATAATCCACGCGCGCTCCACTGATAATTTTTAATTGGGAGGTTGGTTGATTGCTTGCTTGCTTGTTTGCTATCTTGCTTTCTCTTTGAGTGATCCTTCTCACCGTCATGATATTAAGAACTTAGATAGGCGAAAATGCATCTGCTGAAAAACAGGATGAGCTACCATGAAATTTTAGCCCTTGGAATTGCAATGGCAAATATATCTAGTTTCTGAAACATAAACTCGAAAGCGGATAGACTGCAATTTTTGAAGCCCATTGCTCTTTGCAAAGTAGTTCGGTACTATTTGATATGATTCTTCTTTTGAACGTGGGGGAAGAAACGTGGCATCTCTGAAAGAGTTTTTGATCCTGTCGTGCATAAGATATACCGCATCATTTGGAGCTGAATTTCTTCGGAGCAGTTAGAGAGGCTCAGTCTTGGTTGGAGTTTTCAATCAGTCAATTTTATTAAGTACGTACAAGGATGGTTCAATAGATATATTAAGCATAGCTTATAACTGGACTTAGATTAGATACAGGAAGCAGTTGATAGTCTTAGTACACGTTACACCGCATTCCGGCGCATTGTTTGGCCTCTGTTTGGTAAGAGTATGCGCTGCCATCGGCAATACATATTTGACCGTCTGTAGCCAGGGCCATCACAGACCACGATTGTCATCGAATTAGCTGGTTTTTGTATCCTGCTTTGGCGACTGAAAGGACATTTCCTTGCTTTGACTTTCACACAGTTAACTTATGAGATATATCACACTAGCACTATAATTATATATATGATCCCGTTACATTCATAAGCCGGTGAAATATGTCATTACTAGCGGGACCCGTTGCAATTCCACGGTTGGTTAAATGTTCTCACTTTCTAAGATGAAGCAATCCTAACCTAACCTAACCTCATTTATTTCGACCTAATACAGATCTTCAACCTAACCTAGCCTACCCCTAAAAATAGCGCCTATCTCTGAATCCTTACGAATTGCATCTAGCCCCAAGTTTGCTGCATTACGGGAGTCGAATCATGGAAACGTTTCTCCCTATCCTTCCCATTACGCGGCTGTGTATGCAGTTTCGGCTTGCCTAACATTATTGCATTCAATAACTGCTTAAACTCCGAGCCTCGATAGCTATTCCGCTACAGTGAGGGTCCACTTGTTCAGTTTCGAATCCCTTTTTGGATATCTAATAAGTTTTAATTCGCAATTGTACATAACTATTTTGAATCGATGTATCTTAATAGATACAACCGTTGTCACCCGCACAGAAACATGTATTTCAAGAACGTGAAGCGCTTCCGTATTTCGACTCATACGCAAAAGGCCTAACGTGACCTGCGTGTATGCTAGACACTATATCACCGGTGGACCTCGCAGATGTTTTGCCAGCAAAGGTTTCTCCCGCGTATTTCATGATATTTCAAGATATGGAAATCGGCACGGTATGTAGGAATGATACGTGTAAAAGGAACTTAAAGCGAAAAAATAGCAGATATTATTGAGCTTCCTCATGGAGAAAAGCAGAGCTTTTTGCAAATTGAAGTTCCCCTACCTTATACTGAAAAGCGTCACGTACAGACACAGGGATGGACGTACGGATTTACGACGCCCCAAGCAGAATTATAATACAGATAAGCCACACGTAGGCGCCCAAATGGTCTTCGCAGTTGAAACTTCACACTGAACGGAGGCCAAATTACATTCAATTCGCATTGCAGCCAAATTTCAGTCCTTGAAAATCCAACTATTTGCTGGTATCCAGGTTACAGTAAGCACTCAGCATCTCCGGCAAATTATTTTGGTTGAGGTATATTTTCTTCGTGCAGCTCAACTTTCGAATATTTTTACGCTGATTTCGCGCCTTTCCTTGCAGGATGGAAATTTTACTCCCGCAGACTCATGGCAGAACACCTTTCGTTTCTTTGTTGAAAACTTGCAGGTATGAAACCTATTTTACAGCAAAACCTGTACAGCAAGCAAGAACAATAAAGAGCTTAACTATAAAATTATTGCCGTAATTTTTTACGCCTAGGTACTCTAAGTAGCCTATATTAAATTTTTTGCAACAGCCCCGATCCATTACGCTTTTTTTTCCCTTGCCCGAAGTGCCCTTGCTGCTGCAGAACTACACCTATTACATCTATTTAGTTCCAATCTCTTCATAACAACAACATAGAAGAAGCTCAAGCCTTGTCTTAAAAGTAACACAAGTTCCTCTTCCCCCAGAGTTAGCAAAGAAGCAGGCGACTTTGGTATCTCTGACCACGTAAAGTTTCCGAAACTTGTACAATTCTTATTGTCATTCCCTTGTTCAGCTTTCCTGAACAGAACTATACAATAGTAACGGAGTAGAAGTCATGGGTAACGCGAGGCCATCTGTAGTGAGCAGCTGCATCAGCTGCAGCGGCAACTGTCAGCGCGGCATCTGCAGGCGCAGCACGATCACCACAGCTAATTTCATCAGTACGACAACTTCATCCGACAGCAGATACCAGGGTGCCATGAAACTCCCAATTTTTATATGTAAGTTTTTACATAATTGTTCAGCATCGTTCGTTGATATTTACGTCTTTCCTCTTGTCTCAGGCGGTAATAAGCAGTTATGTTTATATTTTCGCTTTTATATTGTCTTTAGCGTTAAGAAGTTACTGTGTTTCTATGATCTCAGTTAATATTAATGTCTGTGCTCTTGTGCTCGGAGTGAGCAGATTTTTATTTCAATTACGTGACCGTAGTTAATGTTTAACTCCCGCGAACAAAGAGAGAGAGGTGATGATGCTTTCGTTGAAGATTTAAATTGATATATTTGTATATATATATATATATATATATATATATATATATATATATATATATATATATATATCGATGGAGCTGCACAATCTTCATAATTTTTTGTAGGACGTTTGGTGGGACGACCTAGATGTGACCCATGACAAAAAACTAGTCCCAGCTGGCCACAAAAATTAAGGCGTTGAATTTTCCCCCACCGTGTCTAGTTTGCCTCCACCGTAGCAGATTGTCTCAAGTCACGAGGCCTCCCATTTTATACCTATGTTATTATTAAGAGATCTGAATGGGGCTGTGAGCCCAGCGCGAGCCTTGTTGGACACAGCATCCATATGAGAAACTAGGATTAGCTGGTCATCAAAAATGACGCCGTTGAATTTGCTCCCAAAGCTGGTGATGGTCTTACGCCACCGAGGTGTTCTAGTTAGATCTGTGCTCGTGTGTTTTAAATTTACTTTTCATGGCAGTTCTCTTGGCGTCAAGACAGTCACGAATATATTACGCTGAAAAACAAATTTGCCATACTGAGGGTAAAGGCGGAATAGTTCGTTGCTGTTGAACAATTAGTTTTTTTGTTTTAGAGATAGAAAGTTTCTTCGACTTACCAAAGTCCTACTCCAAACAATGAGCAGATAAGCTATGTGATTGCTTAAGTGTTTATGTCCTCGTCAATGATACTCTGTTACTCTGTACATATTTTAATGTCTTCTTTATCCTCTTTTCTTCCTCGGATGTTTCATGCTTTTGACATAATTGCAACAGCTCGTAGAGAGCCGGGGTGCACGTGAGTCCCGGTGTCTCTCTGAGAATGGGTCTATTGGTCCGTCTACTGCCTCCTTTCTAATCTAATTGCACATTCGACCTCAACTCGCACTTGCTTTTCTTTATCCAGGGCAAGTTCGGCGTCCAAGATACTCCTGAAAAGCAAAGCTCCATCTGCGCTTTCTTCGCTTTCGAAAATACTTGCACGGGAAAACAATACAACTAATAATAGTCTTTTCTTACGCAAGCGTATCAATCGCGAATGATCAGTTGCGCTTGTATTTCCATCTTCCCTCTAAATGAAATGTTCGCATTCCAAATCAACATTGTACGGTCAGATTTCAAACAAGAAATCAACTATGCGCGTTTATAAGTGAAATTAAATGCTTGGTGCCTTAAACTAAGCTAATACACGTGCATCTTAAGTCTCACTACTTGCTTTTAAACTAGACTATATATCATGCTAAGCTACAAAACTAAGAAGCTAGTATCTTCTGTAATCATCGGAGGTTGTACCCAAACTTAGTCGAGGCAGGTCCGCCACATCCAAGTTTACGCCTAAAGTTTTTGCGCCAAATGCCTCGAAATTTTCCAAAAGAAATCCTTCTGAAGCTTTCATGAGGAAGTCCAAAATTTTGCGAAATTGAGGAGGCATCCGTCGCTGCGGCCGCCGCCTTGCGATGGCGGAGAATTGCCCCAAATGGAGCTCCTTTGTCATCGAGAATGATGGCACTGCACCAGCGTGTAGGTTTGAACCCATTTTACACATTCTATTTTTGACTTGCTTGTCTCGAAAGCTTCATATCCATTACTGGTTCTATCGTTGCGAAGAATGACACTGCAAAAGTATGTAACTTTTGACTTATTTTTAGACCCTCTATTTTGGACCTACATGTCTGGAACACTTTATTTCTCTGCTGTTGAAGGAGATGGACGCTGAACAGTCTCTATGCCTTAACTCTTCTTCTATAAACTCATGTGGGGAATTCTTTTTTGATATTTTTGTCTGAAATTTTGAAATGAATCTATATAAACTAGAACGCCTCGGTGGCGTAGGACCATCACCCGCGGTAGGGGCAAATTCAACGAAGTCATTTTTGATGAACGAGGCTAGGGCACAGCCCAATTCTTTCTTTCTTTAGCTCTTCAACAATAACATACGAAAAAATAGAACGCCCCGTTCTCCAGAGGATCTACCGCAGTGGAGAAAATTCAACACCGTCATTTCTTATGGCCAGCTGGGTCTAGTTTTTTGGCATTGGTCACATGTAGGTCAACCCCCTAAACTCCTTACAAACATTATGAAGATTGCTCAACTCCTTCGACCACTTATTGAACGGACAGACATTCAAATATATACCTACTGTATATACTTAAATCTTCAACCCCATCACCACCTCTCTCACATCCGTCGCGGGTGATAAACACTTGCCTGACATATAGGAAGTACAGTATGTACTTTTAAAATATCGAATCGTATTGTTAAAATACCTAAATTACATAAATTTTTTTACCATGTCCATACCCTTACACAGGGTTCCCATCCCGGGCTACTCCCCCCCCCCCCCCCCCCCGAAGTGCGAGATGACCATTCAGATGGTGCCAAATATTAGATAGAATGAAGTTGAACACATAAATCTGTTCGCAAATTTTGGGTAACTTCCACATGGTATCATCAGATGAGTTATTTTTGTACTGGGGCAAAAACATATTGAATGTTTTCTGGGGGTGTCAGGCGTTGATTGAGAATCACTGCCTTAGTAGAATTTATGTTGCCCTATATTCTGATTTACAGCGTTTGCTTTCGGGGCTGCCGAAAATTCAGTTGGGGTAAGCTTAGACAACGTCATCTCCATTATACACTGATGGGGTCTAAATATCAAGTCAGCCCAATCGTACTCTGCCACTGAGAGATCAACGTGTACGAAATCGAACTGTAAATTGAGGATTTCCGCTGGCTTCAGGGAGCGTACGGCTGCAGTCGACTACTACATAGTGATTACAGATTAACTACAGGATAATTTAATTCATATAGTTATCTCAAATTTCATTATTAGATCAAATTAGGTACTGAGGCTTATATCCGGAGAGAAGTCCATGCTTAGGTGGCTGTATACTCTGGGCTGTTGTCACTGTATTTACAGCCAGTAAATTAAGGGTGGCAAACAGGTAAACTCAAACCGACAGGATGAGTCTACAAATATTATGAATTGCTGTACATTGGTTGCAGTTGTTACTCTACACTTTGAAATTTTGTAGAAGATAAGAGAAAACAAGCTGCATCACGAAGGATGCAGTAGGTTAAAAGTTTACAGACTTGGTAGGATGGACTGAGCCAAGGGTTCAGGCTACCTGAACATCGTTGAATCGCATCCGGTACTTAAAATTTCGGTGCAGGTTGCTTCCTAAATAGTTTTTTTTTAAGAAATAATTTCAAATGCAAGAAGGGGACACTCGTACTTCTTGTTTTGCTCAGTTGTGGAATTAACTTTGTTGCTTTAGGTTAGATTTTTTTATTTCATGAACATCTCCTTGAAAATACAAAAAACCACAGTTGAAAAGTCAACAGCAAGTGAGGGCGAACTATTACTTTGCATAAGGTAAGGGTTCTATTTTTGGATTTGTATTCAAAATTTCTTGTAAGAAACTCGGAGAATTTACTGTGATAAGTGACACGTTATTCTCATTCGCTACAGTACGACACAATGAGTTTACAACGGTAATTAAATTACAGCAATAATATTCACCGCTCTCTACCCTTCCAAATCTCGAATTGCTTCCTTATTTTGACACCACTTACGCAGCCTAAATGGAAAAGTTTTCATAAGAATTATAAATCTAAGAACTTAGTTACCTAACTGATCCACAAATGAAGAAACTGAGGCCGCTTCTCTGTCTCTGATGTAGAAAAACTTCAGACGTTCTACTCCACGATTCCCTCAATTGGACATCCACGTGGGCCATCAGCGACTTCTGCTCAATTTGTGGATATAACTTGAGTACTTCTCCGCATCTGGCCCAGCTAATGATCTGTGGCCCAAATCTCTGGAGATCATTTCGAGTTGAAACAGTTAGAAAGGATATCTGTACTCCAGGAGATTTCAAGCGAGATGTTGAGATTCGAGGGCGAAATGTATATGCGGGGAATATTTGGGAATTTGTTGTTATGAGCAATAGAAGTGAAGATGTTATTAAGTTGATTCATCAATAATATCCGATTTTTGAATGAAAATTAGAAACGCGTTTTGTCCATCTTAAAACTCTGATGTTTTGTTTATAAGTCGAAATGTTGATCAATTGCAGCATGTGGATGAAAATTTTTGAAATAAATGTCCAGCGCCTTTCAACAGAAAACGGTCATTATCCTTCTTGACAGAGCAGGACCTAACGCTGGAAAAGTGGGGCAAGAAAAACATTCTACAGCTTAGCTGGTCTGTACTACCCATCCACCATATTCTCCTGACATCGCCCCGACTGATTTTCATCTCTTTAGCTCTTTACAGAATGTTCTTCAGGGAAGAAAATTTACCAAAGACGATCAAGTGAAAGAGTACATCCATTACTTTTTGGAATCGAAATAGTCTTTATTTAATTCGGAGGGCATTTAAAAGTTAATTAGCAAATTGGAAAAGGTCATTGAAAATAATGGTGAATATACAATTTATTACATCTTGCTAATTTGATTTGTATTATACATTTAATTGCAGACCATAATACGGAAGGTATATATGAATAGACCTAAAACATATGTTATAAAAAGATATGCCATATAACAATATTGCAGTGAGATTGATAAGCATGGTGCACAAGATTTAAATGCGGAAATCTAATGCAGAAAGTCACTAACATTGGAGTTTTAGGAGAGGGACTGAAATGCATAAAATTTGAAGTATTTGATATATAGGAGTGAGACAAAATACTTGAAATTTATATCATTTGTGAATTAGAACTAGCACTCTACTACATATAATTTGTAGTATTTGAGATACAGAAGTGGACCATTTTCTTCATTGGATTTCTTGTCGTTGTGATATGGAGTGAGTGGTCTGACGCAAGAAGTTTGCAGTATAGCTATGTGGATTAGCATGGGAAATTTTTATGTCCCAGTTCAGCTACACATGAAGTTAGAGCAAATAATGCTATGCATGCGATTTTTTGTGCTTGTATAGACCAGACCCATTGCAGAGAGAAACGCGTCAGCATGAGGTTCACAGGATTTCAGATGTCGAGTAGAATGCAAATCATATAACCATAACCATATAACAGTCCTATTTCCAGAGAGAAGCTCACACTAACGCTTCGACATTCTATGTAAACATAGGCGGAACTTGCTACTAAATGCCTATGAAATTGACCTTAAGCTAACCCAGACTGTCCCAGTCAAACTTGTCGAAAAAATCAACCCAATGCACACGAGGCTTCATCATTAACATATTAACCTTGACATGCGCCGCACATCAATGGCCACTTCTATTGTTCCAACAGGCCAAGAATGTCTTGAGAGTTTCCCCTTTCGTGAGATGGCAAGAGCTGAGAGGAAGAATTTCTAGGAAGTTAGCAACAATCTCTCGACTCCGAAGTGTTCGCATTCTTGCTCTTGGCTTCGTTTTTTCTTCTTTTTTGTCTCTAATTGACAGGAAGACGAAACTCTGTCCGAACTGTCAGCAAGATATGACTTTTGCCATCGTCGGAGTCGGAAGACACGAGGGAGAGATAGAGAGGGGAGACTGGAGGCATATTATTGTGAGGAAAGATGAAGAACGACTGAGTTCTTTCCTCTGAATTCTATAATCTTTTCCGGTAACTAAGCTAAGAAAAAATTTTTTTTATCCTATAACATATTTTTTTCACCCAAGAAATTTATTCCACATATATGATCTATAAAATAAATTTACTACAATAATTCTGATCGTCCGCCTCTTTGTGGTCCCCTTTATTAGATAAAGTACAAGTGGCCCTCGCAATGTACTCATCCGTTGTATGCGAACTTGCTCTTACGGAAATGGGCAGCTGCGGTCCCTGGTTCTCTTTATGCAAGAAAAATTCGCTCTTATTCGATTCGATTTATGAGGCCTGGGCAGTGCGAGTTGTGCTCGGAAAACAACGTACAGTATTTTTTTTTTTTCTCGGTTCCATGGTTTCTCTTATAGGTTATTGTAATGAAGTGTTACAGTTGCGTTCCATTTGTGCTTTACTGTAGTGCAGTATTACTATGGAAAAGTGACAGAATTCCCATTTAGGGGGATGGAAATGGGACATACCACGTAACCCCCTTATATAAGGCAGATATATTTTATTTGTAATACGAATTCACCTTATGCAAGTTTTCTCGGGACCGTGACTCATTCATATACCAGAAGCCTAGTATAAGTATATGTACATCGTCTTAAATGCAAATACAAGACGTGTATGCCATGCACGGTGAAGTATTAACTTCAATACACAGGAGATGTTTGAGGATTGTGAGCACGATGTTATTAAGTTTTATTCCTTTGTACTATGTGCTTCAAAAGCCCATGACTCATTGCAAATACTCGTATATCCTGAAATACAAATGAAAGGATGATGAGCGGCTTCGAAGTGAAAGACAAAAGTGTCAAGCGTTTTTCAAACGATGGAATTTTATTTTAATCAACTAACTCTGCATTATCATTTCTCCTGCTGTCCCGTCCGTCCATTCGTTCTTCCGACTACACGTTACACATTCAGCATCAAACTGGTGGAAATAACAAGTCAATGATACAGGCTCGGAAACAAAAGGTGTCGGTTTTAAGCTTTCACTCCTCACGGGTCATAGCTCTGCCCTCTAACTTGAATTAGACACATTATCGCACTTCGAAGCGTGAGTGGAGAAGACGCAGGGCACACATGAAGAGTGGAGCTGCAGTCTTGTTCGGTATTCCAAGGTCTCGGCTGTTTTTCTTTTTCAACTAAGCCGAGGCAGATGGAAAATTTACAGACCAGAAGTGCCGCTCTTCTTTCTTTATAGGATTTGTAACGCCGCTATTAAGTGTAGAAATATTTTTTTTTAAATCGGAAAACACATTCACGACCTGTGAACAGAAGCAGCAAAGAATAATTGACTCCTGTTGTCCACTTCGGAGACCGTCTCACAGATGTCTTATGTCCCCTCTCTAATACTGAAAGAGTAAGCTACAAATGAACGGACAGATGGACGAATGGAACCATATGCAGAACAATAATTGCATGGGTGGGAAAAATAGTGCAAATCGGTAATTATGAGACCAGCCACGTCTTTGTTTCAAAATTCAAGGAGAATAAAAATATATATATCTATGGCTGATGCTCCTTCCATCCTGATTCCAAGCTTCCAGTAAGTTGAATAATGGTCTATAATCTAATAATGTAAGCGTAACGTGCAGACGAATGGACGTATGGAAAGATGGATGTACTTATATGGATGAAACCACTATAGCAGAATAATATTACAGATACTGTTTTCCATACTGAATTTTTAGCACCGATCAACACCGCTATTGCACAGAGTATCACTTTGTGATGAGCTATGGCAATTTTGGCGAGGTGAAGAGCCATAGCTCTATCACTCCAGTCCAGAATTCACTTTCTTCTATCAGAAACCTCTCACCGAGCCGAAGCAAATGCGAATTTAGTGAGCCGAACGTCACAAAAAACTCTTCATCACTCTCGGAATCGCAGTCGGGGCTTCCATGTCACTTTTTGTAGACTAAATCGGACAGCCTTCAGCTGAAGTTAGGGGCGGTATAGAGAATTTCTGCTCCCATAGGACCGATGCAATTCTGAACCTCTGGTGGCATGTCCGAGGGTGTTGTGCCTATCTTGTACAGGCGTGTTGTGCCTCTTGTATTGACGTGTTTTGTCTAACTTGTACAGACGTGTTGTGTCTATCTTGTATAGAGGTGTTGTGTCTATCTTGTACAGACGTGTTGTGCCTATCTTGTACAGACATGTTGTGTCTCTCGAATAGACGTGTGTTGTCTATCTTGTACAGACGTGTTATGTCTATCTTGTGCAGACGTGCTATGTCTATCTTGTACAGACGTGTTATGTCTATCTTGTACAGACGTGTTGCGTCTATCTTGTACAGAGGTGTTATGTCTGTCTTGTACAGACGTGTTTTGTCTATCTTGTACAGACGTGTTGTGTCTATCTTGTATAGAGGTGTTATGTCTACCTTGTACAGACGTGTTGCGTCTATCTTGTACAGAGGTGTTATGTGTATCTTGTACAGACGTGTTGTGCCTATCTTGTACAGCCATGTTGTGTCTCTCGAATAGACGTGTGTTGTCTATCTTGTACAGACGTGTTATGTCTATCTTGTACCGACGTTTGGCGTCTATCTTGTAGGGATGTGTTGTGTCTATCTTGTACATACGTGTTGTATCTGTCTTATACAGACGTGTTGTGTCTATCTTATACAGACGTGTTGTACCTATCTTATACAGACGTGTTGTGCCTATCTTGGGCAGTCGTGTTGTGTATATCTTGTACAATCGTGTTGTGCCTATCTTGTACAGTCGTGTTGTGTATATCTTGTGCAGTCGTGTTGTGTATATCTTGTACATACGTGTTTTGCCTATCTTGTACAGTCGTGTTGTGCCTATCTTGCATGCCGTGTTGTGTCAATTGTGAATAGCTGAGTTGTACCTAAAATATATGAAAATGTTGCTGCACCTGTGTAGCTTTACTGTGCGTATTTAAAACCGTATAGAGAATTTTCAAATGCCCTTCAAGTCTTAATCGACCGTATGTTGCTGCCGTTTCTGGTTTCCCTGCTGCACCTGTAGTGCAGCAGTCTATCAAAGTCAACCCTCATGTGCAGATTTTCCTCGGATGAATATTGTTATTCCATGAAACATCATGTTTTTCTATTTTCCTCCTCAATCTCCCGGAAGTGTTTCAGTTCTGTTTAACATTTCTTAGCTAAGCAATGTCTTTACACGATAACAAGGTGTCCACAAAAACTATATCACGTCGGAACTAGAAACAAAAAAAAATGCTAATGGTGAACGTTGTGATGTTGAGTTTGCGCTGTTGTCATTTTGGTCCCTGGCCGTAGGCTGTGCAAAATATTCGAACATCTTTCTGTGTCTTCATAGGCACGGCCCAGCATCTACAAAAAAAAATTAGCTAATATGTCAGTCGCGAAATTGTTGCTGACAATAAACCAGGAAAATATTTATACTCCCTCTGAAGCTGATGTGGCTGTTGACGTCAGTCCAATATTGTTACCTGCTGGTTCGTGGAGAAATAATGCTAGGTAGTTGCTTAACAATGTGCACACTCAGGCAATAGCTAGTCCAGTTTTACTCGCACCACATGACATGACTTATTCAAACTATAACTAGAACCACATGACATAACTTATTAAAACTATAACTAGAACAACACTCTAAGCGCTCATACGACCGCCAAGCAAACGCAATGTTAGCTAAAAATAATCCTAAAACCAGGATTTTTTTTATTTGATCATCGTCAATATTTGTTCATTTGCGCCTGTTATAATAAATAGCATTCCTTAGAGTTCCTGTAATTTTCTTGTAAAAACGTCCATGATTTTTTGAGTTTAATTCTAAGAAACGATATTAGAAACATTTAGTTCAAACGCACAAGCGGGTAGACAGATCATAGTTAAAATTTTGTCATTTGTGCCTTTTATAACTTATAATAAATTCTGCAAATTTCATGAAGATCGGTTCAACACTTTGTGGCTAATGTTACTGACAATAATAAAAATAAACAAAAAAGTTGACAAACAGACTAACGGATCGTCGTAAAAACTTAGTCATATGCTCGTCGTGAAAATTTCGAGTAAATTTTGATCAAATGTCCGTCTACAACTTCTTGTGTTTTGTTACAAAAAAAAGTAAACAAACAAACAGTTAAATAGAAATGCGTCTACAGTGAAGCAACTGTGCTACGAATACATATGTTTGAGTTTGATTTTCGTCAATTTGAACTTCTTAAGTTGAGAGCCCTCCTTAAATGCTTGTCGCCTCAAGGGGAGTCTTTTATATTCTTAAAATTATCCGTGCTAAACAAAGTTTTTGCACTGCGCAAATGAATTCTATTTTGTTCTCAGTGCTCATTCTAAAAAATTGAATTTAATATTGCATAGTTCTCACCCTTAGTAAATATATTTAGTTGTAAGAAACAACGGACCTCTCCCTTACCACAGTTCACTTTCATCAAACGTGATGTTTTACAATAACTCCAAGAATAGACTTGGCACTTTGGATATTTGTTATTCTCTTCGTATTTCCATGTGGGAACTTCATTGAAGCAGCCCGACAAGTTCAAGTTCACATTGAGGATCCGCTCTGCCAAGGCTGCATATTTTGCCCCGCAGCCGGCGGTAAACAGCCCCAAAAATGGCTGTTTTGGTAGCAGAATTTCCTCCGACCAGAGCCTCCGTTTGACCGCAGAATGGATTGTTATGGACGACCTGAAGCCTGGTGGTGGATCTTCTCGTAAATATTTCGGATTTGTTAGTACATTTATTCAATTTTGGGGGATATATACGGCACCACGAATCATAATCCTGCCATGTGGGGCATTTAAATATTGAACTGAATTACGTAGGGAATGTCCACGGAAACGGGAGCAGATAGAGACTGGGTCCCATATGAAACTTTCTCTAGTATCCAGACCATCTGATTCGCTCTTTCATTCCCTTAAACTACTTAAATTTTAGTGCTACTGACCGTATCTCCGAATACTGTCAGCACTTATTGCCTTGGCTGTTGGTATCTTTAGATACTAAGCAATTTCAATAATAGGTATTTATTGATACTCATAAGTAATATGTCTTACTGCAGTTTGGTAACTATTGATGCTACTAGATTATTTCTGTTGTATTTATATGTAGATACTGCTCAATTAATGATAATTTTGGCAATAATTGATACTATGCTCAATTCTCATTGTCATTAGTATCTACAGATGAAACTAAATTACTGCTGATCATGGTGTCGTTAGATACTATTCAATTAGTGCAGGTATGAGTGGTAATAGATATTACTTAATTACTCTTATTATTGGTATCCTTAGATACGATGAAGTTACTGCTACTCCTGGCATCTTAAATGGTCGTCATTTTTGTTGCTTATATAGTTCTAAATTATTGTTGTTGATAAGTCTAAACACAATTATTAGCCTTCACGCTGCAGACTTTATCTCAATTAACAACTGTCTTTTTTTCATTTTGCACCTTGTTTCACTTCCTAATTACTCGGATGAAATATTCAAATAATCAGAAACCAATCCATAGGCTTTGACCCTTTGTGTTCATGATTAGAAACTTGCTATATTGAGTAGCTACGATGAACAGTGATAAGTATCTGCTTTGATTATTAAGCACAGTCGCTCTTTCTGAGTTTTAATTCAGTGAACATTGTCATAAAATGGCCACGTTAAAGTAATCATTATAAATAATCTCACATTTATTATAACTCTTTTTTCCCCCAGCCACGACAAGTTTTACTGCACTACAATACAGGAATTTGCAACACAGGCTGCTCCTCCAGAAATGGTCTATACCAAAAAGAAGTTGTAAAACGTAGTCTCCATACTTGTACATATTAATTATAGGATTCTTTTCGCATTAACTATCACTAGTTTTGGTATATCGCAAAAAAAGAAATTTGCTACACAGCCTGCTCGGTCAGAGCCGTATAAGAGTCGAATATTCGGCAGTTAAGCGACCATAAACCGACAGCGACTGTAAGTTTATGGGCGCCAAACCTCTTTACAAGGCAGGCCTCTCGTCAGGGCCTCTTAGATGTTTTTGTAATGAAGAAGTTATTGCAGTTTGATGATGCAACGCCACTGCCCTTCACTAGCTTTCTTTGGCGCAGCTCTGCGAACTTGCTGCCTGGTCGAGGCTAGGGACTGCTTTTCTACAACGTTGGAATAATTTTCTTGAAAATTGTATGCTGTGCAGTGAAGGTTATATGTTTCTTTATTGCTTGGTCTAAGCTGTGAAACCTTCCGGGGCAAATGCCGTGATAATATATTCCACCTTTGGTCGTAGTTAGCCTACATAAGAAGCCTATATATACAGATATATTAATCCTATATTATATATAATGTACTATACTGCTACTATATACTTCGTCGAGTTAGTTAAAATTTGTATGATGCACAGTAAAACTCAAGGTTTTTTTGCCTTGTTTGTTCTGGCAAGCAGAAACATAAATGTTTAGTAGGAATGTTTTACCTTTTCTTGCTGCGTCATCTGGTCTACTTCATTGAATTTTTATGTTACATAATTGAGATTAAGTTTTTATTTATCGTCTAGTACGGCTGGTAATAATTTGAGTATGGCACGGCCAAAATTATAGGCTCTCTGCGTCGGTTGGATTAGTTTGTCAAAATTTAGAAGCCGCGTTGTGAAAGTTATTAACTTTTTGTCGCTTTGCCTGCTTGTTTAGATTTTGATGGTGCGCCGTCATGGTAATGCATCTTATTTTTCATCATCAGGCTAAGTTTGTTCCAATTTGGATGTGGTTGTCATAGGTCTGACTTATGAAAAATATATGATGGACACAGAAAAGAAATATGGAATTGAGAATAGTTGTACACAAATGCCATTTAAAACAAAATTCCAAATGCAGCCCAGATTTGCATCTTACAAAACCTCTAGTTATTGTTTTTTTTTTTTCTGAAGTCTCGTAGAAACATTTCATCCACTCACGTCTAATAATATACTATATTTAATTCTGGTATATTTTCTCAGGAGAGGGTTCAGTTCTCAGACGCCGAAAGTTTATTCGGTAACATATCATTAACTGAAACAATATAATAATATATATGTTGAAATCAAGTATATAAAAGTAGTTCATTCGTATTAAGATCATCTCGCTATTATTTTAAGTCATTAATTGAATTGTTTGTTCTGAATTTCACATATTTTCTTTTCAATGGTAAATACTTAAAACAGATTGAAGGCCTAGGCATAGTTGTACCACTAGGGTGCTATACAATCGCAAATATGATGGACATAATTTTAAGCTTTATCTTTCCTTTTTAAATATATTTCAATGCTTTCATAACGCTCAACCACATTCCCCAGGGATGTTTCAAACATCAACAGTCCTCTAATGCCGGACTACACTAGGCAACAGCAAGCTCAGTTTATGAGCGGACTTTCGTGTCTGTCTTGGTTACCGAAGTTTATTGGAAATCAAAATGACGAGTGAGCTGAACAGGCTAATAAGTCGAGCCTTCGATTGACTAGTGTGCCTACTGTTGGTATCTCTTAATTGATCATCCTTACAGAACTTCTCTATGTCCCGCTCCAGCAAAGCGTATGCTGGGATGTATAGCCCTCGTTGCTCTTGATGTGCTCGGCCAGCATCTACTGTAGTGCCCGGATGCTGCTGCGGGAGTACTGACCTGAATCAGTGATTGGAATAGTCGAGAAGGGGGGGGGGGGAGAGTCGCCTGGGGCCAGTTTCAGTTGGTACATTCTGCAACGCGAACCAGTGCTTGTGTGTTTCCTATTAAGTTGTCTTTGGTGCTGAGCCTTCTCTGCCGCCTCTTGTTGAACCTGGTGGTGGCATGTGATGGATCCCCTTTCTAAGGCGGAGTTTCATTCGGCAGACTTCGATAGTAGGCAGAGTAGGGATGTACTACCGTTATTGTTCGAATGTTACCCTTGGTCCGGCTTGGCCTCGTCGGCAGTTAGATCCAGCACTGTACGAGCGCTCACGATAGACCTTCATCCATATGGTGGAGAAAACCCTGTCGTCAATTGCCTCTATTTTATAGAAAACTTACTGACATTCTGGCTCTTACGCTCAGTGTGATTTTCAGGTAACTGATTCAATCGGGGAGTTTACCTCGTTGTAGACATATTGGAAATATTACTCTCATTCCTAAAGGTACTGTTCGCCAATGTAAGCCATTACCAACCTATATCTTTGACCACAATTTTGAAAGGGTGCTTGAATAATTGGTGACATGCCAATAGAGTTGAGTTGCTGAAATGCATGGGCTGCTACCACAGGGTCAGACTACCTACCGGAAAACATTTTTTGTTGTGACGCTCTATTGTCTGTGTCACACTTCGACCAATCGGCTTGGATCGTCGTTTACAAGCGTGCCTTTTTCAGTTGGGCTTCAGGCTTCGTCTGATAAGTTAACCTTAGAGACCTAGTGTTTAAATATGAATTGTAATATTTTGGTGTAGGGGGAAGAGTGTTGTCACGCATTCGGAATTTTGTTTCTGAGCGTACGCAGCACGGGTCAGTTGTTCCTTGCGTGAGCACATTTGTCAGGTGGATTTGGGTGTTCTTCATGGTAAAGTGTTGGGTCCCTTGTTGCTTGTTATGTATACTAAAGATATGTTTTATTCTTCGGAACACTATGGTTAATTATGCAAATGACTCCACCTGGCTTACATGAAGATGTTGTCCAGTCTTTAAAGCAGAGACTTTTCGCGGTTTAAAGCATGACTCTCTTCATGGAGTAATAAATTGAATGCAGAAAAAACTACGAAAGTCTATGACTGTCAGTAGGACTCGTACTCTGTAACCTCCGCATCTCCCACTCGAGATATGTAGGCAGGACTCTTCTGCAGGGGCAAGCTCTCTTGAGATATTTGGTGCCCCTTTTGATGAGAAGCTAACGTTTCAGGCGCAGACTAGGCGTCTGGTCTAACGTGCTTCTGGTAAGGTTGGGATCCTGTGTAAGCTGCACCCAATGTTTACTATTGATGAAGTAGTCCGGAAACTTTTTTTTATTTCATTTGTTAGAATATTCCCCTGTCTGAGATTTGGCTGCCGCTGGTCTGCCAGTCTGCTACGTGCCCAAAATAACTTGGTAGACTTATCCCATTCACGGAGAGGGAGAGTTGCTCACCTCTGCATGCTCAATAGGGCATTGAGTAATAAAGGCCATTGGGTACATCCTGTGTTCCTACTCCCAGGATCCTTGGACGAAACACACACACGAAGCCTATCCCTTTACTTTGGGAACGGTTAGGTACTATAAGCTTCTCGGTGTTCCATACAAGGAACGGTACTAGTATAAAACTCTCTGCCAGGCTCCGAATTATGTTGTGTCGATCTGAAGCGCTCAAGCCGGTTGTGGATTTTTTGATGGATTCTTCTACTTAGCCGGGCCTTGGCGTCTTAGTTTTGCTTTGTGCTTCATTTGGGTTAGCTATTCCTTTCCTTTGATGCCAGTAATAACGTAGATATAATCAATTTATGGTCTTCTTTAACTCTTGCATTTGGATGCAGATAGTCTAATTCGCTCAACTTTGCCTGTCTGACAATATTCCATGTTGATCAGTAATCACTTTCGGTCAAATTTAAGGTGCAGTGCAGGCTCGTGAGGTGTTGCACAGTTTCATCCACTATATAATACTGCGGTTGGTTGATTGCTTGCTTTACCGTTAGATTGTTTGTTTTTTTATCTCTACGCCAGATATGAAGGATTTATATAAGAGATGATTCATATCTGCTAAGTTTGATAAGTTTGTTACGCACAAATACACATTTCAATACAAATTTTTAAGACATTACACATAACAATTCGCCAACAATAATATAACTTACATTGCCGCTAGAGAAAGTACAAAAACTTTTTCGGGAACAAGTAATATGTTAATAGAACTGAGTCACGTAATCATTATAACGCTTTCCGAATACATTGTAAAATATTGGATCTCATTACTAATAAGTTGCATTCTATTTAACAAGAGAAAAACAGTTGATACTTTTTCTACAGTAGATCAACACGCACGTTTAGGAAATTGAGTATAGAGCGTCGCATTGCGTAAGTTTGTTGGGGAATGAGTGAGCTTTTTTAACGATATGATGAGGGTTACGCATTAGTGATCGGAGAAGCGTAAACTGCGAATAGTTATACACATCTTGATTTTGCATAATTTCTAAAGTATATCTAGTACATATCCTTACAATGTATTATTACCGTATTATTTCTATCCCGTTTAAATTAACACGAAGTATTCGCCTTAGAACATTATATTGCATTTCGTTTAATGTGAAGTATTATTAACCTTAGCATTTTTTTGTATCACTGCTAGTTTACGTATGGTACAACGATGGGCACGAATGACAAGAGGATACGTTAGCAGGAAATGCAAATCTCGAATTATATAATGTACCGAGTGTTTCAAAGAAAATTCTCGCTTCTTTCAAAGCTCACGTCTCCGTTTTGTATTGAAATACTTTACACCGGTTTACTGTATATTATTAGGATACATTTTTTCAGAGGTATGACCATTATCTTAAATTGGTGTTAAATATGGAGTTCTTTGTAAATATTTAGATGAACGATGGTATAATAACCCTTAGGTAGAACGACGCATCTGCTTGAACTGAGTCGTCCCTCAAATCAATGGTAAGTAAAAATATTTTGAGGGAATAGTTTAATTAAATATCCAAGACATAAATAGAAATCCAACTATGAAATCCATAAAATCTCATCTGGTTCAATAAATCACAAAATCCTTAAAGATGTTTGCCATCTGTTTCCACGAGGGTTGTTCAATAAGTAACGCTCCTGACCCACTTCCAGTTCTCTGATGTAGCAGATATTTTTTCATGTGCTATGATTCATATCTTTATGTGTTGTGTGGCAAATTACAGCTCTGAACTACTTGTGGTCTCTGTTTTAGAGGTTCTTCGACTGAGTCAAGTGTGAAATGGAGCCTGTTGAGTGTCGTGCAGTGATCCGTTTTGTATTTGATCCGTTTTGTATTTGAAAGGACGCACACCACAATTGACTTTTAGTGAAATGAAAGAAACTTATGGTAATGATACCCATCATGTGACCATGTAAAACGCTGGCATCGTGAATTCAAACATGGCCGGAAATCTGTTGAAACAGCTTCCAGACCTGGTGGCCTCTTTTCTGCCATTGGTGAGCCATCTGCCAGTCAAGTTGAGGCTGCCATTTTGGAAGATCGACGCATAATTATTCGCGAAACAGCCCAAAAGGTCAAGTTTAGTAAAAGTTCTGTGAAAACTATCATTCATGACCATTTGCATGGGCATCAGGTGTCTTTCAGTTGCATTTCTAGGTTGTTCACGTCTTTCCAGAGGCAAGAATCCGTCGAGTGCACGAGGTTGAATTTTTAGTTGTGCCAAGAAGCTGAGTCAAAGTTCTTCAGAAGACTGATTACACCGGATGAAACCTTGGTCTATCCCTATGATCCAGAGACCAAAGCCCACTCAATGCAGTTGAAGCATTTGGACTCACCACCTCCAAAGAAAGCAAGGGTGCTGCTCAACTCTGGCAAGGGCATCCTCATAGTCTTCTTGGACAAGGACGGAGTAGTGATGGCAGATTTCCTGGCGATGGGTACACAATTACAAGAGTCTATTATTGTTTACTTTGAGGAAATTAAGAGAAACTGTCAAAATCAAGAGGCGAGGCAAGATCAGCAAATGTGTCTTCCTCCCGCAGGGCAACGCTCCGGCTCACAACTGACATGTCAACAGATGAGAAGCACGGGCGTGTGGCAATTAAATCCTCCCTACTCTCTTGACCTTGCTCCTTCTCAGCCACTCTTCTCTGCCATGAAGTTGTTTTTTGGAAAGAAAAGCGTTACCCAGATAATGCAGCCTTGATTTCTGAAGTCACGCAGTTGTAGGACCAATCTCGGGTGTTCTACAAAACTCTCTAGCAGCATCAAACTTAACGAAACATACATAACTTTGGTTAGTTCCTATGTAGGGAAAGACTAATAAATGTGCCAAGTTTTTTTGCTCTACTGCTATGAGAAGTGGGGCAGGGGCATTAATTATTGAAGGGTCCTCCGATTTTTCATCACATACGTTACTCTTCTAATGTTCTGTAGGCTGTTGCTTAATACTTGGAACCCGTTTTTGATTAGTTAGCGCAATACTTCCAGCGATGGAGATACTGTTTTGTGGGTTTTGTTGATACATGGTGGTTCTACAAGAAAAAAAATCACATGGTGTAAGATCCGGACTCCTTGGAGGCCATTCTACATCATATTGAAGTGACTTTGACCAAATGCTGATCACTACTTGTTTTTTTACTACGATCCTTCGATGTGTTGATGCAACATATTGATTGAACTAAATATTTATGAACCCATTACCGTAAGCTTCTTCAACTTTTCAAATTCCCCAGGATTTTGGAGTGGTCTTTTCGTCTACGAAGTCCGTCATAGATACAAGGTCCTATTTCTCTTCGCGTGCTTCTCTAGATTACGTTTCCTTTAGGCGTATTATGAGACCACAGTACCCATAGTGTTCTGGGTATTAATCGTCCGTACTTCCATCGTAGCTATCTGCTTGATCAATCAATATTAAAGACAACTTTTCGCAGAACCTGGGTTCATGTCTCATAACCAAAAGCAAAGTGCTTCTTTTGCGTAATATGTTCGTATTACTTGATGCTTTGCTTTCATTTTGCCAAAAAAAAAAACACTTGATGTGTAGTTCCTTCCTCAATTTTCTGTGGAAACTACCCGTTGATAAACCGCTTCCATTGCGGCTAACAGAATTTGTGGCTTCGGTAATAAAAATTCCGTGCTCTTGAGTTCTTTGCGTTCTTTCTCTACCTGTTTCCTTTGTGTCTATTCGAAGTAGTACAGTAGACGCTAAATTTAAATTTCCTTATTGTACGATTAATAAGTTTTTATTTTGAGAGTTTCTCTGTGAACATGTTGGCAGTTGCAGTTTTGTGTTACTTTAAAACTTCAAGACGATGAAATCCGGTGCTCTTTAACCAGCAGTACTTTGAGTCTTCATTGAAATTTAAGTTAATAATGAATTAATCCTGAGTCTTAAGTCTCTGTTTAACATATCTGCGATATAAAATACTAATGTTTCGTTAGTTATTTGGTGCAACATTTCATATAGTTTCATTGAAATTTGAAAGAAAAATGTACTTTTACACACGGGCTATTACACCTTTGTTTATTGAACTATTTACTAGGCACTCAGAATGTAACACCTATTTTTGAAAATGTACATAATTACTAAGCAAAAATATCCCAATAATATGCATCAAATTGAAATACGATATTTCTCTAGAAACCGGAGATATGAGCTTTCATAGAAACGGGTATTTTTTTAAAACACTTGGTATAGCAAATATAAGATCCTGGAATATGCTCGAGAAACTGCACTTTCTAAAGTGCAGTTCACTCGAATAAGTGCTAGGTACTTTTTGACGTCCGGTCTTTTGAGCAGGGGGAAATGAGAGGATCGACCTTTGTTAGAGTTTCCATTCCCGTTGTGCACAATCTATTTCGTGTATGTTTTCTTTAGCTGAATTCCTTCGCAGCATTTGAAACTTTGCACTGATCGAGCAGAGCCAAAACCACAATTCATTTTTAGGAGATAGTTGTGTCAAATTTGAGTGTATGCGCTACGTCCCTAAATTTTCAGGTTTGTGACGTCATAATTGCGTCACGCCACAGTTGCAGCGAGGAATTTTTGATGTTTCCCCTGTAGCGTGACGTAGTTTTGACGTCACTAGGACATTAGAATTCGCCCTTTTGTTTGTTAGGGTAAAATTTTGCGCCCTGACTTCCTGATGGCATCAGTCACACATTCCACTAAATTAAATAAACGATCCAGCTCGCCAAAATCATGTAGCTATTGCTGTAAACTCCGTACAACAAGGAAGAGCAATAAAAATGCTCCTCAAAAATTCATTGCCATCATTTCTGTCTAGTCAGTGATACAATATAAAAACTGCCGATATGTATTTTTCTGTTCAACTATTTGTTCATTACATTCATGATGCAGATTATGCTTCTGTAGGGTGTTGGTCTGTGTGTCAAAATAACTCAAAAAGTTATGGACGGATCTTTAGGATATTCATAGGGACTGCTGGTAATGTTAAGAATAATTGTTGATCAAAGTTTAGTGATGACCAAATAGAAATCTTAGATAGATTTAGCACCAATTGGATCCTCTTATTAACATTGCAGTGCTTGGAGAAGGTATACGCTGTCAGAGTGTTCCGCGAGTTTATTCTTTTTTATTTTACCTGTCCATTTTCTGTTACTCTTGACGAAAACAGATAAGTAAAAATGAGGGTCTTTTTTCGAGACTGCTTCCCTCCATCGCGGTCTCATGAGAACCGACGGGCGAAAACTAGGCTAAATTGCAGTGATGGCACAAACGTACCATCAAGTCTGGATGAACTTCCTAGTTTGCCAGCGTTGCAAGCTGATTTCGCTTGAGCTTCATGGTTTTGCCCTGCTACAGCTCTCCACAATCACTTCGCACCGCTCCACTGGTATCCTTACGATTGTGTCCTTAGCAACGAAGCTGCGCAACGTCCAGATCTGCGCAGTCAGAAGACTGGGCACCGGCAGCTAGCCATGAAGAGCTTCTACGATTGTCTTTTCTTTGTACCTTGCTTCTAACCACGACTGTAATTTGTCTCTAATATATTGAAGTTTTGCTCCGACTTCCATTCACCTTGTCGGTTGGCTCACCCTCCATTGAGTGCTTTCAAGAGCAGCTCACTACGTCATCATAATTGAGGAACAATATTTTTTTGTAAAATTTCCCCAGGTTCCGTCAGTATGAGAAAGGGGAATATCAAGATGATACTAGTCTGAAATATCTCTGAAAACAAAAAATGTTCTTGTTGTGTGGAACTTCCGCAGGATTCAGGTAGTTCAATTAAATCTCCTTGATCCATTCGTTTGTTTCCAAGATTTGACAGACGAAAATGTGTATCCTTGATACGGTCTCGGGCAGTAACAACTCGGCGTGACACGCCAGAGCTTGAAGAATGGGCACCACAGTTGTCTTCCAACAATGTCCGGCTACTTCTGGACCAATTTTGATGCTCTTTACAGGCTTAGCCCAAGGATGATGATACCTAACAGGTCAGCGCACGCAGAATGCCCAAGCTGTTGTACACTCCGGGCAATAAGCTTGTGATGTCATAAGTTACTTGTACGTTGATGATTAGTTCTTTTCCATTGTTTCTTCAATATTCCATTTGCATCTTCGGACTATCCTATAGTCTTTATGGTTGCACAAAATAACTATGTATTAAGGCATTTACAATCTTTTCCAGCTTTCTGAAGGAAAACATTTTGAAATAACGTTGTCATAAGGCTTGTAATGTAGCAGATTAATTCAACCCGGTCTATGCCCGCACGTGTCAGAAGCACTTTCGGAGTCAAGTTTATCGTATTTAAAATGTAATAAATCAAGTGAGTTTTATCCAGAGTAATATGGCATTCTGGAGATAGAATCATATGACTGATTACCTGAATGTTTCCGATTTACTTTCGTCTTCTACCAATGACCTGCTATCCTCTATAATTTCAAAAGCTACAACAAAAAATGGTGCAAATGCTTTTGTTAAAACGCAGAGACATAAAAACTTTTTAACAAGATTTGTATAGAATACATTAAAGTATCGGATCAACATATTTCTTTCCTTCCAGTGAAGTAATAATAAAGCAAAAGTCTATACATAATACGCAGAAGCCATACAAGTTCTCTAAAAAATTAGAAAAAATATATATCAGCTACTATACGCTTTGCACGGTAAGGCAATATAACAGTAAGTGTCGCGTCCGACTCGACTTAACTAATTTTCAAAAAGAAAAACTAACCAGGGCCCAGATTTATCAAGCTACTTACACACTTACAATTTTATAATTCGTTAGTTCAGCTAATATCTTGACTTATTGCATTGTATAAATCCAGCCAGATTTATTAAGCTACTTGCGACATTGTAACTCGTTTACCTTGTATCTCAATTTACTACGACATGGCAATTTTTTTTTCCTGCAAGATATATAAGACAAGCTAGAGAATCTTCTAAAGTATGTTATATCTTTTTGCTAAACCTTGGGGATACTTGTAAGCGCTTACGACACTAGAGTCTCAACGTGTAGTCTGCCTGCGGATTGTTGTTCGGATGAATACCAACAACATTGGTTGTTCGTTGAATGGAAGACGAAGAGCGACTGTTTATTGGCGGTAGTAGTGAGCTTTAACTTACAATCACAAGGCAGATAGACTGCAACTTTGTATCGTCGTTGTAAATTACAACATTGTAAGTTTTACAATATTGTAAATGTTCGTAAGTCCGCGCCTAGTTCCCCACATCTAAACTTGCTTAGAGAACAATGTCGTTGAAACTGGGGAATGATGAATTCATAGTTGTTTTCCAATGATGTTGTAGTTTTAACGTGAGGAGCGGAGGACTGGATCTGTTAACGACGGCACAACTTAGGTCCACAATTTACAAACCAACGGTCCTACCGGGTACGAGCCTGGGACCGGATGCACAAACGCCTTGTAAAGTTACGGTAACGTAAACTGTACAGTTCCTTGAAGAAGTACCGATATCACGGCTCAAATTTTGGCACTTTCCTATATTGATCTTAAGTTATGATCAAGTGGTTTGAACCCCCAACCAATGCATACCTAAATAATAGACAGACTTAGATGTCAAATCGAACAGTAAAAATGTAAACTTCCAGCAGTTACATGGTTGCATTCGTGCCTGCTGCTGAACAGTTACGCTGCTTGTAACTTTACGAGGCGTTTGAGCATCCGGCCACTGTTACGAAAAATCAGCGCAAATTATGATTTACTAGAGCGCTCTGAGAGCGCATACCTCCGCCAAGTAAGGCAACACTTACGAGAAATTCAAATTGATTCTGAGACCATGATTTTCTTTTTTTTTGTTTCAATGCTAAAATCTAATCATTTGTGCCATTCAACAGTGTTAACAGCTTCAGTAATTTTTTGACGATTCGTTCATAATCTTTAGAGTTATGCTGCAAACAAACATTCTGACAAACACTAGTCAAACTCACAAACGGATCAACCTATTATCACCAAAATTTAATCATTCATGTCTTTAAACATTACTAACAACCCCTATGAATTTCATAGAGATCCATTCATAATTTTTTAGTTGTTGTGCTAACAAGCATAAAATCCAAACAGTGAGAAACTAACGAACGAACCAACACATCATTACAAAAATTTAGTCATTTACTCTTGGTGATATACCTACCAACTCATATAAATTTCATAAAAATCCGCCCATAACTTTTTGAGTTATGGCATTGAGAAAAATGAGGCAGACAAACAAACAAACAAACGGATGGACGAATTTTCACCAAACGTTCATCATCTGTACCTCCAAACATACCTAACGATCATTGTAAATTTCGTCAAAATCCATGAATAACTTTTTGAGTTATCTTGGTTACAGACAATATAACGACAACTAAAGAGCCAGACAAACCCGACGAAAACATGACCTCCTTGGCGGAGGTAAATGCTACGACAATTTGGCCAACAGTATCACATTGATCTTTGCCATTTCTAAACTAACTGTGGTATCCATAATTTCATATCTGAATTATGGTAAACAATTGCTATTCTTCAACTGTGCTGCGATCGAATGACCTCGTGTGACGTCATCTCTCCATCGTACGTCCGCCTCGTGCGGCAGTGCTTTAACCTGTTCCGTATCATCGTTCTTGGTCTAAGACATCTCTTAGGACCATCCATGGCCTGTCTCAGCCACTGAAATTCAGCAAATTTCGGGTCTTCCTTGTACTCGCGTAACCAGAGCTGATGCCTACTCCTGTAATACCTCCGTTGTTGGAATCCAATCATTAGAGATCTCTACAACTTCTCAAAGCACTCTTATGTATGTTGCTTCCTACTTTCTTTCCCCACCCAAACATGAGATGGTCTGAGTTCACTCGTACTTTGAGTAGACGACCAGTGATATATTTACCTCCGCCAAGGAGGTTATGTTTTCGTCGTGTTTGTCTGTCTGTCTGTCTGTTTGTGTGTTTGTCTGTCACCAGGATAACTCAAAAGTTATGAACCGATTTGGATGAAATTTACAGGGATTGTTAGGTATGTTAGGAGAAACAGATGATTAACTTTTGGTGAAGATATGTGTATCCGTTTGTTTGTTTGTTTGTCTGCGTCATTTTTCTCGATACCATAACTCCAAAAGTTATGAATGGATTTTGATGAAATTAACATGAGTTGTTAGGTATATAACAAAGCGTAGATTACCAAATTTTGGTAATGATCCGTTTGTTCGTTCGTTCGTTTGTCCATGTTTTCAATTTTATGCTTGTTAGCACAATAACTCAAAAAATAATGAATGGATCTTTATGAAATTTATAGGAGTT
>LQNS02278149.1:2630055-2662252 GCA_001587735.2 Parhyale hawaiensis
CAGATCGGTTTGTTCGTTTGTATGTTTGACTCATATTTGTCATAACGTTTGTTAACAGTATAACTCAAAAAGTTATGAACGGATCTTCAAAAAAATTGAACAAGCTGTTATTAATATCAAAAGGCACAAATGATCAGATTTTGGAGTTTATGCAAAGAAAATTATGGTTTCAGAGCCAATTTGAATTTTTGCAACCGTTGGCTTACTTGGCGGAGGTATGCGCTCTCAGAGTGCTCTAGTTATCATATTGAAACAAAATTATTCGATCAATCGGTCCCATTAGAAACTAGAGCATTCTGAGAGCGCATACCTCCGTCAAGCAAGGCAAAGGTAATAATAAATTCAAATTCGTTCTGAAACTATGATTTCCTTTGTATCATCACCAAATTCAAAATATTTGTTCCTTTTGACGGTAATAACAGCTATGTGATTTTGTTTAAGAGCCATTCGTAATTTTTCGAGACATACTGCTAACAACTTACATTAAATGCTCAACTTTTATCATATGCTTCAATCTCATAAATGCAATGCATAATTTTTCTAACAGTTCATTTTTTGCCGTAAATATCGAAGTGCATAGCGTCGTTATCACGACTGACATCGTCATTTTTCACTCCGTGGAGTTCAGTCGCGCCACAGCCGCTGCGGAGCGAAGATGGTTAGTGTGTGCGTCGTTCCCGTGTGTCGGCGCCGGGACCCCGAGCTCTTCGTGGCCAATTTTTTTTCGTATTCCATGACTGATTCGGTAATTAATGCCGCTCATTTGTCTACCTGTGATTGTGCGTGATATGGGAAGGCATATTATATAAGGGACAAAACCTAGAAATCTGTGCTCCATGTAGCGGAAAATTGCTTTACTTCAGTGATGAGATACAGGAATGTCATTTAGATTGACAGCGTGTGATTACAGCCGAGTCATTCCATCATAAAGAGCCTTTTCTAAAATGCAAATTGGGGATACTGCACCTAATGGCCTTCGGGGGAAATTTGCTGCGCTGGTGAATATGAAGTCGACTTTTTTCGTGTCTGCTTTTACTCTTTTTTTTTTTCTGTGCGAGGTTTCGTGCAGCGATATTTTTTAATGGGAACGGCAAGGTTAATTCGTGGCTTAGAGGTTCAAGTACATTAATACCAGGCTGTGTTTTTTTGGTACAAGGGATCTTAGTCCTATTTGATTCCTATGTGAATAAATGCTAGCGCAGTCGAGAACGGATCTAGTGAATAGATCCATTTTTTCAGAGAAGCACTACCTTCCCTAGTGAAAAAAATATCCTCTAATTATTTAGACTGGATTTAATTAGAGAAGGGGTGACAGATGGTCTGGAGCCCATTCCCGGAGACGAGGGGGTGCTTGGGGTTCGATTTTGCTGCACGATCTGCCCTGGTGGTAACATACTTTAATTATTTAGATTGAATTTGATTAGAGAAGTGGCAATAGACGATCTGGATCCCATTCCCGGTGAGGAGACGATTCCTAGGGTTCCGTCGCGCTGATCAACTGTTAAGGTAAAAAGTTGAGTGCTTTAAACAAGTCATGTGTGACGAAACGACAGCTGCCCGGCTATGGGACGCTTTATGAGCTGTTACGCAAGTTGCAGGGCATTGGTTGTAGTATTGACCAGTTTTTCTATTGTTGGTTATTAGTTTACTTTTTTCCGATTATACTCATACGATATCCATTGTTACGGGCAATGCTGGGCACCTGCGGCCTCCTGCAGACCTGCTTCGAAATGAAAATGGCCAAAGGGTTTCGGCCTATTGTCTGCTTCGTAATAATATTGGGGCCGCAAGTGGCTGCAAGCAGCTGCAGCTGGCCGCAATTGGCCACATGTGGCTGCAGGAGGCCGCACGTTGCTACAGGTGGCCTAAAGTGGCCGCAAGTGATCGCCTGGGATCTCTGCATTGCGGCCATTTCTTCAAGACCGATCCGCGCAGAGTTTTCGCCTTGATCGCTACCATCGGAAAAAAAACATAACCGAATTGATCGAGTCTTCAGGGAATTTCAATTCTCAGCGGTCGATTAACCATTTTGAATCAAAATTCAAGTGTTAATAACAAGTCGATTACATTTCAGATTGTAGCCAACTCATCCACGCGGAGCAGAATTTCGATCACCGCCTAAAATTTTACTTTAAAAATGCGAAAATAAAGTTAGGGCTCGGATATGAGATAAGGTAACGCTAATCCAAGTAGCTTTGTCTCGAAGACAGTCGGCAAATAGAAGCCAATAGTAATATTAAATAAATAAGAGTAGGAGATCACGCCTCTGTCTGTCGGCGTGGTAATGGAACCTTTCTCTCAAAGGTATTCCACCAATATACTTTTTTTTAAATATTAAATGTTTTCAATGGAAATGCTTGTGCAATAAAATATTAGAAAATGAAGAGAAATACAGTATATGACACATCTTAACAATCACGTAGCATACTCATTGCACATATTGGAGATCACGAATATTATTTATAATATTGATGCTCAGGGCATATTTTAGTGATCAAGAAAATTATTTCCATTTTCGTGCTCATGGTACATCTTAGAGAACACGGATTTTATTTGTAGTTTTGATTGTTATGGTACATGTTTGTGTTCATAGAAGTTATTTCCACTTCGCTGCTTATGGTACATCTTCGTAATAACGGAAATTGTTTATGGTTTCGATGCTCACGGTACATATTAGTGATCCCGAAAATATTTTTCACTCATGATGCCCATGGTCCATCGCAGCAAATATGAGTAACGAACACTTGTCGTTTAGCTGCACCAGAAGAGAGGCACTGTACCTATAGCTACAGAAGTGCTGGCAGAGCCAAAAACTATATATATTTGCATAAATATTAAGCACTTAAACACCAGGCTTTCACTGCTATTATAGCTTCACTGACACAAGTGTTAAAATCGGTAAGCACAAACGTGTTTCATGGTTCTTCAGCTGAACTCTTTTTGGGGAGCGGCGACCCCCTAGAGTCCCCTTGCGCATGTTTCCTTTTTCATAAATTAATGTAACACACTCAATGAAAAACGTCGTGAGACTATTTTGTTGACTGCAGATAGTCAGTAATTCTTAGGATATCGTATTAAATTTGTTGTTGTTATTATATTGTTGTCGTTGTTGCAGAAAATCACAATTGCCAAACTTAATCTAACACAAATAAACTCGCGACTAAAAAACTTAAGGTGGCGTCAGAATTCCCAGATGCACTTCAGTTGAAATAAATAAGTCAGAGATTTGATTGCTCAAACTTCTTATTCTTTCTTCTAACGGTAGTGCATTTCTACCGAAGAGTAATCAAAGTTTCTAGATATCACCGAGAAAATAATGGAATTTCGTACATTAAGGGAAAACATTAGTTCGGGCGTTTATCTTTTTATATAGATTATTAAATAGCATTTCATCTGATGCCAAAGTAACCACAGTTCCATGTTCATCATTATTAAAAAATCATAGGAAATTATCCCTACAGCCGAAATAATTGAAGCTAAGCCCGGTTCACCACTGTGAGAATGTATTAAAATTCATTTTTCATAATGTCACAAATCATCCAATTTCTTCCTGCACTATAAGGAGATAACGAAGTACCTCTTACGACGCTGTGAAAGATCATTCAATGTGTCGTCATGTAAGCCAGCCAAGTCGAGTAATATTAATGTAACATTATACAACTACAAAATAATTATAAAGTCGACTGATTCTAAAATTTAACGTTTCGGGAGTGAGTTTCCCATTTTCAGAAACGTAAAATTTCAGTTTTGAAATTTTAGCTTTCTGAAGATAGGAAACTCACTCCCGAAACGTTAAATTTTAGAGTCAGTCGACTTTATATATAGCGTTTGTGATTTATCTTAGTAAAATATTTTGATTCTACAACTACATAGAGCACTGTGAGATCGCATACCTCAACCAAGCAGAGCATTGATGATGAAAAATTCAAATTGGTCCTGAAATATAAGATTTCGCTTTATCATTACCAAAATTTTGTCGTTTGCGATTCATAACAGTAATAACAGAGACTGCACTTTTCTTGAAGATTCGTTCGTAACTTTTTGAGTTATGGTGCTGACAAACATAAAATCAAACGTAGGGACAAAGAAACGCACAAACCGATCATCATATATATTTGGCCAGTTGCTCTTCGTAATATACCTAACAATTTGCATATTTTCGTACGTGTCTGTTAATAACTTTGTGTTATCGTGGTGACAGACAAATGCACAAACTCGAAGAAAACATTATCTCCTTGGCAGAGGTATGAATAAGTTAGAGCGACTAGGCCAGTTATTTCAAAAGTCTAGTAAGTTTTGCAAAGAAATGAAACTGTTAGTTTTATACAACAGTGGGCAGCTGTGGCCTATTCAAGGGATCAGAACAGGCAGGAGGCAGCAAATCCCATGCATATTTCGCATGTGGCCTGTTGAGAGTGGCCGTGACTGGTGCAAGTGGCCGCAATTTGAACAAGCGGTCATAATTGGCGTAAGTGCTGTCATGTGAGCAAGGGCCGCAATTAGCGTAAGTGCCCGCAAGCCATCACAATTGAAGCGAGTGGCCACAATTGGAACAAGTGGCCGCAATTGAAGCGACTCTACTTGCTTCTAAAATCAGTGGTATATCGTTTCTGCTCATTTTTAACTTAACTGGTTGCATCTCTACTCAATTCGAAATTCACTGGGAGCTTCTCTGCTCATGTAAAACTAAATTTTGCTTTGCTCATATTTAAGTTAGGTTGTAGCTTTTGTGCTTATTCCTAAATTCACTGATGGCTGCTTTGCTCATTTTTAGACCCAGTGGAATGTTCCTCTGCTCATTATTATTATTATTCAGTGACAGCTTCTCTTCTCAGATTTAACAAAAATCAATTGTAGCTGCTCTGATCACTTCTAAATTAAGTGGTAGATTTTCTGTTCATTTATAACTTCAGTGATCGTTGCGCTGCTAATTTCTAAATTTAATTGTAACTTCTCTGCTCATTTCTAAATTTACTAGTAGCTTCGGTGCTCATTTCCAGTTGCACTTATTTATCCTCTGCTCAAATGTGCATTCACTAGTGGCTGCTCTGTTTACGTTCTAAATTCGTACTCTGTTCAATTTATGCCAAACTTTCAAAACATTTCAATTATTCAAAACACTATGTGCAAAATTACAGCCATGGAAATGTTTGTCACGTGTCTCTTGTTTGTTTTATTGGACAGGCTTATCTGTCACCGTTTTATATAAAAAATATTTTTAATCACTTTCAATATTTTTCTGTGAAATTAAAGATTTTATGAATCTATGTGTGGTACTTTGTCTATCTTTGGTTTACGTAAAAAATCTGCAGAAGTGTATTTTATGTTACTACTAACAATTCGTTTATAGTGGTTCAAAATTCTGAGTTGTTGCATGCAGTGGTAAACTTTTGTATCACTTGCTCCTAAAATTTTCTGCTTGATATATTGCGAACGCTTTTACTATATTTTATTTCAAAATTCTATGTTATAGCTCCATGCAATGCAGTACCACTGCAAAAAAATGAGCGTTTCAACGGGTAGAAACTAGAAAAGTGTGTAGTTTTCTCCGTTTTCAATGCCGCCTGAAGCGTCCGTCGTTTCGCTGGCAGAGCCTCAGAAGTAGATTAGATTAGATAGGCGGCAGTAATGTTATGTTCTTTGTTATTACGGAGATCAATGCTTTGTTTCTGTTGTATCACTGGGAATGTCTGTTGATAGGCATGTTACTAGAAAATTTTCCCCGTATCCGTCAGATCCCGGGTCCAGAAGTTCTATATTAGAAAGTAACGGGAATGAAAAATTCAAATTGGGTCTCAAACCGTGATTTTGTTTATACCAATGTCAAAATCTTATAATGCGTGCCTGCCAATAATATTAGGTTTCTGCAATTTTCGTGAAGATCCGCTCATAACTTTTTGAGTTATGCTGCTAACAAACAATATGACAAACGTAAGTTAAACGTACAAACGGACCAACCGATCATCACCAAAATTTAATCACGTATGTCTTTTAGCATTAGCTACAAGTCCTGTAAATTTCATAATATCCGTTCATAACTTTGTCAGTTATTGTGTTAATAAGCGTAAAATCAAACACAGCGATAAACGAAGAACAAACAGTTCATCACAAAAATTTGGGCATGTACTGTTCGTAATATATCGAACAATTCATGTCAATTTCATGAAAATCCGTCCATTACTTTTTCATATATGGCACAAAGAAAAAAATAGGCAGACAAACAGATGAACGGATTTTCACCAAAAATTATTCATCAGGTGCTGTTGACATGCCTAACAATCCCTGTAAATTTCATTAAGATCCGTTCACAACTTTTTGAGTTATCTTGGTGACAAACAGATAGGCAAACAAACAGACAAACACTACAAAAACATAACATCCTTGGCGAAGGTAATGATGTGTTATTGATGTTGCTTTTCTTGGGCACCTCTCAGATACGTGCGTATCTATATATATTAAATATTATAGAATTTTTTTTTATAGTCAGCATATGTTGTAAAGGTCTATTTCAAAATGTAAACATTCTGGTTCAGTAAACAAAAGCGTAGAAGCAAGATTTTCCGAAAATATTCACTCACAAAATTCGGATACTTGTACAGTATAACCCATCATCACAAATCACACATACTTGCTCCGAAAAGATATGTGAATATTGTATAGACAGAGTTAGGTGTCAACGAATTATTCATAAACAATGCAAGTAAAACGTGCGCGCACTTTGCGAAAAAATTGTGTACTGGATACACATGACCCTCTTTTGACCACAGAGTAGACAGAGCTTTGATAGCTTGATTGGCCAAGGCGCTACCTCAAAACTTCAAGTCTCAAAGGCGTGGGTTCGAATCCAGCCCAGCATCTTGTTTTTTCTAAAGAATCAAAAACAACGGAATCAAATTTTAGAATCTGTATTCTACAGGGAAGTTCTTTCTGTTTCTGTTACAGATAAGAATCCCCTGATTGACGGAACGTTCCCTCTAAATACTTCCTGTTACGATTATACAGAAAGTTGAAAAGTGTCCGGTGAATGGCCTGTCGCACACTTTCTGTCATATCACGTAAAAATTTCCTTACAGTGTGGGTTTTACGACACGTATTGGTGATCTACAGTTATCTACTGATAACTGTGAAAAGTGTAGGTCAGACTTCTGGCAGATATATAGTACCTGTATGTTATCATTTCAATGCAGGCAATCGTTCGTGAAAATTTGCGCTCTCTCGTCCATTACAGTCAGGTTTTCTAATCTAAATACAAAAGTGAAACGCGAAATCGACTACCAAGCAAAATCTTTAATTAGAAGACCATATTTGACAAAGTGGGTCACTGCTGTGTAACTAACTCTGGCTGATGATTAGGCTTCTCGAAAGAGAGGATGCGACATACTATAGTCTGACCATTTTATCAAGGCATTTCGGTTGTGGTCAAATTCCTCTACAGCGATGCCAATTCTATGGGTATTTCTGAGATTGCGCTATATACAGGTAGTGGACGGAGCTAAAATATGGGCCGAACAAAATCTCAGAAATACCCATAGAATTGGCAACGTTATAGAGGAATTTGACCAAGACTGAACTGCCTTGATAATATGACCATACTAGTCTACTTATGTGTGGTGCCGAAGTCAGTATGCGCTTAGAGTGCTATGGTATCTAGCCAACTATAGGTAATTGCTAAAACTGTTGAAAATTCGATGTACGTACACTGAGGGGTTTTTGATAATAATATTGTAGAAGCTATTTCTCCAACGACTGGAGGTATTATTTTTCAATTCTAGCACAACTGGTACAATACTTATATCGTAAAACACAGAAGGGAAATCAGATCTCTGGTGATGTAGACGTGGAAACATTGTAAGTATGTTAGTGAAATAACAGGATATATGGAAATATGAGAAGTGAGAAATATTGCAGGTAGACAATAGGAGTAGAAGAGATCTGATATGCAACCGAATCCCAACGAAGAGTTAAATTAAGATAAAAATATAAAGTTCGTGAATATTATAACGAGTAGAGAATAACATCAGTTATGAAAGTCAAGGTTTTGCTTTAATTAAAGTATACACTAGTTGGAATTTTTTCGTTTATCTAATGTATCTCAGCTTTTCGGTTTCCGCACCCCACCTGTGTTTGCATAGAAATCATTGCCAGGATCCGTTTAGGCCGTGTTGACATGCAGGCCTTCAAGCCGGCCATGAATGTTTATTTCTGGGTTATGCCCAAGATAGACACCCAGCGCTCTGGTTATCCATCCTGAAGTTGCTGGTGCTTTATTTCAGTTTCATGGACGTAGGATTAATATTAATAATTCTGAAAATTCTTATTTCTCCGTGCTATCTTGTTTCTCCTTATTTGCCATGTTTCTTTCGTACTTTATTAGAGAAAGTTTAAAACCCCCAATTTATATCGCCTTAAATTATTTAAAGGTTATACGCTTTGGATCGTATTTCAGTGCATATGAACGCAGACGCGCAGAAACGACTAGAAGGACTTTGTGAAGTACGTATCCAAGCAGAAGTGATGGATAAAAAACAGGGGCGATAATATATTCTAAAAGCTTCACTCTACAAGGCGCAAGGCTCTTTAACAAAATGCCGCGCACATTCCATATGCCACAGCTATGAAAGTTCAAAAATTAAAAAATTGTTCGACCCTTATTCAGAAATAAGCGGTTACGTGCACTATGAAGGAAATTCACTGTAGGCTCTCTCTTTGGCCACAATTTTAAGCTAGGACCCCCCCCCCCCCCAAAAAAAAAAAAAAAAAAANTTTGGCCAATAGCTCAATCGGGGCCCCCCCCCCCCCCAAAAAAAAAAAAAGTATAATGACTTTAAGCCCCAGCCAGCAGGAATAACGTCAACTGGACCTCTCTAAATATACTCAAGTCATCTCAAGATAAGGTAAACCCGTTGATTTCATCACAGAATTTTCCTTGGTGCGTTTCGAAAAATTTATTGGTGTCTTTAGTGTACGAGTGAATTGGTTAGGTCGAGCTCGCTGTCACGTGATCATATCAAGCCTTACGTCACAACCAATCAGCGGTGTCAGCCATCTCATGGTGGGCAACGTGTCGAATAGTGATTGGTAGATCGGGCTATGCTATCACGCTCGGTTTTGTTTTAGCCACGCGAGGCACACTAACCCTTCCATATCCCCTTTGGAGTGACACATGTTTCTGTGCACTGGGAAATGCGTCGCAAAACCAGCGCGCCTACTCGTGTACTGACGGTAAATACCTGCCTTGCGTACCCGTCCAGCAATGTGCTGTAAAGTTTTTATTAGTGCAATGAGAAGGCGTGTTGATTTTGGGAGAACACTCTTGTCAGTGCATGTGTTGTGTGTTGATACAGGAACTCTAGGTAGCTACCAGTACAGTATGTCTATTTATGTACGAACGTGCATTTCTGCTGGTCGTGTAGGTAAAACTCGAGCCCAACGTGACCGCACACCAAACTTGAAAATACACATGCACTGGATCGTGCTACATATATATGCCCGATAGCACTAGAGGAGTACACGGCTGCAGTCGACCAGAGACAGACGGGTCGGGCGATAACTGTGGCCCCGACCATCCCCACTTCTTGTTTGTGTCGGTGCCTCCAACAGCGTCTGAATACCAGAATGTTGACTCAGCATGCCTAGCACTATAAGAACTCACCTGCCTGGCAAACAGGGTCGAGCTCCCGTCCTCTGTATCTGAGTCCGACTCTATCACATGCGACCCTGCCGATGCCGTTACTGTTCGTGCGTGTGTAGGTTTGTGCGTGAGTGTATGTGTGTGCGTGCCAGTTCACATAAAATTTAACTCTCACACTTATTTCCTTCCCTTCTTATCACTAGGATTTACTGGCCCGCTTATGAGCGCAGGGTTAACGAAACTGTTCTGAAACTCATCCTCGAGTTTTACGGCGGCGATAAAACCTCCGTTTGGTGAAACGAGCTCGTGAAGATTGCGTCGGCACCGGCGATACGCGAACGATCTTATTTATATCGTGCCCTGCTGTACTTGTAAAGTGCCTTGCATTACTTAGATCGTGCAGCCTTTCACTTATATCGTGCAGCCTGTTACTTATATCGTGCAGCCTTTCACTTATATCGTGCAGTCTTTCACTTATATCGTGCTGCCTGTTACTTATATCGTGCAGCCTTTCACTTATATCGTGCAGTCTTTCACTTATATCGTGCTGCCTGTTACTTATATCGTGCAGCCTATTCCTTATATATATATATATATATATTGTGCGTCCCCTTACTTATAAGATTGCGCCCCTCTTGCCTATAATATCGCCGAGCGGCTTGCTGATACTCTATAACGTTTTGCTTATATCATGCAGCACCTTAATTACCGTCCTACTGTGCATATTCGTCTCATTTTTTTCTTCCGTGTTTATTTATTTATTTTTTTTTCTTCTCCATTTTTCTCCTTCGGAAGTCTCCACGCTTCTGAGCTATTGGCGATAGCCCATAGAGGGCCGAAACTAAGTCCCGGCTGATCTCTGGAAATGGGTCTGTTGGTCCGTCTACTGCCAGCCATCAATTCTAGTTTACATCTATATTGTGCCGCACTTTGATAAAAATCAGTGCATTGAGAACATTATCACTGCTGTGTACGGCAACACACTTGCATGCATAATCCCAGGAGCGCCTCAGCCTCAAGTGAAGATTTTTTCACAGTCTGGCAACTATCGAACAACTTCCCCTCGTGTATCAGGGGGGGGGGGCGCAGGGGGGGGTGGGGCTCAGCTGCATTACTGTGCATGGCAGTGTCGTGCCTCTTAATATTGCCTTCAAACGTCAGCAACGGACAAACTAGGGAACGGTATTCAAATGGACTGAGCTTGCAATACAGTCACGATAGGCAGAGAGAACCTGCTTGACACCGTGCATTTCTATCGCCAGTGAGCGAAGCACAGAGCGGTGATGATGTTTTCGTCGGAGATTTAAATACATTTTGTATATATACATATTGATGTATATTTGTTAGTCTTTCCACCGAAAAAGAGGGAGAAGGAGTTGAGCAATGTCATATTTTTTTGTAGAGAGTCAGATGGGTTAACTTTTATGTGAAAAAAGCCAAAAATCCAGAGTTAACTGCATTTTGTTGTCTGTCCACCCAAAAAGTGGCGGAAGGAGTTGAGTCATAATAATTTTTTTTTTCGACGGTCAGGTGGGTTGACTGAAATGTGAAAAATTTCAAAAATCTAGAGTTAGCTGGCCATCAAAAATGACGGCGTTGAATTTGTCCCCATCGCAGGTGTTGGTCTTACGCCACGAGGCATTCTAGTTTTGAATTGCTTCAGTACCCAAAGGGCTGCAATTACGAAAACATCAACACCTATAACTCGATAAATTATCACTTTGTTTTTTAGCTCTTGCGCTTATCGTAATGACATCTTCTATTACCAACGCTCATGCGTAAATAAACTCTTATATCCTGCATAATTCTACTCTCTCAGTCTTGTACGCCAGAAAGACATGATTGATTAATTGATTGATTGATTAATAGTCTCGCCCTTCAATCCTCTTAGTGGGAGGGCTGTCAGCTCTAGCTGGGTTACCCTCCTGCGCATCACGTTGAGGTTTCGCTGAAATTTAGTACTTTGCTGTACTTCTCATATTTGCTTCCCAATTTCTTGAACGACTGAACATCCCCCCACGATGTCCAAAATATCCTGCTTCACTGTCTACAGTTGTGTTTTCTAATCCTCGTAATCCCGATAGACTTGAAATTTTCGATTAACCTTTTTTTAATACAAACAAAATCGATATATCACTGTTCATCGATCATTTCATCATGCTGATTCATTTTGCTCAACTTTGCGCATTTCTCTATTTTAGCCTATGAAATTTCGCAAGACAGAACATTTTTGGTGAACTTTCCTCGAAGGAATGCACAACTCTTTTTTTTTTTTTCATCCATCAATCGAACATGCGAAAATAATTTGCTCAGTTCTATTCTCGTTTTATTTGTATGTCTGTTTGTATTTTGTTTCCTTATTTTCGTAATACAAAAAGTAAGTACCTTAATTTCAAATTTTCCTCGAAAGAGTCTACTCTTGATCCAGTCGTTACGTTTTATGGAACAAAGTGTCTACGTGCTCAGGATCCATTTACTGCAGTGCAATTTGAGCGCTTCAGAGGAGATTATCTGCGCCATACAAGACGCACCAATCCCAAACTTTCGCCCGCATCTTCAGATGCATTAAACATGAAATGAAGCATCGGGCTCTGTCGCTTTGACTTCCCTTCACGGAAGCAATTTACGGGTTTCAGAAAATGAGATGATAGAAGCAGTCGCTTTGGTGCGGGAGATGTTGCAGCAGCTGAGTTGCGATCCGCCGCTGTGGAATCTGGTCTTATTTGAGGATTTATGATAAACTAGAACTTTGTAAGTAGAAATACATGTTACACAAAGGGGCAGTAGGAGGATCCAAAATTTTGCTTATGTTTACCGATTTTGTTCAGTTTTTTCTTAGTGTCGTTATTGATTGATTGAACTTAAAACCTACATAAACAATATTGATAGCAGTAAATTTAATAAAAGTTACGTAAATCAAGATTTCGTTTATGACAATATTCTTAACTTATCGAATAATTAGCACTTCAATTTACTAAAAAATACTAAATCACACTCAACTCAATTCTAAGATTGATGATGAAGAATGATGTGTTAAGTACTAATGGACGATAAACACAAAACGCAGCTTGATGAAAAAATACATATATCTATTTGAACCCTACCCTCACCAGGCTCAAAACGGCTCCTCATTATCGGGTTGTAGTTTTACTCACAAACGAAATTCACCCGTACTTCTTCTGCCATTGCCGTAAATTTAACCGTAAAATGTTGATGAAAAACATAAACCAATCATCTTAAAAATTCATCAAGAAAATTTAATTTGACAAAGTTTTTAGGAAAATGATATTATATACAGCCACGTGCCTCGGGACAGACTCTGAGCATCACCTCACTGCTGGGAAGCAGGTAAGACAATGAATAAAGCATCACATCGGCAAACCATCAGCGTTTACAGTGACTATCTTCGTGAAAATATGCAAACTATTTTATGTTCAAGAAGTAATTCTCAGTTATTCCTCTGTTTTTTCTATCATGTATGCGATGTCTTTAATGCATGTCGATGGAATACCTTTGAGCTTATGGCGCTGGAGTGAATATTCTCTTGGGACTGTATGATAGAACTACCTTGTGTTAAAAAAATACAGTCTGACGTAAATATATTTATAATTTACCATGTTAAATCATGTTTCTTCCTAGTGACAGCAACTGATCTGCAATCTGTAATTAGTACACCTGTTCTTACAATAAATCAAGTGAAAAGTAAAATTCACTTATATCAATAATGCCTCAATTTCGGGTCCGAAAAGGCGCCTGACTGCAACCAGTCATAAGATATCGAGGTAGTTTCAACGCCCCTCCCTAAAATTGAAAATTCACCTTTTCGAAAGTATTGTTACCCATGTACGTATTGTAACTCGCCCTCTGGATTAAATTCACAAGACAGGATAGCTGCTGGTTATGTGCTGCGTACAATGATACTTTTCAGTGACTGGTGGGTTTTCCCAGATACACAGGAGCAAGTGATATGCACTGGCGTCTAATGAGGTAGAAAACCCATACATTCATATTCGTAAATGTACCATCAAGTTACAGGAGGTTTGTTCTGACCAGGGCCATCGAAGTTCAACGCTCAAGCAGCTCTTGGTTATGAGTCTGTATGTGAGGCATAATTTCTATGATCGAAATGAACTCCAGCGGTCATGTGATACAACTAGCCTTGTATGTGGCTTGTTGTTTAATGTGCTTGCTTGTTTTCATCCCTGGCTGATCTTACAAATGTATGGTGAATTTAAAAATATTTCATACTGATTATGTCCTCTTTGTATGGTTTCCTGGGCTTACCACCTAATATATTCATGTATAAAATTACGTCGTGTAGCCTGTTTGTGAACTTATTGCTGAAACGGTTATGCAAGTGATATTGATTTCTGGCCCTAAGTATCACATCAGTAATTTGTCAAGTTTAGAAAAACAAGCATTGCTCATATCACTGTGGCTCCACTAATGAGAAAAATGTCGATAACATAAACGCAGTTTGCTGTCAGTGGCATCATTAATTAACACGTCAATTAGGGCTTAATATTTACTAATATTGCAGCATACAACAATATGATATAAATAATATCTAAATTTCAGACCATTAATCTGATATGAATCACCATAATGAGTATGGGCTTCACCAAACAGAATCATCAATAATACCAGCAGACTGGCGAACTACAGTACATATTTCAGTAAAGGTGATATAACTATAATTTAGTGACTTTTAGTGTCAATAGATTATATAATCTACACCGAAATGTAGAGGACATAAGGCCCATAGATAATGACACCATGTCATGTGCCCTTCGAAATTACTCGAAACTCGAACCCACGCTCGAATTACCGGTCCATTTTCCATTGTAATGAATGGCCAGGAGTCGAGCGATCGTGCACGCTACAGCTCCAGCTATTGAATATCAAAGATACTTACCAGTGGACCCAGCTATCAGAAATGAAGGAAGTTCCCGGAAATGGCAAATAAAAAGTAACGCAGAAATCACATACTCATACGGTAGCTACAAATATCTTTTTTTTTACATAAGGAAATTTAGCACATTGATAATGTATAGTGAATATGTAAAATATTATTGCACTTTCATATTTAGTAGACGATTAAATCATCAGTAATATCCTATATACACACGGGCGATATGTCTCAATTATATGATGATAATAAATTTATACCAGATTACAGCTGAATTTATATATATATGAGCTGTATTCTTTATTTGTGAATTTCATGCCAACATTAAATTTTATTCAAGTTAAGTCTGCAAAAGTTGGACTGGCCGACTGAATATTTAAACGACTGCACTATTCTTCTTGACTAGGCTACGCCTAAAGCAGCGTGGTATGCATTTCCCTTAGAGCTTACTTTCTGCCATTTCTGTGATAGTTATTGTGACCAGAATATAGGAATCTGCGCCCAGTGGTTGTTTCGGTAACTTAGGGCAACTCTTAGCTTGCAATATTATCATTCGGAAGTTAAGCAGGCAGGTGCCGGGAATCTCTATATTAGAGTAGAATCACTGCCACGAGCACCAACAGTGGAGGAACGTTTGCGCAAATACTTTGCCGTCTTTCTTTAATTAAGGGATGCACGCGCTATTAAGTTAATGAAATGTAGAAATAGACTGGAAAGTTATCTTGCTGACAGGATTCGATTTTTATTACTGCGTTTTATATCCCGAACTCATTCCAGAAAGTGGAATTGCACGTGTCTTTCTATTTTCTTAGAAGCAAAAATTGGCTCTTCTTTTCTTAACGTCAGTGGTTTTCTATACTTTGACATACATTTAGGCGTATGGTGTAGTAAAGACAAATGAATATTTTCTTATGGTGACCTCTGCTAGCAGCTGGTGTATTTTCATCAATGAAGAGATTTGGAAAATGCAAAAATTTGCTTGATATGACAACTTTTTCTTCACTTTTTGAGATGAGATTAACGGCCCGAAATTCAGCTTCCATTTTCGATTCGCACAAAACGATGTAGGTAATGATGTATCTATATAATATCCACACCACTTCGTGTTACTAGGTCAGGCGTATGAAACGTTAGCATCCGATTAGTTATATTGAATCGAGTATCAAGTGTAATCGGAGTGCGATTAGCGCCTCAAACTGGAAAAGAGACGAATCGAACGTCACCGAGTGAAGTTTCGGGTAAGTTAAGGTCAAGTGGATTGATCCGGGAACATACTATACAATGATGCAGCCTTCGATTTCGTGAGTGCCTCTGGTTGTGAGCTGTTGGTTGAGGGTCCTACCCATTTGATGGGAGGTATTATTGACCAACCGATGACTGATGTTCCTGATTTGGTTGGTGTCAGTAGCGTTTTCCATTGGTTCCTCGGACCCTGGTTCCCTCTCTGCGACGTTGCAAGTCCGTCAGTGGGTCCCCAGAGTCACTGTTATGCGTGATATCATTTGAAATCCAGAGTGAATTGGGACGCCGTCGATAGTGCCATTCTTACGCTACCTTACGGTGTTGTGAGAGAGTCTCCTGATCCTGGGTCTACATTAGATTGGCTTTTCTCCGACATGGTGGGCGCTTAAGTCCCTTCCCGCTTCATTACGGTCAGAACTGTCGATGAGCCCTGGTTTGATGATGCATGTAGGAGGACGCACCAGTTGAAGCGGGAAGCATATGCCCGTTGGCGTACTAGCCGGTCTGCTCTTGACTTTCAGCTTTTCAGGGAACAGCAGCGTCGAGCTGGTGCAACTTATGAGGAAGCATAATTCGAGGTCCAAGGAATTGTCAGGTTCGTCTGTTAGGACACATAAGTGGTGGTCTACATTGAAAACCACTGTGCTTGGTATGAGCTCTCCCCTCTCCTTTTTAATAATTAATGCTGGTGGTGATGTTGTTGCGGACCCTGCGGCCAAGGCGGACCTTCTGTTGCGCTACTTTGGTGGGAAGCAGAGCTGGGACCGGGTGCGCATTCCCTTAGCGTATGATCCCGTGCCGATGTTCTCCGGTTTTGTTTTCAGATCTTCTGAAGTGCACCGCCTTACTTTTGACCTGGATTCCTATGGAGGCACTGATCCATCGGGTATGTTTGCTCTCTCTCATCGGAAGGTGGCTGGTGTGCTCGCAACCCCGCTTGCTTCCGTGTTTCATCGGATATTACGGGTGGGCTCTATTCCGGAATGCTGACGTGTCGCTCATGTGACGCCTGTTCCGCTCTGTTTCATACTATAGACCCATCTCAATCACACCTATTTTGTCGAAACTTTATGAGAGGTTGGTTGCATCGACGTTCAGTCGCTTTCTTGAAAAGCAGGGTGTCCTTCCCCCAACAGAGCATTGTTTTCGTAGGGGCTTGGGAACTTGTGATGCTCTGCTTCATATTTCTCATGTTTTACAGCTGGCTCTTTATGGGTGGCATGAGGCGAGGTTGGCACAGCTTGACTTTAGTGCTGCTTTTGATTGCGGGAATCACCTTGGGCTAAACAGAGATTGATGGGGAATTGATGGTTCAGTTTTCGCGATAATTAGTCAGCTTTTATCTGACAGGCGTCAAGATGATGGGAAGAGGAATGAGTTTTTGGACGTGGTTTCTGGTGTCCCACAGGGTAGTGTTCTGGACCCTTTGTTATTCACTGTATTTACAGTGAACCTGCTTGATCTTGCTAGTAATTTACTTGTTGGTTACGCTGATGATGTTAATTTGCTGGCTGTTTGCTATAAGCCTAGTGATACGTTAGAGGCTTCAGAATTCATTCAACATGATTTGGAAGCGATGGATTCCTGGTGTTCTAGGTGATGGATGAGGCTAAATGTGAGCAAGACTAAGACCTTGCTCGTGCCCAGGTTACGTACAGTGAGACCTCCTTTCCCTGCACTCATACTGGATGGTGTGTCACTTCCTGTGGTTGATGACATGGTAATCGTAGGTGTCACTTTTGATCCAAAGTTGACGTTTGAGCCATACATTCGTTCGGTTGCCTCACGTGCATGGCAGAAAATTGATGTGATGAGGCGTGCTTGGAGGGTGTTTGGCTCGGTAGAATTGTCACGTCGCTGCTTAAATTGCTGTGTCCTCCCTCTTCTGGAATACTGCTCTGCAGTCTGGGGTTCTACTGCCAATTGTCATCTGTGTTTGCTTGACAAAGTGGTTCGTCGATGTGCGTCCATGCTAGATGGTGTTGTGCCTTGTGATCTGGCTCATCGTCTCAAAGTTGGTGGGGTCTCCTTTTGTATTAAATTTATACCTGCCCTAGTCATCCACTGTCTGGGTTTCTACCGGATCCATTTGTTCGGGTGAGGTTTACTCTGTGTACTGGTGCTCTTCATGAGTTTGCCTTGGAACCGTTACGATGCCGTACGGGCCAGTATTCCCGTTCGTTTTTCCAACGTGTTTGGATGTTTGGAATGGTCTTGATGGCTCTGTCTTTGTTCGTGCGGGTATTGGCAGCTTTAAACGATCTGTACACAGAGCTATTCTGTGATCTCTGATCTTCTCTTTCTTTCCTTTTTTCTTTCTTTGCTCGCTGGGCTGGTTGCGTGGGGGTTGTCAACCTCATGGAGTTTCTCCGTTACACGCCGCCATTCTGGTTTGATTAAATAATGAAAATAATAATAACTAGAGCACTCTGAGAGCGCATACCTCCGCCAAGTGAGCCAACGGTAGCAAAAATTCCAATTGGCTCTGAAACCATAATTTTCTTTGAATAAACTCCAAAATCTAATCATTTGTGCCTTTTTATATTAATAACAGCTTGTTCAATTTTTGTGAAGATTTGTTCATCACTTTTTCAGTTATACTGTTAACAAACGTTATGACAAACATGAGTCAAACATACAAACGAACGAACCGATCTACACCAAAATTTGATCATTCATGTCTTTTAACATTACAAACAACCCCTGTAAAATTCATAAAGATCTATTCATTATTTTTTGAGTTATTGTGCTAACAAGCATAAAATTAAAAACAGTGACAAACGAACGAACAAACGGACCATTACCAAAATTTTGTCATCTACTCTTTGTAATATACCTAATAACTCATGTTTATTTCATCAAAATCCATTCATAACTTTTTGAGTTTGGCATCAAGAAAAATGACGCCGACAAACAAACAAACGGATGGACATATCTTCACCAAAAATTAATCATCTGTTCCTCCTAACATACCTAACAATTCCTGTAAATTTCATCCAAATCGGTTCATAACTTTTTGAGTTATCTTGGTGACAGACAGACAAACGGACAAAGAGACAGCCAGACAAACACGACGAAAACATAACCTCCTTGGCGGAGGTAAATAATAATCACATACAACTTGATTAGCGGACAAGCAGCTCGCGTGTTGTTCATGGTGCTATGTCTATGCTACTGACTTTAAATATTTTAGGCTTTTCTCAGTGATTACGTTTTCTAGATATTCTTTTTTTTTAAACTTACAACGGTATATGTGAAAGTCGTTTTTAAGGTACGAAACTTTTGGTTAAGGTTAAGTCGACTTCACCGTGCCCCCAATTGGGAATCCACACGCACTGGTTTGTGCTGCAGTTATTGGTTAACAGGCCCCAGAGGAGTATATGGCTGTAGTTTGACCACAGACCGTCTAGAGCTATGGCGCCAGTGGCGCCCCATTCCTCCCCATTTCTGGCAAAGGTCTGTAAACCCACAGCAGCACCCAGATCAGAAGTTGATTGATCACGTCATGCGAAGCGAAGAACTTACTCAAGTGGCAGCGAGGTTTGAACCAGCGGCCTTGAGAGTCAATGTCAAAAACTTTATTCTGCTGCTACTGCAATTCTTAGAGTTCTTATGTGTAGCAGAAGTGTATCAAAGATGCTCATTCGAAGATTGAACTTTAGTTATTCTCTTGCATCTGCGAGGTCAATACCTGCTTTGCGCAATTCACGGGCCGTTTTGTACGTTTCTTCTCCAGAATTTCTTATTGATGATAATAATGGACATCAAGGACTCTTAGTTTCAGGGCTTTCTCCGTAATTACGGAGAAAACTTGAACAAAAACATAGAAAATTTAGAAAACGTAATAACTGATATAAGCCTAAAACTATAAATCCTGGATGCTCAATATTTTCATTATTACTTACTTTAAATGTGTATGGGAATGACGTGCAAGCTGCACATCCATTAATCAAGTGGTGCGGATGATCACTTTCCACAGACCGAAAGCGTCAGTAGCTTAGTTTTGTTATTCTTAAATACTGTGAGTGTATGCTATGCTGCGATGGTAAAAATAACTGATATTATTTCAGTGTTTGCTTTGGTCAATTAAGCGGACTGAGATTCTTTCGCGCAAGTGAAAACAGCAGCGATGAACTAACTACACATATTTTTTTCCAGTTATTATGTTTATGCTAATTAAACATGATGGAATCTTTTACTCAGTGTTGTGATGAGATCTGCTGTCGTTATTGAGAATTTTGCAGTTTTAAATAATTGAGCAGAATTAGGTTATCCTTTTTGCAGAGTACAAGAGTAATAAATTTTGAAATTTAACTCGCAATGAGCACATTACACTGAATTTTAGTATTGCGTAACTCACTCGCGTGTGATGGTGAAGACAATTTTAGTTTTTCACTTATTTCAAATGGACATTGAAGCTGAGAAGTCTACAAATATTACACCCTCTATTTGCATTACTCGCAACCTGTAAATGGACATTACAATTGAAGAATCTACATTTACTGCATTCTAGAATCACATCTCATTTTCACTTACTTTAATGGTTATTGCTGTGTTAAAGTCTCTGTAAACCGCTTCGTACATTCACATTACCTTGACGATATATTTAAGTCTACGGATATTACTCCTTATATTTAAGTTTCTCCTTTATGAAGAAAATTAGTAGTTTTCAGTCAAAGTCAAATAATTTTTGTCCATCTTAATTTAGTGCAGTTATAAAAATACTTTTGTCATACGGGTTTACATGCCCTACTTTTTTGCTATCAAATTGATGCACCTCTGATAATTTCTGGATCTGATCGTATTCTTCTTCAAATAACAATAAACGCTTTGGCAAAAAATGAATTAGGTCCAGGTTCTGCTATGCACGTCGCCTCACGTGTGCTGAGGTCTCGTTGTGGTGGCTGCCTCCTACTTGTTAGCAACGATAAAACCAACAACAAATTATTTCCACAGTGCACGTAAATGCTGTTAGCTAAATTAGTGCTTAGGATAAACAATAGTTCAGTATAATCGGATCAACTGTCGACAGTTTACATTTGCCTACAGCATTGCTTATTGAAATTGCAGGGGGGGATGCTTGGTATTGACGAAAAATAATACAAAAATTGGCAAATATCGCAGTTTGTCCTGCTGTCAGCTCCTGTAAAATCATAGAAAACTTTTTTTTAGATGTAAATTAATTTGATATAATTGAAATTTACAGAATTAGCGTTGAAAAAAATTTTGATCAAAGACGGTAGAAGTACCATATTTGAACTGCTTTCGATGTATATGAAGAAATTCTGCTTAAAGTGAAATCATTTTTTTTCTGTTTTAATATGGCCTTTGATTTGAAACTTATAACTAGCTCAAAACAAACATTATAACTGCCTTATTGCGTCTGTTGTTCTCTTTCCTACATACAAACATTCTAACTCGCAAGATATATATTTTTTTTTTTGTTTCATTTCAGGCCGTATTTTTTTAACACGCAGTGAAGAAACCAAGAAAAATGCCCTAGAATTACAACGGTTATTTTTATGCTTAAACTTTCTGCCAGTCATGCGCCAAAGACAAGAATGCCAACTATGCTATTAGCGACTTGTTTTTAAGGAACTTGGCAGTGTAAGCAGTTATTCTAATAGCTAGTTTGTGCCAAAGTTTCATCTAATTCCCATTGTTCTATTGCTGCCCAAAATTACAACACAGAAAGGTACGGAAAATAATCATAATTTCTTAGATTTCATTTCCTTCATAAGACTTTATTTTAAAAAATAATGCCAGAAGGTAATGTAAAAAAAACACTCTATAATTCTAATAACCTAGGTCCGTTTGGTGTCGGGTGGAAATCGCTCATGGTTTGTGGTTTAGCGTTAGAATCAAGCAAAAATTATCCACTATATAATAAAACACAGTTGTTGATCTCTCGCTTGCTCCAATTAATTAACTAATTAATTAATTAGCTTTTATTGAGAACACAATGGGTTCACAAAATATGCTTACAAGTACAAACAAAGTAGACAAAATTCAACCTAGTAATTAGGCCCAGTCACAAATATTGGTGGCCACGTACAATGAGAATAAATAGATACACTCAGCCTACACCNACAGGAGATAGGAAGAACTCTTGACTGCATTGGAACAGAGAATTTAACAGATTATCCTTGTACAGTATGATTGAGACACAGCGTTTCACTTTAGCTGGCCTGGCCAAGGGGCTTGTAACAATAATAATAATAATACAAGTTGCACGCAGAGCTCAGACCTCAGTATACCAACAGGCTCACATATAGTCCAGCGTACCTCGAGCAATCAAAAGGAAATAGTACAGTAGGAAGACAGAGATATATCAGCTCACTCCGTCCGTCTCTCCGTCACGCAGTTAAGAGTTTAGTAGGAGAAAATTCATGTACTAAAAAACAAGTTGAGATACCATACAATTTCAGCGCTTTGAGTACCGGTGACAAATATAGCTCTGGATCTCCCTTCTCTCGATCCCGGGCTCTGGATCCCCAGCCTCTGGATCTTTAGCCTCTGGATCCCCGCTTTCATTGCTGAATGATATTGAAATATGTAGTTGAATCTTCACGCTGAGCAGACGCCTTTTTAAATTGAATTTACATCGCAGCCAAAGTTCCACGCTGGAGGTTCAACAATCAGTTGGTATCCACAATACGGTGAGCCCTGGGCATTTCCAGTGAATTCTTTTGGCTGAACTATATTTTCTTAGTGCAACTTAACGCTTGATCAATTCCAAGCTGATATACACTCCTTCTCTTGCAGGGGGATGTTTTGCTATCACAAAACTCATGGTTGCACAGCTTACGTTTCATTAATGGAAGATCAGGGCTGCAGGGATGAGACCTATAATACAGTAAAACCTGTACTGGGAACTGGAACAATAAAAACTTCAATCACAAAATTTTTGCCGTTATTTTTGACGGCTGGGCCCTCTAGTCTATATGGTAATTCTGCTTGAGGCTTCATCCGTAGTCTAGCCGTAGGTCCATCCGTACGTGTGTCTGCACGTTACGCTTTCAGTATTAGCTTTGGGAAACGTTGCCCTTGAATAGGAAACCGTAACTTCAGGCGCTTTTCTCCGTAGTTAAGATAAGAGCCAATTTTTCTCAAGGGGCTCGTGCTCATTTTTGAAACTGAAATTTCAGTACTGTTTTCTTGGAATTAAATTGCTATTACTGAATGAATCGTATTCACAATTTTCCATAGTTATCTTTTCTAATCTGCAGAAACCCTTTAGATGTCCCGCCCATTCGTATGAATACAGCACTTTGATCATGAAGTGATCAGCACTGAGTAGGTTCACATTATTAGAATAAGCTAGCTCCGTACTTTTCTAAATGACGATGATGATTTTTCTTCTTAGCGTGGTAGATGAAAGGCAATATCTTTGATAAAGTTTTTTATCCTATCGGGCATAAGCTATATCGCATATTTTTAGTTGAAAATTTTTTTAGCAGTTTGAGATGCTGACTCTTGACTGGAGTTTTTGTTTCTTTTGTTCATAGGCTAATCACTTTCGCTTATGCTTTAGCTGAATCTTTTCGATGTAGTTGAAACTTCGCGCTGAGCAGTCGCCTTGTTATCTATCTACTATATAATAATTCACGTCGTGTTTTTATTTATTTATTTATTTATTTATTTATTTATTTATTTATTTATATATTTATATCTTTCCTATCACGCTCTATGGGAATAAGATAGGAGAAAATTCAGATTTCAAAATGTAAAAAAAAAGTGGGTACGTTGCAATTTTTTTTCGGCGAAAAAAAAGTGGGTACCTTGCAATCTTTTTCTTCAGTATTAGATAGGGGAAAAATACAACTAATAAGATAGGAGAAAATTCAGATTTCAAAAGGCGAAAAAAAAAGTTGAGTACCTTGGAATCTTTTTCTTCAGTATTAGATAGGGGAAAAATGAGGAAGTGAGAGGGGGTTTTCCTGAAGGGCTAACTTACTGCCGTCATTTATCGTACACGTGCACCAGTCATTAATAACCCAATATGCCGTCATTTACAATGACGGCTCGGGACACTAGTATGGAATTAATTTACATTGCAGCCCAATTTCGACGCTTGTGGTTCACCCCTCGCTTGGTATCCTTGATACGGGAATCCTAAGCCGTTCCAATGAATTCTTTTGAATGAACTATATTTTCTTGGTGCTGTTCAGCATTTGACCAATTTTCAGCTGATATTCGAGCCTTCTGTTGAAGGAGGGTTATTTTGCTCTCACAAAACTCATGAGTATGCAACTTACATTCCATTAATTTAAGATCAGGCCTGCAGGGATGGACCCATTTTACAGGAAGACCTGGAGCAATAAGCTCAATCACATAATTTCTGGATTCAACGATGTAGTAATGCACATGGGCTTCCACCGTGTGATGCTTGCATCGAGAGGTTTTCCATTTTCCATTGGCTTGATGTAATAGGCTACTTCCTCATTGCACTGAAAGTTTTCGAAACTTTTGATGCAGTTTTCAATAATAATTGCTAATTTTTTTGCAAAATACTGATGAAAATGCTAGAGTGTCATTGATTAGCACGCTGTGACTTCATCCTGAGTATTAGATATTTCACGTTGGGTAGGTGAGAGCTCTGTTGGCTTGTGGTTCCGTGTTTCTCCTTTTTATATGCTGTAAATTTTTGTATATCGACGTGCTAACGATCATTATACATTTGTGTTAGCTTTGGATGGTTATGCGTATAGGCCTATTTGAAGTAGACGGTACTCATGTGCTTCTGTGCAAACGCTTTCAATTTCATGTGATTAACGTCGCCAAGCAACTCTCTGGCCCTGTCAAGGTCTGTATAGTGACAAAAAAAAAAAAATACGAAAATCAACAGTGGAATTTCCACGGGTCCCGCTAGTATAAAATAATTTTGTTTGAAATGAGCAATAGTACCATAGAAAACTAAAGGGAAGTAAGTTAGAATAAGAGCTTCCTGTGGAACAGTGTTTTTACTTTACTATAAAAATTTCGATCACTTTTTAACCCTGATGAAGGTGCGGCTATTCGGTGCAAAGTGATGGCTCGCCTGTGTGCAAAGAGTCTTATGATGGCATTACTCTTGCACCGAGAGCTACTGGGTTAAGCAAACAGTCATAAGTAGCATGCAGTGTTGACTTCATGAACTTTAAGAGATCGTCAAGTTATCTTGCTGCTTTAATGCAACTGGAAATCCCAAAATTAAAATTCTCTCATTTGAATGTTATCATTGGAGATTGGATAGCAAGGATAAAAATTAGAAAGGAAAGTATATTTGATATTTAAATCAAATCATGTTTATTCCACAGAAATTTAAACTTGAAATAAAATTCAGTACAGATGGATGCGATGTCGAACAATATTCACTTACTTGCTCGGGTTTTCAGTGGCAAAGCGAGTTAACTTTTATTGTCAATAAATAGCAGCTAAAAAAAACAACGAGCCGGTATGACTGGGAACCACCACAAAGCTACAGTATGTCAGTATCGTATGTCATAACTTTGCTAACAAGGAATTTTTTCTAGGCTAAACCAACTTTTCCTCTGTTCTGACCTTGAGCAGAGCAGGAGTAGTTGGAGGGAAACCCTCTATATTTAGCTTGTTTGTGCAACACTCTATTGCCTTGCGTCTGCACAGGCCAGCGTTATTTTGCATTTTCTGGCAAGAATGCGAGGCACTCGCTGTCCCTCGGTGCTCAGTGGGCCGTGTTCTTTCCTTGCAGATTGCTCTGTTCACGCTGTTCCCCGGTGTTCCGTTTGCAGAATTCTCCGTTCAAGCTGTTCTTTGGTATACAGTTTCTAATGGTTATTTGACAAAGTATGTCACCCTTGCATGGCTCTCCGGCACCCTGTTGGCAACGAGTACTTAAAAACAGTTTAAACATAAAACTGTAGGTAAACTGTAGGAACAGTTTATAGAACTGTAGATCGGCAGAACAGATCTCAGTCAGGGCACTAATATAGTTCAATTGTGTACACTACAAATTTCTTGGCCGTCCCAAAATCTCAACATACAAATTAGCTTCAGGAGCAGCCGAAACTTTAGCTAGGGAAGGCATCTTGTGCAGTCATCGTACATTGAACATAACTGATGATAGGCTTAGTGCACTCAAATACACATTACAATGAAAATTTTAGATCCATTTCTCATTATAGTGTAAGATAACGTTGACAAGTTTTTGGGCAAGTAAAACTTATGAGCACAAATGCACAAAATAAATAATTTTATTCACATAGGGACCTTACGATACAAATAATAGATGCATTTCTTATTACATTGAAACAAAAAAAAAAATCACAGCGACACCAGGAGGTTGGAAACGTCTCAACAGTTATAAAGAAAATGTTAGTACAACTGCCTCAACAAATCTTTACTTTTCTAAAAATACCACCAATACGCATCTGCAAATCACCCATGTGGGAACAACATTGTGGAAGTAACCATATAAAGTCACTTGCTCCGTTACAAAGTTCATAGGGTTAAGTTCACAACAGCTGGAAAAAATCATTTTCTCTGACCAGTCAAACTATTCATTGTACTCTTCCTCTACTGCCCTGAGTGTATTTCTAGTTACGAAAAGCACGGCACTGAGCAAATGGCAAGTAATGCAACAAACCCACGCACTATCATCACCATGCATGGAACAACAAATCAGGAAATGAAAGGATAAAAACAAAGCTATTCAGTTACACTAGGAACGAATTGGCAGCAAATTATGCATAGAAACCAAGTTGTCGCGGAAAATGAAAAGGGTGTGCTATTGTGGTAAAGAAATTAAACGATATTTTTCTGTGGATCCGTAAATTTATCTATCAGAGAATCAGTAATTACACGGTAGCGATGTAAACTCTAAAATCTTACTTGGAAAAGAATGGTAAATGATCTTTAAAATCTGGTAGAGTTTACAGACTTTCAGAACGCAGAAAATAAATCAGCCTCTATCCATCCTTTGAAATTGTTTCCGACATCATTGCTTTCCCCACAGTTATGTTGAACTTTCATCACATGATCTTAAATCCTGACAACTTTTGCCGCTCCTGAGCACCGGCTTTAATAGAATACTAGTGGCCAGCACCACCATCAACAGTAACTGACAGCGAAAAAATATATTTATATTAATTACTTCAACGAAGCCCCGTTTACTTCGTTCTTCTTCGGGGTTCTCTTCTCAGGAATACTTTTCCTTTTTCTTTCGTGGATCTTCTCACTTTATTTTTTACCATTCTGTATTAAGTAAAATGCATAAATTTTACATTGATACCGTGAAATTAGGGATTCTTTCCTACACAAATATACGAATTCACACGAAAATATCGCAAAACTTTTTCCAATACATTAACGCACCCTGCTCATTTTCCAGGATAACATAGTCGCCAAGCCCATCATTTTGTTGTTTGTTTTACCAGTTCGGGCCTCATGAACTCTTGTAAACTCTGTAAACATTTGTCTCAATGGAAGTACAATCTAGTATCTATTCTACCCTGTAGATGCACTTTCGAGGTTAAAAAACGTCCCCCTTTGTTTTTCAACAAATAAATTTTCTCCTACCTAATGCTACACATCAAGACGGAAAGACAAGAAACCAATTAACAAAGATGAATACATATATTTCGATACGGGCTATTAGCTGGCCAAGAATATTCGCATACGGCCTGTTAAGTTGACAGCTTCTCGATAGACGTACTTTAAAACTGGTTGGTACCCCTAAGGGGACTACAGCTTCAAACCGTTAACGAGTGGTTAAAATACCGTGGATTTTGTCACAATTGTCTCATTTGAAAGAAAATAAATCTACGTTTGAACGCACGCCTACTTCTCGACAGATAGACGTCCAAAATTTTTTGAAGCTGCCAGTCACCAGCACCGACCACCACCCTAGTATAGTGCTTGCATATACACAGATAGCCCCAAAACAGCTAATCAATAATGAGCTTTCGCTTATATAGGTTAGGTGAGGGTAGGTCTGGTTCTGCTAACGCCGCAATGATGCCCGTGAATAACGTATATTGACTTAGAATATTAGAAGAACCAGATCTAGCCCCCAACCTACAAGGTTCTCGGCCTCACCTCGAGAGCTCATTGCTGGTTAACTATTCGTTACTTAGCGTCAATCTTTAATAGACCTTACTTAGCGTCATCAGTATAGCGTTTACATCAAGGTTGAAGCTAAGTAAACTAAGGGATGCATCTCTATTGGGCCAATACGACAAAGTGATGGTAGTGTCACTAAGGCGACACGTATCGATGATAAATACCTTACCGGGCGACACCAACATTTTAAGGCGAAAACCCCATGTGCTCGCTATGTGATCCGGGCTAAAATCGCCTCCCGTAGACTAAAGTACATAATAAACAATTCTAATGGGTCGGTTCCGCCGTTTTCTCGATAGTAAACGCGCGCTTAGATGTTGCCGCCCATCACCACCGACCACCACTTTAGTACACAAGCCATTCAATAATGAATTGGCCTTTGGAAGGTTAGGTGAAGGCAAGGATTGGTTCTGCTTTCATCCCAATGTGCGTTTATTACTTAGCGTCAATTTTTGATTGGTTGATTGGCCTTACAGTTGTTTGTGACGTCATTAGAACGTTAACAGAACCAGTCCTGGCCTTCACCTAACCTTTCGCAGGCCAATTTATTGTTAGTTAGCTTCCTCGTGTCGCCCTAGTGAGTGATGGTTTGCTGTTATTGCCTTAATATAATATGCACTATATGAATATATATATATATATTAAATAACTATATAGTGGGATTTGGCTCATCTAGAGTTGCTTTAGTTTTGCTGAGAAAAGAACCTGGCCGCTAGGTGGCGGGAAGAAGCGCTACGCACAAAAGGAAGCCGCTTGCAATGACTGCATCGCTGTCCACAACTTTCATTTAACTTTGGAGAGTTGCATCGAGTAGCGCAAACTTTGTAATAGGAGGAAGCTGGACAAGCTTTGTACCCTGCACAAACTTCCTGTTGCTAAATTTGTGTTACTTTCTGTGTGCACTGTGGTGACTTTGCAGTAGTTTTTTGTGTACAGCGTAGTTAATGCGTATTGCTCTCTGTGTACACTGTGATTACTGTGTTACTTTTTGTGTACCAGACTGTTACTTGTTTAATTTCTATATACGATGAGGTTACATTGTAAAACTTTCTGCGTGCAACAGGGTTATTTTGGTTTGCTTTCAGTGTACACTATAGTTTCTTTGTGTGTAGGTAGAAGATGGTTGCATAATTCAACTGTCCTTGCATGATGCTTTTCTTATTGGTTAGTTTGTGCCCGATGTTGAGAACACCTCCCTTATTGTTGCTTCTTTATGATAGCTGAGCTTATTGGTTACTTGAGGAAGTGCAAGCTTTTCCTGGCGGTAAGGTGAACATGATATAGCAGAGCAGGCGCGGTATAGGACAGCCACGATTTTTGACTACATAATGTCAAGAAAGAATAGTCAATATTCATTTTAAGGGCTCTCTTTTGCACGTGTAACACTCTCTGAGTATATATTTCGATATGAGCTATTAGAAGGCCAACAACATTGAAAAACAGCCTATTAGAAGGCCTTCTGGTTCGATAGAGGTACCAAAATCCTGGCCACCTAAACGCCTCAATCTTCAAAAAAGTGAAAAAAGTACTATAAACACCGTAGATTTATGCAAACTTAGTCTCATTTTGAAGGAAAATAAATCTACGTTCAACTTCACGCCCACTTCTCGATAGTAAAACGCTTCAAATTTTTTTGTCCACCCTAACCAACTAAACCTAGTACCAGCCCCTTGAAATGAGCTATCGCCCCGCCAACCTTGTAGGTTTGGTCCCCAGGACTGATTCCGCTATTGAAATAAGAAGTTTAGAACACTGTGAACCCGTATAAAGACCTATATTTGATATAGGATAATAGCAGAACCAATCCTGGCACCTAACCTTCAAGGTTCTCGGAGGGTATGTACCTCTATCAGGCCATAGCGACGTATATATATATATAGCTAAATGGGGCTTTAAACGTAAGCGAATCTGACTATAAATGACGTAAAGTGTCAACTGCGGAGGTTAGGTGTAAGTTTGAACTTTACATCTAACGACCCACTACTCTACTGGATTCTCCTCGTACATTTCCCAACAGATAAACGCTCTGAACCTTGCTTAGGCCGCCACCATCCCCGACCACTAACCCTACTAGATCGTCCGTCCAATGAGCTCTCACTCGGAAGGCTAGGTGAAGGCCAGGGCTGGTTCTTCTCGCGTTCCTAAGTGTTTTACTGCATTTATGTGGGTTTTAGTGTTTTACTTGGTTTTTAGTGTTTAGGTAAGAATTTATTATGTTATGTGTTTTTTTTACTTAGCGTCAATCTTAGATTGGCCTTACTTAGCGACATATTTTGATCGTATGTCTTTGGTCTTTAGTAGAACCAGTCCTTGCCTTTTACCTAACCTTATGGGAACGAGCTCATTGGCCTGTAGGCTATTACACTTAATAGCCTTTTATACCGTACAAATACACCTGATGAAAAATATTACACTTAGCGGACCAATTTTCACCCAAACCCTTCGTTAGCTATATATATATTTACCTAAAATAGGATTGCTGTTTTTATGTATATGTATAAAGTGATAGTAGTGCTATTAGGGCGACACGTATCGATAATTTTATACCTTACCGAGCGACACCGTGCATTTAATGCGGCAATGCCACCTATACGTTTATGCAAACCGGGCTGAAATCTTTAATGCGGCAATGCCACCTACACGTTTATGCAAGCCGGGCTGAAATCGCCTCCCGTAGACCAAAGTACATAAAAAATTAAATCTACGTACCGGTTCCGCTGTCTTCTCGGAAGCAAACGTGCGCTTAAATGCTGCTACCCACCACCACCATCCTACTGTAGCAGCCCGGCAACAATGAATTGGCCCTCAGAAGGTTTGGTTAGGGCCAGGACTGATTATGCTAACGTTCCAATGTGCGTTTATTAGCGTCAATTTTTCATTGGCCAGAAAATTAGCTTTCGTTACTTAGCGTCAATCTTTGATTGGCCTTACCGTGGCTTACAGTACTTATAGACGCCATTAGAGTGTTAGCAGAACCAGTCCTGGCCCAGCCTAACCTATATGAAGGCCAATTCATTGTCGGCTTCAGCATGTCGCCTTAGTGAGCGACGGTTTGCCACTAGCTGTCGCCGTAATAGCACAAGCCGTGTATTAGATATATCTACGCACACATCACCCACCCGTAGATGTTGGCCCCAGCAGTGCCTGGAGTTATCCACACAGCAGGCTCAGCCGTCTACCATCGCAATTACTTGAAATAAATACCTACTAGGTGTCAGGCTAGGACTTCGACAGGGCACCTCCAGTTTACTACTCCGACACTGCACGTAGCACCAAGCAATGTAGTGTGTGCTTGGTCTAGGAGTATAACCTAGGCGTAGTAAATTCGAAGTCCCCGGTTGAAGTCCTAGCGTGATCCCTAGCACATATGATAAAGGTATACATAAATACAAAATGTTGACTCTTTCACTCTACTCGGAATTTATTTTCTTGAAGGCAAGAGGGAGGACGCATGAGTCTGCGTAGCATCAGACAGGATAAGAAAATTATGCACCTATGTAAATATTTTCAAATGCAGGTACTTATTTCCCTAAATCGTAAATAATTCAACACTCTTCACACAACAGCAATGCAGCGAAGAAGAAGATGCGACTTTAGCAAGACTGTGCAAATAATGCAGTGAAATTACAGCCCTGTAACAGCAGGCTACAGCCTTGCTGAAATAAGCTACAGCCTTGCGCTCATCTCTTAGTAATCTCCTTAATGCTAACAAATAAGCAGCTGCAGCAGCTGTTATCAGCTGCAGCAGCTGTAACTGACGTGAATTTGCTTCTATAACTGCAAGTGTCATGCAACGGATATACCACGTCCTGTAAATGGTATTAAGGTAGAGGCTGAAAAGTTTATAGGCCTGAAGAACTAAGGCCTTTATTTTGCCGCAGCTTTATATTTATTACGGTAGTTGTAATATGGTCTTTTGTATTAAACTAACATTAACGATGGAAAGTAAGAATACATGCATATGAGATTTTTGGTCATTTACTGTAAACATTATATTAAATATTAGTGTAAATATTACTACGAAATAATATATGATATGTATGAAGCATTTTAAGTTATGTAGCTCGAACTTATAGATGATATTAAATATTGCCGTTAAAGTAACTGAGAAAATCAAAGACAAAGTGCAAGGCGTATTCAGTTATGTTACTCTAAAATATCACTTTAAATAATACAGTGAAAAGGACAACGGAAAACTTCATTATTAGAACATGTATTATAGTTAATATAACAGCACACAGCAAAGTTAATATAACAGCACACAGCATAGTTAATATAACAGCACACAGCAAAGTTAATATAACAGCACACAGCATAGTTAATATAACAGCACA
>LQNS02278149.1:2663294-2689306 GCA_001587735.2 Parhyale hawaiensis
TATAACAGCACACAGCATAGTTAATATAACAGCACACAGCATAGTTAATATAACAGCACACAGCATAGTTAATATAACAGCACACAGCATAGTTAATATAACAGCACACAGCATAGTTGATATAACAGCACACAGCAAAACTCTCTCATGACACTAGTTTGAAATATTTCCATTCATATTAGTCGCTAATACTGCCTCATACAATACTATAATTCAATCACAATAAATTACTATGTAATACTTCAGTTATATAAAATATATAGTGACCTACAGACAACATTCTGCATAACTGCCTACCCGTAATGCCAAATAGGCCCTGTAGTTCATTGACGAGACATCAATGATATGTTTTCTTATTCACACTACGACCTCAAACAAAAAGCAAACTGTTGTCGGTGATACCAGAAATGCGATTGTCAGCAAGATATACAAATGGTAGGTGTAGGTCAATGGCGAATGACAATTATGAACTGTTAGGACCCCAACATGACCTAAGTTATTCAAAATATATTTTCCGTCTTAGCGACGCGCCATGTTGGTGATTCTGTGCTTCTTTCCGATATATTAATTCTCTTCGTCATTATCGATCTCTTTTTGAGTTTCAGCTCATTATTAACTACTTTGGTTCCTTCCGCTTTCATACTCCTACTGATATTACTTTGGTCTTCAGCTTCTTTCCTGACTTGCTATCCTCATGCGCGCTGATGCTGTGTGGGAACACCCTCGTGCATGAGTTCCACATTTCCATCGACTCACTGTATGCTCCTACTTTCTTTCTCTTTCAGATTACCTTTCTTTTTGTAACAATTAGCATTAAATTAAATGCAATTATAACGCTGCTGTGTTGAGTGGGAGAGGCTTTAGAGAAGTTAGATCATTTGGTCGCAGTTTGGTAAGAGTGGGACGCCAAGCACACTGTGGTCTGTTAGTGGTAACGATGTCCCAACGCGTGTGCGGACGCCTCAGGTTCAATCCCCAGCATCAACAACATGGATTTTCACTGGAGTACACTGGTTTTGAGGCCTGCGGGAGTTCTGAATTTGGCATTCGGCTCAATCGCTTCTCTTCGCACTGCTAGATCGTTAAATTTTCAAGTTTAAGGGAAATAGAAAATTTTGTCAGTGTATTCGCTCAATTCGAAATAATGAATGATTGTTTTTATTGTTATTGTATATCTAGTGATCTGATATCCAGCAGTTAGAGGTGAAATGTAAGATCATCTTGGTTGCAAACCCCAAGTGAAAACCCACGTACACTAGTTAAGCGAGTTAAGTCAGTGCCTACTACCCAAAGGTGGAAAATCCGCTCATACGGCGTTGTATGCTGTTCTGCCCTTACTGGACTGACCATCAAAGACTTTTATCCGAAGACTACAGAGCGGCATCGGATTATAAAGGATAATCGTTTTAAACTTTTCCGATTTGGTGTCTGCATCTTTTGTGAACGCCGGGATTTTGACCACACCTTATAAATTTAGAAAAAAAAACCTATCACAAAATATTGGGAATGCCATTTAAATTATTTTTCCATCGCTTATTATGGCGGGGGTTCAGCAGGCATGTATGGGCAACAGTGTGGTGTGTGCCAGCTCCCGGTGAGCGATGACACTTCACAGTTCAGTGATGGCGGGTTTTTGCTGAAGCTTGTGTTACGCTGCAGGCTGTGAGTGTTTGGGAGGATACTATTTTATTTTGTGATCTCATGGTGATGTTGTTCACAAAAGTTTGTGACTCTGAGTATCTTTTTGTCTTTGAAATGGTCCAGACAATAATGTTATTGGTGAAAGTCGCACATCCTCGAGCAGTGCTGTACCTGTATTTCTATCACCCACTTCTGATATATCTAAAATGCGCCATGTTGATTTAAACTAAGCCTTTGTACAAATGCTACGAGGAGATATTGCAAAACACTGAGCCTCGACACAATTCTGTAATTACTCTTTATATTCTGTCTATGTTGCAATGAGGGGAACTTATGTTTCATTTTTCAGGGATGCAGAGAGTAGAATACTGCCAGAGACCGGTATTCTCTGTAGTCCATTCTAATAGCACTACTAAGGGTAACCCTGAAAACTCAATACATTTTGCCATTATTTTATAGCTTAACCTCTGTCCCATAGAGCCGGCACTATACTTTATAATAACTTTATAATAATAGCTAACAAGGAGAGGACGTTCAGGCGGCGCGTCGTTCAATTTTAGTACGTTCCAGTGATATACATGAATACAGACTTTCGTTATGCAATAATTGTGGTGATGTGCGAGCTGAACGTGCGCCCATAAATTGAGGGTGCGATTGTAGAAAGTAGTCCCGGGTATAAGACGCTCATAAATGATTTATAATCATGCCAATATACTGGAGATGACGGTTTATAAATAATGATCCCATATACTGTTTATAAGGGTATATAATCAAGCGCATATCCTGCATAATATAGTTTACAAATCGAGGTCGTACCAAGAGAATGTATAAAGTAGTTTTTAATCAAGCCCAATGACTGCATAAAATGGCATTAATCAAGCCCATACACTGTATAAAATTTGCTTATAATCAAGCCCGTGTAGAGTGGCTATATTGGACTGCAGTTTACCTTCGCTACCTATACTTAACTGAGTTTTTTACGACATTGGGAGAAGATTCCCCCAATATCGGCTCAGTTTTGCTTTAATGAGAGAACAAGAAAGCAGTTTACAAGATTGCTTCGCTCGGCACGTAGCAAGTTGCTCCTTAAGAGCTCCAATTTACGACTGCGATATCGGAAGCTGCAATAAAGCTGCTCTGATCATCCGCTTTTTGGCTTCTTTACCCGTATGCTGCAGCGTTATTTCTGCTCCTCGATAGATAATTCTTTAGGCTTATCCTGAAAAATTAGGCATAACTAAGGCTAATGTGTATCGGAAACGAACTTTAGCATAGAGAGCTTCCTGGTCATCCACACATTGGATATTTCGTTTACGAGAACCTGGACTAAAGCAAAGTTAATGTGTATTGGAGAAGAACTGTACCCTAGAAGGTGTGTATTGTGGTTCTATGGATGTTTACCTCCGCCAAGAAGGCCACGTTTCGGTCGGAGTTTCTCTAATCGTCTGTCACCAAGATAACTCAAAGAGTTAAGAACGGATCCTCATGAAATTTGCAGGAATTGTTGGAAACGTTACGTAAAGTAACTGACCAATTCCTGTGTTGATCAGTCAGTCCAGTTGTTTGCTTGTCTCTCTGTTTTTATGTTTGCCATAATGTAACATAAAAGTTTTAGACGGATTTCTATCAAGTTTTCAGGAATTGGCTAAATTTTGGTGATGATTGGTATCTTTGTTTGTGAGTTTAACCTTTTCCTTAGCTTAGTGTTTGTCAGAAAATAACATAATAAGGTACTAACGGTTCTTCAAAACCTTACAGGAACAACTGTTATTGTTGTCAAGAAGCACAAATGATCAAATTCTGGTAATGATAAAATGGCAATCCAGGTTTCACGACCAATTTAAATTTTTCGTTTGCAGTGCATTGATTGGCCGAAGCGAGCGGTCCCAGCGTGCTTCTCTAGCTGCTATTTTCATCGACTTCGCCGCTAATATCAGATATAAACAAAGCTAATGAAGGTCAAAAAAGCATGACCGTCGATAGCATCATTGTTCTCCACATATTATGAGATCTATTTATCGACTCCACATCCATAATTGGGTCTAAGCAGAGCTAATGAATGCCGGTAAAAATAGCACCATAGAGTGCATCGTTGTACTCCATTATTAAATAATTACATTGAGTTCCCATCAGAACTTAGGTGAAAACATTGGTATTCAGATCTGGGTACTAACATGCGGAGTTCAGCATGGATCTCCATAAAGTCGGGATATTTTGATAGAGTCGCTGATGATCGCCTGCGAAACAACGGCCAAAAATTCAAAGGATCGAAGAACCACTCTCAGCCAGCAGGTTTTTTTTCTTTTTGTATAGTGAACATTTGGAAAAGACTACCTTCCTTAGTCGTCGGTGCAGAGTCAGTGAATGCATTTAAAAATAATTTTGACAAACATTGAGAGCAGCACTCTCCGCAGCTACGAACTCCTCCTCCAAGAGTCATGAACAGGTTAACGGCTGATGCTTTAGAGGTCACAATAATTTTTGGATGCCCAACTAACTTAACGTCTCCGAGATCCTCGGATCTGCAGCAATTAATAATTGTGCCCGCACGATCAATTCCTAGGCTGACTTAATTCTGTATTTTTTTCTCTCTCTTTTCTTCTTCAGATATTCAATGTTTCTGACGGAATGACAATTGCTCATAGGAGACCGGAGCGTAAGTTCCTGCTGCTCTCTGAGACTGGGCCTGTTGGTCCGTCTACTGCCAGCTATCTAGTCTAGTCTATATTCGACGTTTCAATATATACAAAGATACAGGACCAGCGCATCGAAAGATTAGTTTACTTTTAAGAGACGTACAATAGTTTTGCTGACGCAAAGTATTTTTTGTTGAATACCCAGTATATAATGGCTAAAATGAAGCTACTTTCTCAACCGGACGCTTTATTCAACGAGTAAGTCTACCGCCAGCACGTAGTCCTATTGCACAGTAAACGACGGTATCCATGATACCCATGGCAAGTACTTAAGTTAAACAATATGTTGGGTGAACGTCCGTTCATTAGTTGGGCATGCAACTGTATACTGTTATCTCGGAATTACAAAGAAATTTCACCGTTCGAACAACACAACTTTCCTCACATCAGAAGTTTTCTTAAGTATACTTCTAGTCACTAAGTTATTCTGTAATCATCGGGAACTTCTGTGAACAATATACTTTTCCCTGTATTACCTAATTGTTTCCTACTTAGCGAAGAACTTCTTTTCTCTACTAATGAGAATTATGCAAGATGAAAGTTGCAGAATATCGAGACGCAGCTGTAAATTAGGGTGCATTCAGGCGTACAGTGTCTTACGTTCGTCTTCAATTTTGTTCAGTCACTGGTGTGACATTCAGTCGCTGGTGTGCCATTCACTCACTGGTGTGACATTCAGTCACTGGTGTGCCATTCACTCACTGGTGTGACATTCAGTCACTGGTGTGCCATTCACTCACTGGTGTGACATTCAGTCACTGGTGTGCCATTCACTCACTGGTGTGACAGTCATCTGTACGACTACGGAGACCATAAAGGAGGCTCCAGTTAGCAACTTCGTTTCTAACAGGTCCATGCTGACTAAGACCTTGCACCCGTCACAAAGCATGACCGGGAAGCGGAATACTCTGAGTGATTTTGGGTTAAGCAAACATTTTACATTCGCCGGAAAAGGTGCGCCAAGGATAGAAGAGTGGAGCGTGCGCGATCGCAGAACTCCAAGCGTTGCTAAAGATTTGTTGGAAATTAGAGGAGATTTAAGGTTTCAAACGGAGCTTAAGAGCAAAATGGACATGAAATCTCGCTAATTAAAGGATTTTCCACCAAATCCTAGCGATTGTGCTGCAGAATAAAAAAAAAACAGTTTAAATCAGCAATTGAATATGCAGGGCACGCATAGACTGCAAGATTTGAATTGGAACAAATGCTGTGAAAATTTTAAGTTATGATGAAAATTCATGAAGCGTGTCTGCTTTCAATTAATTACTGAAAAGAAATAGCTTGGTCTTGGTTTTGCCTACTTTTCTTTTTGTCGTCGTCAGGGCATTGCTTTTGCCATACAGTTGCAATATGCAAACGTGCTGCAATCGTACATTGAGGGTTGCGCGTTCGCTTCCCCGCCAGGCAAATGAATTTTTGCCATACATTGCAGCGTCGGCGCTTCTACAATTAGCAGTTGAATGCTAGTGCAATAATCCGACGAGCAACAGGGACGGTGAGCCCCGCACTGGATACATGAGCCTTCCGCTTGTAAAGCCATAGCTCTGACAAGTTGTGGTTGAATGCAACCGAGCGGTACTCTGGAGCCGAGTGGGCATTAGTCGGTAGCACGAACCAGTGCCACAGAGATCAAAGTGACATTATCTCTACCTTAATGCCCGTTTTGTATGTATAACTATGTTAATGTCTATTGTATAACGCACACCCTAGGCAACAGACCCACTGCATCCATTCTATGATTTCAAATCTAACTTCACTACGATATCATCCACAGGGACATTGCGAGAAAACATTTCACAATAAATTGTGCAGACTGATGACAGTTTGATTACCCCATCAAAGCAATCTTTCATCCATTCTATACCTTCACGGAATCCATGGCCGTCCCTAAAGCTAAACTCGTTAACCAGCTTCACGGTTGGCCGAAAATTAGACTAGGGTAATGTATACATTTTTCTCCTTTCAATCTCATCCATTATATCATTCCCCAAACGTTAAAAAGAGATATTATCTCCGGGGAAATACTGCACAGATTTGTAGAGTTTCAATAGCCTCTGCATTGATTAAAATCGTGTTGCACTCTCCAACGGTTTGTGCTTGCTGTGGAGCAGCAAAATTTTCAGATCCACCTGATATCAGCTAACGACCGCCTCGCTCAACGGCCTCGCGTAATCTCTTAATGCAGTGAAGTGAACCAACACAGTGCGCTGGTGTTAGTTTAGTTGTGGGCGAAGTGCGAGTTTATTGCTGTTATAAATGAAACTTAGCTGAGTTGTAAGCAGTTAAATTGAACATTATGAGGGACCGAAAAATGCAGAGGCTGAATTGTAAACAATGGAATTGAAGGTATGAGGGGCAGAAAGATGCAGAGGCTGAATTGTAAACAATGGAATTGAAGGTATGAGGGACCGAAAAATGCAGAGGCTGAATTGTAAGCAATGGAGCTGAAGGTATGAGGGACAGAAAGATGTAGAGGTTGAATTGTAAACAATGGAACTGAAGGTATGAGGGACCAAAAGATGCAGAGGCTGAATTGTACAGAATGGAACTGAAGGTATATATGAGGACCGAGAGATGCAGAGGCTGAATTGTAAAGATCGGAACTGAAGGTATAAATAAGGGACTGAAAGATGCAGAGGCTGAATTGTAAACAATGGAACTTATAGTCACTGCGACATGCTCTGTGTGTAACCTAGAAATAATATACATTCTCCTGTGTACCATATTTCATTCCAATTTTGTAATGTCTATGAGTACTTAATAAAGATTATTATAATTATTATTATATATGAGGGACAGAAAGATGCAGAGGCTGAATTGTAAACAATGGAACTGAAGGTATGAGGGACCGAAACATGCAGAGGCTGAATTGTAAAGAATGGAACTGAAGGTATATACGAGGGACCGAAAGATGCAGAGGCTGAATTGTAAAGAATGGAACTGAAGGTATATACGAGGGACCGAAAGATGCAGAGGTTGAATTGTAAAGATTGGAACTGAAGGTATAAATGAGGGACTGAAAGATGCAGAGGCTGAATTGTAAACAATGGAACTGAAGGTATATATGAGGGACAGAAAGATGCAGAGGCTGAATTGTAAACAATGGAACTGAAGGTGTATATGAGGGACCGAAGGATGCAGAGGCTGAATTGTAAACAATAGAACTGAAGGTATGAAGGACTAAAAGATGCAGAGGCTGTATTGTAAACAATAGAACTGAAGGTATGAAGGACTAAAAGATGCAGAGGCTGAATTGTAAACAATAGAACTGAAGGTATGAAGGACTAAATTATGCACAGGCTGAATTGTAAACAATAGAACTGAAGGTATGAGGGACCAAAAAATGCAGAGGCTGAATTGTAAACAATGTAACTGAAGGTATGGGGACCAGGTTGAATTTTAAACAATGGAACTGAAGGTATGAGGCACCGAAAGATGCAGAGGCTGAATTGTAAACAATGGAACTGAAACCAGACCCAAGCATATGCAATCTTTGCAGCAGAAGCAAGAATTGAATAGCTTCCTTGCAAAATAATTATGCTCAAACCAATGTCTTAAAAATTTTTCTCGGTAGTTACCTCTGCCAAGGAGGTTATGTTTTCGTCGTGTTTGTCTGTCTGCTTCTTTATCTCTTTGTTTGTCTGTCATCAAGAAGATAACTCAAAAAGATACGAACCGATTTGGACGAAATTTACAAGGATTGTTAGGTATGTTAAGAGGACCAGATGATTAACTTTTGGTGAAGATATGCCCATCAGTTTGTTTGTTTGTTTGCTTGTCTGCCTCAATTTTCTCAATGCCATAACTCAAAAAGTTATGGATGTATCTTTATGAAAATAACACGAGTTGTTAGGTATGTATCAAAGAGTGAATGGCTAAATTTTGGTAATGATCCGTTTGTTCTTTCGTTCGTTTGTCCCTGTTTTTTATTATATACTTGTTAGCACAATAACTCAAAAAATAATGAATGAATCTTTATGAAATTTATAGAGGTTGGTAATAATGTTGAAAGACATATATGATTAAGTTTTGCTGCAGATCGGTTGGTTCGTTTGTATGTTTGACTCATGTTTGTCATAACGTTTGTCAGCAGTATGACTCAAAAAGTTATTAACGGAGCTTCAAGAAAATTGCACAAGCTTATTACTATTAAAAGGCACAGATGATCAATTTTTGGAGTTTATACAAAGAAAATTATGGTTTCAGAGCCAATATGAATTTTTTACTAAAGTTGCCTCGTTTGGGGGAGGTATGCGCTCTCGGAGTGTTCTAGTTCCTGAATGCATTTTTCAGTCCGGCTGCTCAAATTTTTCATCCAAAGTTTGTATTCAAATGAAGTTTTACAATGGCTTTGAACGTATATTTAGAAGCAAAATTCTGAGTGATTCCTCTAATAATTTGATTCTTAAAAGTTATTTCTCAAAATAATTTTCAGCAATATTTTTTCCCGGGAATAAAAACTATATTTTACAGAGATTTTTAAAACGATATTCAGAGTGATTTTTCATAGCAAAATATCGCCTGAGTAAACGTAACCGCTTTTGCTGAAATGATAATTGAATAATTTTTTCCGAACGAACTTTGAAATGAAAAATAATCTCCAGCTAAACGAGTTCACCTGCGCTTTTCCTCAGAGGCCAAAAAAATGCGCAAAAGAAGTTTAATTATCAAATCACGGAGGCAGCTGGAAATATTCTAGGAAAGTGACGACGTTTTGAAGTAACTCCGCGTTCCGATTAACTGAGATTTGTCTCAAAAATACACCTGTGACATTGACTCATGAAGAAGGATGTTCTCAAGTCTCCGTTCATTTTCCAACACTTTCGAGGAAGTTTTAGAATTTTTAGGGGAACTTCAGAGCGAAATTCACCGGTGGGTCGGACGCACCAAGTCCTGCTCTCAAAACTCGTCTCAAGAAATGTAAATGGAATGAAAAATACATGAAATCCAAAATTTTACGCCCAGCATTTGTCCTGAACGTGCAAAAACTTCGACAGACTTTCTGAGAGCCTGCAAATGAAATTCAAAGAAGCCCTGACGGTTTAGCGAGTCTCGTTGGCTTAGACCGTAACCTTTGCAGGCTCTAATCCAAGTTTTAGGCAAAGTCTTATATATTTTAGTCAGGTTGTTTTAGCTTAATAAACGTTAAATAAAATCGCATGCCTCGCTAATTCCTTGCTTTCGTACAATTGCAATTAATAAGTCGACTTCAGTATATACCAGTTTTAGTGACAGAAATTCCAAGTTGCTGTTGAACAAATATTTTAAAAACGGCAAATAGCTCGGTTTTCGGATCCACTCATCATTAAAAAATTATATTTGTGTATCCCCTGCCATGACCTGATGAAAATAGGTAGCTTAAAATTAAGTTAGACATTTTTGTCCTATTCATTTCCACTTTCTTCCCGCATCAAATATTTATTTCCGCCCTTAGCGCAGTGTAATGTATTTTTCTTACTTGTATCACGAGCAGAAGTAAAATATGCACAGATTTTTTTGAACTTATAATTTTACGCCAACACAATGGGTATAAAATAATTACAGTGTTTTCGTTGGTTTAAAAAATATTACTCATTGCGACTCGAATATTCGAATAACGGAAATGAATAATGTACCCTAGACTCTTTTTTTTAGTTCATGTTATAGTTTGTTTATTCATTCGAACGGCTGCGCAGCCGCTGTACATATTGCATTCTATTTATTCCTGTCTGTACCCGGCTTGGCTATCTAGCAATTGAGGCTTCCATTCTTCAGGAATCCACTTGGACAAAAAAAAAAGCTCCGACGAACAAAATAACAAAGCCTGGTATATAAATAGGGCTGACACGTCTGTAGTGTGTTGCGGCCAGACTATGACTGATATTCCTGCTGCATATAGAAAAGTCTATTTTTTTCACGCATTCTTACGATAAATTCAAGGTGTGAATTTGGATACTGCAACGGCACTGTTTGTCTCTGTCTTCCTTGGGGCGTTTTTATTCTATTTTTCAAGTTTTTTTCGGTGAACTTTTGTATGGAGCGACGACCATTATTTGGAATTTCATATGCGCAGTTTTTCCTACAGCCACGCAATTTTTTGGAGTTTTTTCCGCACAATTTTAGTTTCTGCCCCATAAATTTATTACCTGTTACACACATTTTGACTTCCTGCCTCACACATTTTAGTTTCTGTTACACAGTTCTACTTTTTACTTTTATTTTCGTTCGCAATTCTTACACTTCAACGAAAACCCCTGGTCGATATCTGGGGGATCTGAAAATAAATATGCAGCAGTAGTATAATTCCTTCATGTTCGGATCTGGTAGTTAACATGACTGAGATTTTTGCTTGTTAGCTATAAGTTATACGCTTGGTTCCTACAAATATTTATTGTAGAAGTGATATTTCTGCAGGTGATATTTGGAGACATGGGCACAGACCTAGACTACAATTTTTAAAGTTTAGCTCTCCTCTTCCTTCCATTCGAAAAGTTTTAGGACGGTGTCTAATAATACCCGTTATCGCCCCCAACAGATGCTCTACATTCGCCAATAGTTTTCCGTTATGACTGAAGCCTTTTTCTTGGATGATTTACGGCCATTCCGGCCGTCTTCGGGCACAGAAATCGTTCTATGACCTGTGCTCATTTTTTGCTAAAAGTGCTTTATAATTAATTCTCGATAAAAATGAGTGAGGGACAGTAAAACCCTGCAGCCCAAATGAAAATAAAATCAAGTCAGTGAAGTAACAGAATATGCTGCATACGCTTGCCCTAAAACTACAATAAATGCTACGGAATCAATAAGCAAAAAACTGCCAAAAACAAAGCTACAAAATGAGGAGACGGGAAATAAGTAGGTCAGAGGTTAGGGATGCTGCCTCACTCGCTGTCACTGTGCCGGACGTTCTATTTCCAGCCAAAATGGAAAGTCTTGGTGCTCAGTAATGCGTGGTCAGCATTTCTATCACTCACAGTTTACTGTTGGGAGGGGAGGTATTACTAACCTTACAGTCGAAGGTGTTGATATCATGTGAAGTTGAATACAGTGCAACAAAAGTTTAATTGTAACACAGTAATTTATTTTAAACACTAGATGATTTCAATTAATCTTCATGTATCCTAAGCTGAATTATCGTTTTTATTTTAATCTCCATATCTCTTGTCTTTGCACTCTAGAGATGGAAGTGTCCAGCTTCAGTTACTCTACTTCGGGAGTATTGTGTGATCGAAATACTTTGCCATCATTTTGAGCAGGTCCATTAGACGCAGTGCATTTAACGGCGGAAAATCGCATGAGGTTCTACTGATGGTCGTTTCCTGATCAGGACTTTTAGTCTAGCTTGTATTTCGGTAATTTCTAGGATGTCAGCGCGGCAATTGCGCGGAAAAAAATACGAAGGCACTACTGAGAATTGGCCGAGCGTTACAGCAATGCTTTTAGTGCTACTTACGGGGACCATACGTCGGCCTTAGCGCTGCGATGTTCTGCTGGTAGTGTTTAGCGAAAAAGTAGGTAAGTAAGTAAATTATTACTAATGCGTGCAAGTAAAAAGCAAATAGGTAGATTTTTCTTTAAATGATTAGGTGAGAAGTAAATAGGTCATTGCGTAAATAAGTAAACAGTTGAGCAGCAAGTAGGTAGGTAGGTTTTTGGGTAATTGAGTTATTAGATGGGAAGTAAGTAAGTTGGAAGGTGAGAAATAAGTAGGTAACTTATTGAGTATGTAAGTAAATTAGTAGCAAAAAAAATAAATTTAGATAGGTAGATATTGGGTAAGTTGGTAGGTACGTGAGCTGTAAGATGGTAAGTTCTTTTGTAGGTACATAATAATTTAGTAAGTATGTGGGTAAATAACCTGGTACGTGAACAGTCACGAAAGAAAATTAACAAACAGCATTAATTAAGGCGGCTAGTAACTATGGTTATAGGCAAGCTTCTTCATAAGAAATAAAGTAGGTGGGCATGAATGGAAGAAATTAATATGGTAAGTTGGTAGATTAAAAGGAAAGAAAGTAAATATGCCAGTTCGCTGGTAATTATCTAAATTAGTGGGAAAGTAAGTAGGTATTTAAATTTAAAAATCGATTGCATAGATATGGTAGCGTAAAACAATGATGTCCGAGTTTCGCATCCTTGAATTAAGTTGTCTGAGTCAAGGAGCTTCTAGTGGGAGGAGCAAGCCCAAGCACTCTCTGGACGAGTAAACACATGGCTTTGTCACGCGATCGAAGCTGGCGTTTGGAGTCCTTGAAGTGGCTGAACTGCTAAGCAGTAAGACGGAGACAGTGATGATCACATATAATTAAGGAAGTTACAGACAGGCAGTTCCTCAATATTTATGCAAGAAAATCGTGTCTGATGATTTATATCCCAGTGCTCACCCTGTTACTTTCATGATCAGATGGTATACAGGTTACAAGTTTCCTTTACATACTTCCATCCACTCGGAATTTTGTCGATAGTTATTGGCTATAAAAATTTGAGCTCAAGACTCCTTCCTATACAGGCTGCGTGAGGCAATGCCGCTTTCCGATTGGATATGCCACTCAGCCAGTTCAAGGGGAAAGTTTACTCGAAACACCTCCTTAGGGTAAATAGAGAGGGTGCGCTCCTCCCTATTAGAACCTACTTGGTCTGAGTTAATGCAAGGTATGGTCATGGCCTTACGAACACACATACCAGCACACAAACCTATAGACATACACGTCTATACCAGTACTTATTTACATACATTTACGAATATCCACACACACACACACCACCACAGCTACCCCTGGTACACTCCTAACACAATGTGCTGCACAACGCGGCACAAACCCGCACACGGCCACAGTCGACTGGCACATCACCACTTTGCTCATATGCAAAGCAGACAAGGACGACCGCAACTACAATTGATATTGGACTTGCCTTGTCAGCCTCGAGAGTAATTAAGTCTTCTTCGCTGTACAACTGAGTTGTGTGTGCTCAACAATTTACATATTTTCTTTTCATAATTACAAGCGTTGCCTGTGCTGTCGAAAATGAAGGAAAGGAAAGGTTTTTATTTATTTTCTTTTATTCGCTAGACACCGGACCTGCCTGCGTGATTTCCATATTAAAGTAACGAGAAAAGGGAGCATAGCGCAATCCACTTCGCTGCAATGCTGTCAACCTCCTTTCCATTCTGGTAAAATTAAATAGAAAACTTGAGTACTCTGAGAGCGCTTACCACCGCCAAGCAAGGTAATGTTAACGAAAAGTTCAAATTGGTCCAAAACATAGGATTTCTTCTTTATTATCACTAAATTTGGTCATTTGTGCCTCATAATAGTAATTACAGCTTTTTGCAATTTTCCTAAAGATCCGCTCGTAACTTTTCGAGTTATGTTCTGACAAATATTAGTCAAACACACTAAGGGACAATCCGATCATCACCAAATTTTGGTCATTTGTGTCGTTCAAAATGTTTTACAAATCCTACAAATTTCATGAAGAACCGTTGGTAATTTTTGAGTTATGTTACTGATAAACATAAAAACTAGAGCACTCTGAGAGCGCATATCTCCGCCAAGCGAGGCAACGGTAGCAAAAAACTCAAATTGACTCTGAAACCATAATTTTATTTCTATAAACTCCAAAATCTAATCAATGTGCCTTTAAACAGTAATAATAGCTGGTGCAATTTTCTTGAAGATCCGTTCATAACTTTTTGAGTTATACTGCTAATAAAATTTATGACAAACATGAGTCAAACATACAAACAAAGAAACTGATCTGCACTAAAATTTAATCATTTATGTCTTTAGACATTACTAACAAGTCCTACGCATTTCACAAAGATCGATTCATTATTTTCTGAGTTATTGTGCTAACAGGTATAAAATTAGTAACAGCGACAACCGAACGAACGAACAAACGGATCATTACCAAAATTTGGTAATTTACTCATTTTTATATACTTAACAACTCACGTTAATATCATGAAAATTCATCCATAACTTTTTCAGTAATGGCATTGAGAAAAACGAGGCGGATATACAAACAAACAACCGGATAGACATATCTTCACCAAAAGTTAATCATCTGTTCCTCCTAATATACCTAACAATCCATTTAAGTTTCGTCCAAATCGGTTCATAACTTTTTAAGTTATCTTGGTGACAGGCAGACAAACAAACAAACAGAGAGACAAACACTACGAAAACATAACCTCCTTGGCGGAGGTAATAAACACAATGACAAACAAACGGACTAACAAATCAACACGAAAATTTAGTCATTTGCTCCGAGTAGCAACCCTTACAACACTCGCAAATTTCGAAAAGGTCCGTCCATAACTTTTAGAGTTATGCTACCAAGAGAAAATAGGCGCACAACGTACGGTTTCATAAAGTCCATTCATAACTTTTAAAGTTATCTGGGTTACAGATAGGCAGAAAAGAGACAGACAATCAAAGAGAAAAACTAGACAAAAATCTAACCTCCTTAGCGAAGGAAATAATATAATTCCTTTCAGCAGCAAGTTGTAGGTAAGTATTATTAACAGTTGATTTATGTACCTTTTGATTTTTTGTCGATTTTTTCAATTTTTCATTTTCCGTATAGCCGTTATAATAATATTTTTTATATTTGGTTGATTTTCCTTTTGTTTTTAATAAAATTTCAACTAACCATGTGTACCTTATGGGTCTTCGGAAGAAGTCCAAGTGACGTTCCTCACGTCACCCTACGTGTGTGGAGTCACGCTGCTGGGTGTCTTCTGTGGGACGGCAGTTAGCGACCAAAGAGCGAGGCAGCAGCGAATTATCTCCACAGTGCACGTAACCGATGACTGCTGGTCTATCTGGTATTCTTCTTGAATGCGAATCCAACATATTTTTGAACCCTATAATTTTGATATCAGTGGCGTTTGTAATATGCCGAGGCATTGTGTTAAACAATCTTGCTCCCTGTGCGGCGAAGCTATTAGCATATATTGTGGCCACGGATTTTGCACCATCTCTGCTTGGGATGCGTATATCATAAGTCTTTAATGTTTTTTTCGGTCTGTCTGGCGATAATCCGCTGGTTCACATTCACAGTGATATGTTCCAGATTTTTCCAAACACATATGATTGTAAATCGCTCGAATCTTCGTTGTACTGAATACAATTTGAGACAGCTAAGTCGCTTCTGGTTATTGTACTCCTGCTTGCCTCAAATTCAGGCCATGAACGATCTTTGGATAGCTCCAAGTTCTTTTAGCTTTTTTCTTGTACTCGGCATCCAAAGTGCAGAACAGTATTCTATTCTCGGGAGAACTAATTGTTTCCATAGTGTGAGCATTACATTTACTTCGCGTGACGGGAAACTTCGTAGAACCCATCCACTCCATCTTTTTCCCACAGCGATAACTCATGCAAGGTAGCATCTTCTTGCATTCTCACTTCGAGGTCTCATAAAACTGCCTTTCTTTCAATTTCATGCCCATCGGTGGTGGTATACAGTGTGGATTCAAAGAGTGTCTGATTATTACCATATCTTAGCAGTTCGAATTTAGTTTCATTGACTGTCATATTATTTCTTACCTACCATTGGCAGATGCTTTCTAAAGGCCGTTGCACAGACAGCTCTTCTTCCATGGATTGCACATCAGCTAGTATTTGTGTATTGTCAGAAATGACTAAAGGACTGCATAGTTACATCCCTACCCCAAGTAATTGATCATGATGAGAAAGAGAACAGACCCAAGCACGGTGCCCTGTGGTACTCCACTGAGTACCGGCTGTCTGCTTGATACTTTGTTCTTGATAATTACACTTTCAGTTTTATTTGAAAAGAATGCTTCTAGCCACCGAAGATATTTTCCACGATTATTAGTGCGGGAAAGTTTTAACATTAGTAAAATCTAAGTATATTTTATTCACATTCGTTCCATGGCACAATGTCTCTACGATGGAATCATAATACTCTAGCAGTTGTGAAGTAGTGGAATGTTTATGCTGAAAACCGTGCTGTTTTGATAGGAGCAGGTCATTGCTCTCTAGATGGTGCACTAAGTGTTTACGGAACACCCTTTCAAACGATTTCACCTCACTAAGGTAAGGTATCTAAACTTTTCCTTGGCATCATTAACTGGCAGAAAATGACGGTTTAAAATTATTAGGACTAGTGTACCCAACCGTCAAAAATGACGGCGAAGAATTTATTATGTTATATCTCTATCGCCACACTTTCGTTATAACAACTACCAAATTAAAGGAGCGTAGAAGACGGGTGTTTTCTGTTAAAAAGCGCAATCCTTTCTGCCCTCCACTGACACTGACATGCAAAAAAACTCCATTACCTGTAGCATTCAGTCAAGCGTTACTCATAATATTAACTTCAACACGGAATCATGGATACACCATACTATTATATGAATTGAAATTTTTAACTCAAGTGTAAAACAAGAGGTATTTCGTTAACTAATGAAATCAAGTTATAGAAGGAATAGAGTCAGTGAAATTTTCTGTGAGGAGAAAGTAAGAACTAGAGCACTCTGAGGGCGCATGCCTCCGCCAAGCGAGGCAACGCTAACGAAAAATTCAAATTGTCTTTGAAACCATGATTTTCTTTGTATCAACTCCAAAATTTAATCATTTGTGCCTTTTGATGGTAATAATGTTATATATTGTAGTTCTGGCGAGGTGACGTTTTACTTGAGTTCGTGTTGAGTTCGTCACTGTACTTGGTTGTGAGAGTAAACTTCAGGGCCGAGTATAGTTATCAGGCTACAGGTTGGATGGTGAAGGAATCGCGTAAAGATCTTCTTGTTTATTTATATCTTATTATAGAAGACTTAGAAGATATGATCCAATGATAAGTAGCAACATGCTACTTGATAGATGAAAACTATAGAATACAAGGTCTACATCGAAATAGTGTTACAAGCAGAATGCCGTAGGCAATGTTGGTACTGTAATGTCAAGTACCGAATTAAGCTGACGTTTGATCGTGCAAGCGCCTTAAATATCTATGAATCCCGGCTTCAATAGAACACCGGTAGCTTCCGCCGGAATCGAGTCGGAAGTCCGTGGGTAAATTACTTTAGGTTTACAAGCATAACAAATATCATCGAGACTCTGGCTACAGGCTTTGACAGGCAGCTTTTACCGATGTAGGTTCCCGCGGAAAGTCATGAGAAATACGCATGTCACTCAGAGGCTGTGCTGGTACACCGGCACATTTGCACGGTGTCATAAAACATTTTAAGTTCTTTATCTTAGAAGCTCTGTGACCTGAAAGCCGGCGTAGGCTACATCCGCCAGGTGTGACTTCGCATGACACAAAGACTGCGTCTATACATTTGAAAATTAAGGCTAACACATTGGAATGTTGTATGTGCGAAACGCGTATATAACAAATAACAGTTTGTGAAACTTTCTTGGAGATCTGTTCATAACTTTTTGAGTTATATGCCTGCTAACAAACATTATGATAAACATAGGTCAAACATACAAGCGAACCAACCGATCTGCACCAAAATTTAATCATTGATGTCTTTTAACTTTACTAACAACTCCTATAAATTTAATAAAGATCCATTCATTATTTTTGGAGTTTTTGTGCTAACAAGAATCGATTTAAAAACAGTGACAAACGAACGAACGGATCATTACAAAAATTTGTTTATTTGCTCTTCGTGATGTACCTAACAACTCATGTAAATTCATAAAAATATGTCAATAACTTTTTGAGTTATGACACTAAGAAAATTGAGGCAGACAAACAAACGGATGGGCGGATCTTTACCAAAAGTTGATCATCTGCTGCTCCTAACATACCTAACAATCCCTGTAAACTTTGTCAAAATTTGTCTTTAAGTTTTTGAGTTATCTTGGTGACAGACAGGACAGACAGACAAGCAAACAGACAGACGGACAAACCCGACGAAAACATAGCCTCCTTGGCGGAGATATCTTCGGTGCTTCTATTTCAACGGTGGAAAACGAAAAGCTTTAACAAATAAGAGATAACCGCATACATTTCCTATCATCTGTAACCTGGCCTATTTTTTTCCTATAGATTTTCATCTGAGCGTGACATGATGACCACTGTCTACAGCCATGTTTGATTTCACTTACCTGTATTATGCAATCGTGATAAAAAATGGGCAGATAGATGAAAAACAAATAACAAAATAAGTACGCAAATAAATAAACAGGTAAATATACCTTAGTCTTTACCCATTATACTGTTTGATTGTTGGGGCTAGAGAAATATACTTATAAACATGTTATCGGCGATAAAATGTATTCAGAAATTGTTGGAAGGCCAGAACGTATTAAGAAACCATAATGAGTGCCCAAATTTATCGATAAAAAAATTGTTTAAATTGCAGCCATGCACTCAGAAATTGCTATTGAGCTCAAAAATACTCATATATTATATGGAAAGCACGGCATACAACCAAGTTACAAAGCACTGCTCAAAGAGCCTGAAAACCCATTACTCATTTTCCCGCTCCAACATCAGTAACTTTCATTCAGTCCCGTTGGTCCTGTGCTAACATCAAATTACATCCGCGTAAATATTTGAGAGCCTTTTGCTATCGTGCTGAGTGCATAAATTTATTGGACTCGCATCTGCGATGCATGCATTGCGCCAACTTTTAATTGAAGACTGAACGGCAAACACTAGAGGCAAGTGTAAACGACGCCCTGCCGCTAATATTTGCCGCATTTCTGAATTAATTCAATTACAAACTCAGCTGACTTGGCTATGCTGAGCACAATTTTTTTCTCTTTCAACAGCAACTCTCCTCGCCAAAAGGAGAAACTCATAGATGCTTTTTAAAGTGTTTATTGCAGTTGGTACAGTTCTTTTCACAAGCAATGTTAAGTGTGGCACAGCTGTACAGTGGAAGTAAACTATAAGTGCAATAAAAAGTTCTTACAATCCTACTGTATCGTAACACACAATTGGTTGTAGAGACCGACCGGGGCGAAGATTTTGGAAAGGCCGGGGCCGAGGCGACCAAAAACAAATAGCCGGGGCTGGGGTGACCAAAAATCAAGTAGCCGGGGCGTCCAAAACCAAATAGCCGGGGCGCACAGACGCCAAACTGACCAAGCGCTATGTACGTTTGAGACGATTCTGTGGGCGCGCATCACTGTGCGTGCGGGCGGCGTTCACGTTCGAGTGCTGTACTGCTCACGGTTTCACAGATTAGGTTACGTTAGGTAACATTAGGTTAGGTTAGGTAACTTTAGGTTAGGTTAGGTAACGTTAGGTATGGTTAGGTTACGTTAGGTAAGGTAAGGTTAGGTCAGCTTGCATCAGGTAAGGTAACGTTAGGTAAGGTTAGGTCTAGGCTAGGCTAGGTTTAATAGTGCTTATTGTAGTGCTTCTGGTGGTTGTTGGTCGGCAAGAAAGCCTACTTGAACGCACGCGCCGTGATTAACGTACACAGAATGGTGAGTCTGACGCCAGTTCATCCGGGGCCGGGGTGACCAAAAATAAAATTCTCGTGGCCGGGGCGATCAAAACCAAATAGCCGGGGCTGGGGAGTTCTTGCACTGATAATAGTTCAAGACGCTATATTGATATGATATTGGTCAATCTTCACACATACTGAATCAGTTTACACAAAAAAAAAATTAGATTCCCCCAGAAACCTTGTTTTATTGCTTGTCAAGTGTTCCCCCCCCCCCAAAAAAAAAAGCTCCGGACAAACCACCGGTATTCACTGTTTGAAAAGCCAGGGTCGGAGCCGGTATCGATAAACCGGGGCCGGGGTAAGCAATTTTCGATAAACCGAGACGGGGCCGGACGCACTATCGTCGTTCACGACGATTGCGAGTTCAAGTAAGCTTTGCTGCGCGCGCCACCACTAAGATAAACACTACCTAGGCTAACCTAGCCTAGCCTAACTTAACCTACCCTTACCTAACTTAACCTCCTTACCTAACCTTCTAACCTAACCTAACCTTACCTAAGTTTACCTAACCTAACATAAGCTAACCTAACCCAACCTAACCCAACCTAACCTTTCTAACCTTACCTAACCTTATGTAACCTAACGTTACCTAACCTAACCTAATCTAACCTTACTTAATCAGCGATACAGCGAGCAGCGCGGCGCACCAACTTGAACGCCGCTCACATGCACACGATCTGCGTACACAAACACGCACACAAATTCATCGTGAACGACGATAGCGCGGGCCGGACAGGCGTCAAACTCGCCACGCTCTATGTACGTTGGCAACTATTGTGTGTACGTGCATCGGTGTGCGTACGGGCGGCGTTCGAGTTCGTGAGCTGTACTGCTCGCTGTATCGTAGATTAGGTTAGGTAAGATTATTTTAGGTAAGGTTAGGCTATGTTAGGTTTGGAAGTGCTTATTGTAGTGCTTCTGGTGGTTGTGACGCGACAAGAAAGCTTATTTGAACGTACGCATCGCGATGAAAGCTCACAGCGTTGCGAATTTGACGCCAGTGCTGCCGGGGCCGGGGGGCTGAAAAATGCCGGGCTTTACCGGGGCCGGGGCCCTGGTCGGTCTCAAGTTGGTTGTTATCACTATTTTCTTTGCATGTCTCCTATCAATATTATACAAAGTAGCATAGATTTACTGAATGGATAAGGGATGGTTGCTCTGCAAGTTTAATAATTAAACACTGAAAACGTCTTACGCGGTGGCATAGGAACACAAATTTACTTTTTCCCATGTCAAAGCTCTAATTAATTTGAGATTATTATGCGCAAATTGTGAGGAACATCGACAAAAGAAGAAGGAATTACTGAATGTTCCTCAGATCAGAACCACGAAATGGAGTTTCCTTGAAATAATTATTTTCTGCCTCCATATAACGACACAGGCTACTGATGACAGTGATAACTCGATCAAACATGCCTGATATAATTATTACCATTGGCACTTTACCATCATTAACATTTTTTCCGTCTACGACGAAAAATATACGCAACAGAAAAAAATGGAAACATCCGAAGAACAGGAGGCAAATTTTACAGACGACGATAGATAAAATGCTGAGCACATTATATGGTGCACCCGGAAACATAGCGTAAAGTTAGAGTTAACATGGCAGCATACTCCATGTGAAAATCCCCATGCGCTGGTTCCTACTGCAAATAGAACACGCAGGCCTCAGACTACTGCTCGGCTGCAGTTGACCACAGATTGGCTGAGCTAAAGCATGAGGAACGAAAAGGTCCCGCACGGCTGTAACCACCCCTTCTTTGACCGTCACTATTTTCGACTAGGGTCAGTGCCCTCGCAGCAGCGCAACAATTCCCGAAATGTAGATTAAACGCAGCAAGCAGCGCCAAAATTAACTTTTCTAACATATGAAACAAAATGCAGCCATGAATGTCATTACGTAATGGCACGCTCCAATAAGTGAAACGAAGCCGTAAGATATGCAACGTAGATTATAAAAAAGGCCCCCTTAAAACATTAGAATTACGATTTTAACTCTTTTCGATGCAATGACAATAAAGTCAATCGACTGATTGCTTAGCAACATTCGTCTTCGTGGAGGTATTGGCAAATCTTTCGTTTGGAGCAATTATTTTCTTTAGAAATGTCGCACTTATTCTCTTTATAAATATGATATTATTTCCTGCACACTGTTCGCAACAGTTCATTTCTTTGCTTATCTAGCGACTGCCTTGTGACTTTTATACTAATCGATTTCATTGAGCCGGGCTGTAGCTGAAAGTGCCACTCATCTAGAACGCGTCTATTTTATTACGATGTTATTACTACGGTTACGCTCTACAACGCAACGAAACTGCCAAAAAGAAATAAAATTAAACAGTACAAATCAAACAACGCCCATGCACAAGATGTGGGGCCCAAACAAATTTATTAGTAGGCCATGTAAGCTAAGGAAATGAATATGATCAGCATTTACCTGCAGGCAGCATCATCAGCATTAAGCTACCTTGCGCAATACATTAAGCACAATTACAGTACCGCCATCAGAGCAGAAAAGCAAGGATGCATCAACTAAACATAATTGCACTTATGATTGCTATCGCTTACATACATCGCTAGAGCACTCTGAGAGCGTATACTTCCGCCAGGCAAGGCAAAGGGAAAGAAATATTCAAATTGGTGCTGAGACCATAATTTTCTTTGTATCAATACTGAAATCTAATGATTTGTGCCTTTTTACAGTTTTAGCAGCTTCACTAATTTTCTTGAAGATCCGTTAATTTTTTTTTTTAGTTATGCTGCTAACATTTTTGACAAACATTAGTCAAACTCACAAACATATCAACCAATCATCACAAAAATTTAATCATTTATGTGTTTTAACATTACTAACAACTCCTGTAAATTTCATAATGATCCATTCCTAACATTTTGAGTCATTGTGCTAATAAGCATAAAATTAAAACAGTGACAAACTAACGAACGAACAAACATTTCATAAAAAATTGATCATTTACTCATCGTGATATACCTAACACCTCGGGTAAGTTTCATAAGAATCCGTTCATAACTTTTGAGTTATGGTATTCGGAAAAATGAGGCAGACAGACAAACACAAAAACGGATGAACGGATCTTCACCATAAGTTAATCATCTGTTCCTCCTAACATACCTAACAATCCCGGTAAACTTCTTCAAAATCCGTCCATAACTTTTTGAGTTATCTTGGTGACAGACAGAATAACAGGCAGACAAACACGACGAAAACATTACCTCTGCGACGGATGTAAATACATCAAATTATGTAATATTGGATTGACCGAATTTTCCACTCGATCTTGCAGGCTACATGCAAACTGACGGGCAAGAAAATTCAAACTTTCTAAATCATAATCAAATCGATATTTTTCACGTTCACCACCATTTTCCCGTTCACGAGTTGCAACTTTTTCAAACCCCCGGATTTTCAGAGGTCACTCTCAATGAATTATTTTATTTTCTTGGCGGCGGCAGTAATGCTCTCAGCATGCCAGACAGCATTACAGGAGCATAAGCCCAACGATGTCCACTCACGTCGCAATGCCTATCGGCACCAAGCCCTAGACTTCAATAAGACATGACAGCCTTTCAGGCACTGCAAAGAGCTTACGTTAGGAGAAGGGTTCCCCAGCCAGGGGTGTGGAATAACCTATAGGGGGCGCAAAATCTTGTCACTTCTGTCCCATTCTAAAATGAACTCAAACACGTTGCACAAAAATTAGTATCAATTTCATTCATCATCATCATCATCATATGGGTTATGAATTTTTGCAAGAACATATTAAAAGTTCTCCAGGGCTGCCAGTCATAGGAACGGTTGTGAAGTGCTGCTCTAAAAACGTGAACGATATACAGTATATAGAATGGCCTAAATAGTGTGGGCCAGTGGGTCACATTCGCCCGTCCTGTTTTGTGGGTAGTTCCGCCAGTCATTACCTAAAACTAGGACTTGCTTACAATAACGGCCTTCAGAGCTGGGTGACAAAGTAAATATTCTGAAAATTTAGCTGAAAGAATCCGTGAAACAAAATCTCTGTTGATCAAAGTACACCGACCGGCTGTCTATTCTTTGGAATATCGTAGGCATTAATCCCATAAGAATACAACCGGATTAAATAAGTAGACTATTATCGCTAATAAATATTGAATTGCGTACATTCCAGTTTTCCCCATATTGAACCACTGCTCACTTAGGATAACTGCTGACTTTTATCTAAAAGTTATATGTATTCCTGCAACGAGAAATTATGCTTTATTTTACTGTCGCCATTCCTGTTCCCGGTCCCCCACTCCTCCTGGTCTCCCGCCTCAAGGGAAATTTACTCAGCAAATTTCATTAAGTGAACCTTTTTAACCCCTGCAGTGCTGATTCAATTTACCAAATAGGGAAAATAGGATTCACCACGTTATCATAAATCAAACTGTGGCCTTTTTGACCTGTTTATATTGTTTCTCTTCATAACTTGCTGGAGCTTAGCAAAATATGATGATGCTCTATTTGCAATTTACTATTAGTGTATATTTGCAAAGGTACTCTTTATGAGTGCAAAGCAACTTGTTTCAAAAGGATACGTCATGTAGTATATCATGAACAATAGTAAGAAGTAGTGCTCAACTATTAGAGTGCTTATTGAGACGTTGAGCGATTTGGGTACAAAATTCAGTTGGGCGTAATAGGAAACCATGCTGTGTCTTAAAGCTGTCAGTGCGGCTAGACAATAGATAATAAAGGAAGACCAGCAGCGCTCCCTAAAAGGAAACCATGCTGCGTCTTAAAGCTGTGAGTGCGGGTAGACAATAGATAATAAAGGCAAACCAGTAGCGCTCCCTAAAAAGAAACCATGCTGCGTCTTAAAGCTGTGAGTGCGGGTAGACAATAGATAATAAAGGAAGACCAGCAGCGCTCCCTAAAAGGAAACCATGCTGTATCTTAAAGCTGTCAGTGCGGGTAGACAATAGATAATAAAGGAAGACCAGCAGCTCGCCCTAAAATTGTAGAATAGAAAAGGATATGTCGCATAACCATCACACACTTTACATAGCTCCTTCTACATACAAGGCTTTCATACCTCACGTACCGTACATTGCTAAGTAAAAGCACATTTCTAAGTAAAGGCACTAGCTACCTTTACAACCATGAACTTGTCAGCACCCCCCGCATAATAATACGCTGGCATTTAGACCTCAATAAGCAGCTCGACCAAGAAGGATCGTTGGGCAAATGGGCGCCGCGTTCAGACCCCAATGAGTGGCTCCTGAGCCGCTCATAAAAGCGACTATGCTTTGCATGAGCCAAATTTCGTGACACAAAAGGAGCCACGGGAGCCGCATTAGTTCGTTGCCGACAGGGCACTTGCAGCCGTCCGGCTCATGTTCCAGTGGTATGAAATTTATTATGGAAGGGGCATGCTTATTTGGATAATCTTTTGACATTCCTAGCTGCTCAGGGTTTACCGTCCCCATCTTTTTGGCATGTGGGTTCCTAGCAAAGCAAGAACAGTCTCTACACCTCGTAAGTGCAACAAAATTACGCGATTTTCAAAAACGAGACAAATATGCAGTTCCTGCAAAGCATCTTACGTGATAACAAATTATTATAGGCGCCTGCCTGCTAATTTTGTAAATATTTGGCTCTGATAACCTATTGTGTGGTTGCGTATGGGTACAGTTTTCGTTCTACTGAAGCTGCATTAACTAACTATTCCATTTACTGATGATAAAATGATACCCAGACCTAAATAGGAAAAAATGCCAGAAAAATTGAGGAAGTTTAGAACATAGGACTATTGAAAACCCTATACAATAGTCCGCCCAGTATCTCCAAACGCGTTTTCTCGATACTCGAAGAAAACGTTCAAGGGCAAACGTAGTAAATATTATAACGTGCAAAATTATCTAATGCAGATGTATCTCTTGCGTATGACCAGTATCGTCTCTATAAAAGAGAAAAGCTTTTATTTTAACGTGATAAAGTGACTTCACTGCCTGTCAACCAATTGTGCTTTTGCAGGTGCTGCAGCGTCCTCTGATTCGCTGTGGTGGTCTGTGACGTCACGTTTGGCTTTCATCAGTCATGTTTTAGCACACGTTCTCCATTCAAATTATTTTGAATGCCTTCGGCTCCTGCTCTGCTCATATACGCCAGCAAACACGCACTTCTTGTGTATAACTCTTGGTCTTTTTATAATACTCATGGAATAATACTTAGTCGCTCCACGCACTGACCTCCACCCCCCCCCATTTTGTCT